>JAJTUV010002273.1:0-168285 GCA_021653895.1 Mastomys natalensis | reverse complement strand
TTTTTTTATATTGAGACTTCAAAAGTTCAAATCCTAACAATAACCAATGAGAGTACCTTAAATTAACCTAACTCTAATAAACATTCCACTATACGAATCTACTTTCATAATCAATAGTTCAATTTAGATTTTCTTGATTGTCTTTTAACTATAGGCTTAAAGTGTTACTTATGCTAAGTCTATACTATGAACTATCATAGCATAAATTGTTTGACAAGTTGTTAGAACTATTTTAAATCTCCCTGGAAACCCTATGCTGGCTAGTCTTGTGTCAGTGTGAACACACAAACTAGAGTTATCTGAAGATTGTGGGGGAGGCTTAATTGGAAAAAAAAAAAACAAAACCTCTCTATGAGACCCTGTTGTAAGGCATTTTCTTAACTAGCGATCAATGCGAAAGGGACCAGCCCATTGTAGGTAGTACCATCCCTGTGTGGCTTCTCTAAGAAAGCAGGCTAAGCGAGCCATGGGGAACAAGGTAGTAAGCAGGACCCCTCCATAGCCTTTGCATTGTCTCCTGCCTCTAGGATCCTACCATGATTGAGTTTCTGACCTGACTTTGTAAGACTTTTTAAGACTTTTGGGTTTCCGCTTGAATTTCAATTAAAAGAAGCCCACTGTCCCAGGACACATCCCTAGAGGGGCACATTCCATTCTTTAGTCAGAGGACACTTGCTAGATTAACATTCAGAGGAAGAAGGGAGAGGCTGATTAACATTCCTCAGACCACAGGGGAGGGAAGCCACCTGAGTGAGGAGGGCCCAGAGCACATAGACACATTCCAGGAATCAGGAAGCTGAGCCCTTAACATAATAAACCTGGGCAAACGGAGGACACTCTTTGTCATAATCTGAGTCACCTAGGGACCGGACCTGTGAAGGTCAGCCCTTATGGTCCCTTGTGACTCCCTTGTGAACTCTGTATAAATTGGCTCCCAGATTTTGTTTCAGGGGCTCTCTTGCCTACATGCAAGAGAGTCCTAGTGTACTAGTTTCATTAAACTTCTTAATTGCAGCGAGTCTCCTCTGTGAGTTTCTGTGGGAGCATGTCACCTGGTTTTGGATCTTAGAATCCAACAACTTCCCTCAGTGACAAACAGCAATGCAGAAGAGTAAGCTCTATCGACTCTTTCTGTCCCAACTTGCTCTTTGATTGTGCCTCATCACAGTCATAGACACATTCTTTCTTTCTCCTAGTATAAAATGTCTGGTGTAAATTCTTTTTTTTTTGTTTGTTTGTTTGGTTGTTGTTGGTTGGTTTTTTGAGACAGGGTTTCTCTGTATAGCTCTGGTTGTCCTGGAACTCATCTGTAGACCAGGCTGGCCTTGAACTCAGAAATCTGCCTGCCTATGTCTCCCAAGTGCTGGGATTAAAGGTGTGTGCCACCACAGCCCGGCTCTAGGGTAAATTCTTATTTCTTTGAGATTCATTGTTTTAATAGTACAAGTAACTCTTCAAAAATTTTTATTTCTATAGGAACAATAATATACATGGGAAGAATGAAAATAAGAAATAATTTTCAATTTATATTTCTCATGAATCTTACATTATAGTTGGTAAGAGTTAAATTGAGAAATGAAAAATTATGAAAATCATAATTCTTATACATATATAGATTCCTTTTTAGGCTTTAGGTTCTTTCCTAGGTTTTTTTCTTTAAAAGGACATAAAGACTCCTCTGAAAGAGGCCAAGAATGTGGACTGGCCAGTTACAGGACCCAGGAACTGGCTCACCACATTAGGGAGGGGTGTGAGTCATTGAGAAGAATTCAGGAACCTGGTCACAAAGACATGGCAGGACCACCACGTCCTTGAAAAGAATGTGCACAGGATGTTTCCACACCTCGCCCTGGTTTATGACCAACTAAAATAATGATCAGGGTTTTCCACTATTTTTATGATATGGGTTGGGACTTTTCGCTGTTTCTCGGTTTCCCCCTTTTACCCCCTGGTTTGTGGTTTTCCCCTTTATATTTTCCCTTCAAACCAGCAATCGGGGTCAACTCTACTCCTGCATGAGCTAGAGAGTTGACCACAGCCGGCTGTCTCCACCCTAATAAACCTCTGCTTGGTTGCATCCAGTTCCGGAGTCTTGTGAGAGTTACTGGGTGGTCGAGTTACCCCGAAGACTTGAGTGGGGGTCTCCCCTGAGTGGGGGGTCTTCAAAATAAACATGCATTCTCTCATGTAAATAGTGAAGATAGCAAAGGAAAAATATGTAGAGATTATATATTATATAATGGATCTTCTTGGAAGCCTGAGATTGTTCAAAGTAGATTTAAATATGAAAAATATTCATCATGTAAGGTATATATCTTGTTTATATACCTATAAATGTCACCAGTTCTTCAATGTATTTTAAAATACATAAACCCTGTATTGTTCTCTTAGGTATTAGTGTTTTGTCTTTAGACATAATTTCACAAAACCAGGAAAAAAAATAACCAAAAAAGTAAACATATGTTGTTAAACTTGAGACTTACCAGGAGAAAGAATCCATGATTGTCCAATGAAGCAAGCTTTATTTTGGGGTACACTTGGGCCTGGCCATTTCTACTGCCTTTCCATAAGTCAGACTTAGATAGCAGCCCCTGTCAGCTTCTTGATGTCCCTTTTATAGGAGAGATAAAGGTTCACTGGAGTGAGAGACTCTACTATTATACATTATTAGAAAAATAGAATGAAAGGGAAGGAACAAGGGTAAGGATTAAGTATGTGAATGTGGCTGCAAGTTTCATGTAGGTTGGAAGACATATTTTGTAGTTTACTTAAGATCCAAGTAACTTATTCTTAATTACAAATAGAAACTTTAACTTGCAAGGACTAAGCACAGATATTTCACACATTCTTTTGTTAATGGCCAGCTGACTCAATTTGTCCTTTCCTGGTTAAACATAATGTACAAATTTGATTTTTTTCTATATTGTTTCCTATGGTGTTTTTCTCTGATCATGTTCCAAGTTAAAAGTCAACTCTGTTTTTCTTTTGTTAATGTGTTCTTCTTCTAGATCTTGTGTTTTACAGCTTATAAATTCTTTCCATTGTTCCATGGTATGTTATGAGAACTGGTGAATAGCTAACTAAATTACTAACCGCCAACAATTCCTCTTCGGTAATCACTTGCTGTGTACCTCAGGGTTGGGCTTGAGAAGGCATCTTGTGTTTGTCTTTGCTGATTCTTTCTCCTACAAATTTTTCATATAGAGTTAACCTTGCAACATCTCAGTGTTAGCTCCTGGTTTTTGATATCGTAATATTTTAATTACAAAGAGAAATCTTAACCTGCCTAGGACAAAGAAGAATTTATTTTTAACTGTCTTAAATACAAACAGAAACCTTAATATGCATGGTTTTTGTTCCTGTTTTGGACTTACAAGATCTAATTTGAAACAAAAACTAAACAAACAAACAAATAACAACAACAACAACAACAAAGAGAATGAATCAGCTTCCTTTCTATCTAGGAAAAAGAAAGGTACAGACCACCTCTCTGTCTCTATCTCTGTCTCACACGTGCGTGTTTGTATTGTCTATCTGTAGTATAATATATGCACATGAATGTATAGGGACCTGCATTTGCCGGGAGCCAAACCCATGAAATTACCCATGTTCTGGGAAGCCTAGTCAGTTAAAGTACAAGATTAAGAAAGGACATTTTCGGTCTGGGTTCCAGGAACTGAAAGAACACCTGGTACTTCCCAGAAACCAGTTATGACAGTGGGTTGGCCTTAGGCAATGCTCCTTGCCTAAGCTTCCCATTTTGCTGTGCCTTTATAACCTGCACGTGAAAATTAAATTTGAGAACTTGATCAGAACCCTAGACTTGCTCTCCTTTGTGTCTCAGGTCCCTTCATTCTTTCACCCCTCCCTAGATCATCTTGAATCCCCCACGGGGGGAGCACCTATGGAGGGAGGGTACCAGTATCTTCCTATTACTCTGTAGTCTACTGCCTTAAGACAAGCATTTCACTAAACCAGAAACTCTCTCAATGTTAGCTAGGAAATTTGCCTGGGTAGCTGTTTGTAGATCTGCCTATCTCTGCCCTCAACCCTTACATTGCAATTAAAGAAATGAACAGCTATTTGCTGGGTTTTAAGTGAATGGTAGGATTCAAACTGAAGCAACTTTATCCACAGAGCAAGCACACATATCCCCTGACTGAACCACTTACTCAGCCCCCACAGAAAATATTAAAAGAAATAAAAACAGAAGGCTACCAGGATACAGCTAGTCTAATCATAATGGAAAGAAGAAATAATTAGGATCTTCACATGATGGCATATCTGTGAGAATTTACATATTGCAGAAGTCAGGAACAGATTTCGTAAGTAAATTAAGACCTATCAGGAAAACAACATTTAAGATTTCATAAATTTAGGAGCTAAATCTAGGTAAAGCCTTCTTTGTTTTTCCTTGTTTTGTCTTTAGAAATGAAGGTGACTTTGTGTTGTTTGATGAATTTAATGAAAATGAAGAGGAGAAATCAGTTTTTGCTTACTCCATGTCTAGAGTAGGTTAGTGACTTTTCATGTGCTGTTTTAAAATACCATGGCCAACATTAAATTAAGGAAGAAAGAATTCATTTGAGCTTACATTTCCAAGGACACAGAGTCCATCATGGAGGAAAGGCAAGGCATGGTGGCACTAACTGAAATCTGGCTGGTCACATTTTTATCCACACATGGTAAACAGAAAGCAAAATGGGAAGTGGGATGAGGTTACAAGCCCTTAAAACCTGCCCGGTTGATAGATGTCCACCAACTAGGCTGTATCTCCCAAAGGTTCATAACATCCCGAAATAGGATCCTAACCAAGTCTTAAAACACATGATCCTATATAAACCATCACTTAGAGCTTGTATTATTTATATTATTTCCAGTGGTTTAAAATTTGGATATTATTAATGAGGACTTGTAATGTTGTTACTATGTAGGTATTGTTTAATCTTCATCTGTACAAACACAGTTCAAGAATAGAGCTGTATGAGAAGAGGTCCGAGAGCTTGTGAGAAAACTCCAATAAAACAAGAGTTTTATGATGTCTGTCCATTCTAAACATGTGTTTGTTCTTGGAATATGATTTCATGCCCCTCCAGGTTTGTAGAAAATAGGATTGTATTTTCTTTAGATTACACATTGCTGCCTCCTTTTGCTATTAAAAAATGTTTCCAAGCATAGCCTGCTCTTGTGATTGTATACAGTTTGAACTCATATGAACTTGGCTCACGTGGCCTTGCTTAACCCTCAGAATATAAATTTTCTGATGCTTTGAGTAAAGTTGGCTATTTTATGAGACTTAGCCTCAGTTTTAGCCTAGACTTTCCCAGGTTTATGCCTAGAGTGGTATCAATCACTGACTTGAAGAAGATGAGAGAATGTCATAAACTAGGAGAACTGTTGGGAGCCAACTTCTGGCAGAAAGCGGCTATCATCTTTGCAGCCATCTCAAGCCATATAACCTGACAAGAGACTTGTTTTCAACAGCCTACAACAAGCTGACACACTCTGATAAACATCATGTTTTTCTCCCATATCTTGTTTTGTTGTTTGGTGCCCCCAGCTGCAAGAGTGCACGTGGTAGAGTTCTTCAGCTTGTCCCCCTGCTTTGATAATTGTATATCATATATTATATTCCATGATTTCCTTTCAATAAAGGGATAAGGGGAATGAGGAACAAGTCTTGAACAGACTCTCTGTCTTGTCTCTATTCTTCCCCACTCTCTCTCTTGCTAGACCCTGACCCGCAGGCCAAAGCAGCAGCTCAGGCCAGGATATAGTGGCCCCCAAACCTGGGGCAGCTCTGGGAAGGTACAGAGAACATTGAAGAAAAGCACAGAGATGTAAGAGAACAAGGTAAATTTTAGGGATGATCAGGAATTTTAATGCTTGGAAAACACATGGTTATGAGGAAGTTTGCATAAATAAGGCTGAGCTTGATAGGTAATAAAGAGTAACATAGGTCAATTCTGGGTGGCATTATAGTAAGAAATCAGAAGGCAGAACCAAGTAAGATGGGTCATACAGAAAAGATATTTCTGTTTGCATATTATCAGGAAGACATTTTAAAGATTGTTTAGGAGTAAAATTATCCTATAGTTTTGAATGTTCTTGACTGTAACATTTATGCAAGGATTAGATATTTGATAATTAAAGTATGTATTAGGTTGGAGTTAAAATGTAGTGGTATAGTGTAATATGGAGAACTATGAATGTCTAGCAATAACTTATTTTCAAAATGTTCCACTCTGTCCTATCCAAAATTTAAGACCTCTGAAGAGGTTTACATTGGGTTAAAGGAATTAGTTTCTCAGTGTATTAGAAATATGTAAGTACATACATATAGGGGTTCATTGTATCATCATAGGTGTTCATATCATTAGCAAGTCTAAGAACAATGTTGGGTTTCAGCATTCTAACTAATATAAGAATCCTTTCCACTTTCAAGCCCAGTCCTGTAAAACTTTGATGATCTACTCATGTTGAGGGAGACCATTACATGTTTTAGCAATACATATTACTGGAAAAAAAACCTCATTCATTTATGTTTTGTTATTTAACTTCTAAAAGGAAATAGAAGCTGAGATCTTGAAACTATGCATTACCGATGTTGTGGTTTGAATAAAAATGTTTTCCATAGGCTCAAATATGTGATGCTTAGTCATCAGGGAGTGGCACTGTGGGAAATGGGGCCGCAATGGAAGAGTCCTGGAGGTTTCCAGGTGGAGGTCCCATATACAGGAGAAAGGTCTGGAGTTCCAAAGGCTGAAGCTTTTGTGCCGCAGGCCCCAATGATACGAGGAAGTCCTTGGTTCCAAAAGGGTTTATTTTCGTGGCGGGTGGTGGATAGCTCTGCATGTACCCCCTGAAACTCAGGGCAGACCTGACTGAGTTAAATAGGGAGGGAGAAAGGGGGAGGTTCTGGGGAAGGTTTAATTGGCTCTGCCCTCTGGCCTTCATTAGTATGTAAATCTCTAGAGCCTGAGGCCTGTAGTCACACCCTCTACCTGTGCACTTTGGGAGGGGCTGTAATGGCCTACTTGACTGAACAATGTAGATCCAAGGAGATTGGACTGCTTGTCAGGACCCTGGGTTCTGGAGAAGTGGCCAAACTCCTGCCATTTCTCCCTTGGAGTCTCGGGGTTCCAGGCCCATGCCCAGCCAAAGAACCAAGATACCCTTACGCTACTTGATACCATGGCACTACTTGTGAAGAATTCAGAGGTGTCATCTTGTTGGACAATTGGTGTAGGTGTGGTCTTACTGGAGAAAGTGTCACTGGGGGTGGGCTTTGAAGTTTCAAACGCACCAGCCACGCCCAGTGGCTCTCTTTTCCTGCTGTTTGACAGATTGGAATGCAAACACTCAGCTATGTCTTCAGTACCATGTCTGCCTGGATACAGCCATGCTCTCTGTCATGATAGGAATGTACTAAACCTCTGAAACTGTAAGTAAGGTCCCTATTACATGTTTCCTTCCATAAGAGTGGCCTTAGTCATTGTTTCTTCACAGCAATAGAAAGTGACTAAGACAGTCCATTAGAGGATCTTGAATCTTATATGTCCTAAAATGGATGTGACTTGTATTTTCTTTTGGTACTAGATATTGAATCTAATATTTTGTGCCTGTTGTATATGTCTTCCAGCACTGTATATATATACTCCCATCTTAATTTAAATGAATTCTTGTAAATAATTACCTCTCACAAATTTAAATTTAAATAAATGTCATTTCTTATAGATCTGACTATCACTCTTAGATTTTGTTTGCCATTAATGATATCATCTATGATGTTATTATATAAATACATGTATTTCTTGTAATATGGGGCTTCTGTTATAATCAAGTCACATGATTAATCCTAATGAGCATTAAGGTCTTCAGCTACTCTTGTCAAGGGAAAGTTCTATGTAAATCTCTGTAAGAGTTTTTCTCTTAAATGTAAATATATTTAGGTCAAGAGCACATCTTCAATCTGAGTATTCAGGAGGCCAAGACAGGTCTCTCTGTATTTGAGGCCAGCCTGGCACCCAGAAAGTTCTGGACCAACCAACCAGGACTACTTAGTAAGATCATGTCTCAAAAAGCAAACAACATAAAACAAACAAACAAAAACAAACAACAAACCAAAAGAAATAAGATTGTTGAGGCAAACCACATACATAAGTATATGAACTAATTGCGGGCCCTTTTCATTCTGGCATGGCTCTATTAGTTCTTATTCATAATATAATCCATTTCCAGCAGTGCTTAAACAACCTTAAATATATTAAATAAAAGAACAGCATCTTTGAAAAGACACAAAGAGTGGCTGCTAACTTGATGCTCATATAAGGTATTTTCAACATAGAGACCAAATATATGACTATATGGTGCAGAGAGGACTGATAGAGACAAATGCAGATGTGGTCTGACACAGGAGTCAAATCTGACCAACACCTTTGTGAATAAATTCTAATTGTAATATAGCCACATCTATTCATAAATTGCATGTGACTACTTTTGCTTCATAAAATTAAAATTGAATTGTGACGAGAGTGTTTTGCTCAAAATAACTGAGATTATTTACCAATTATTCCATTAGAGCAGTGGTTCTCAGCCTGGCGCTCATGACCCTTTTGGGTCAAACAACTTTTACATAGGGACTGTCTGAGATATCTTTATATCAGATATTTATACTATGATTCATAACAGTAACAAAATTACAGTTATAAAGTACCAACAAAAATAGTTTTATGCTTTGGGTCACCACAACATGAGGTACAGCATTATGAAGGTTGAAAACTTCTGCTTTAGATAAAACTTTACTGACCTTAGTTAGATATGAATATAAAGTCTCCTGTATTGACCAGATGTTAAGGATCTCATCCAAAGTCTGAGAGTAATTAAGTAATTAGTTGCTCATTATTTTCTTTATGTGGAAATTAAAACATATCCATATATATATATATATATATATATATATATATATATATATATATACATCTTTATATCTCTTGGCAAGTTATTTTAAGATGGTACAATTTACCATCTACTTTACAATTTACTTTATTTCCCATGTATTATGAACCAACTAGATTGCCTGATGTCACAGAATTCAGTTCAACAGGAGCAACTTAGGTCAAGGTGTAGAATATACATACACACTCTATTTATCTCAAGTCTTCTGCAACTATCAGTTTTCTCTGATAAACTGTTTTTTTTTCTGATATCAATTTTCTTCCTCCATAAAAAAGGAAAACTTATCAACCCTCAAGAACTCATGTTTGTTAAATACACCTCACTTTGCACAAACGCTTAACATGTCTGGGGTAAACATATAGGCCTATAATTGCTCTCATTTGGAATTTTGGGAATCAAAACTTCCTTAAAAAAATGTGTTTACTCATTTGAGAGTTTTTGAACTGACTGAATTGATGTGAGGCCATTCATAGCCTATGGATGCGGTGAATGTCCCATATTTCTCTAAGTTACATTAGCGGGTGATTGTTGAATGTCATTCATGCTTCTTTGGGCTATAATTATATATTTAGCAATATACATTCATAATATGTATTGTTAAAAATCTGAAATAATATCAATTCTAAAACACCCCTATAAATAAGTTTTTAAGATACCAGAATATGTGTTGTTGACATAGAAGGAGGCACAGAAAAGGAACTCCATTTGAAGTTCCGTAGGCAAGAGGTGGCAAGCCATGTGTTCCTCTCTTCCTCCCTATCTAATGCCTTGCCACCATTCTTTCCAGCACAGAAATAAAAACCTAACCTCTAAAGGAAAAAAAATCATAAATATAACAGTGAAAATAAAGATGTTAAAGGGAGTTAGGTTAGAATTAAGAACAAACTTGTGAATTCAAACTTCAAAATTCACCAGAACTTCCCTCCTGCTCTGTGATGGATGGTTATATCCTATTCACTGGCACCTTTGAGAATAAAGCTCAAATTCTGTGCTGGGCATGGTGGCTTATGCCTTTAATCCCAGCACTTTGGATACAAAGGCAAGTGAATCTCTATAAATTCTAGGCCAGCCAGAGCTATATAGTGTGATCCTATCCCAAAAATAAATTAATTATAGCTCATATTCCTTCATTTATTGAACTAGTTATTCTTAAATTAACATGGTCTATGTAATTGCTTGATGGATAATCAGATAGAATGAGTAAGCTGTGACTCTGTCATTAATTTGTCAATGATGAAGTAGGCCTCTCCTTCGCTGAGTTTTGTTTTCAATTGTCAATTTAACTTGATTAGTTTGCTGATCACAAATTTGATATGTATAATGATCTGTCATAGAACATGCTTTCTGTGGTATATATACTCCAAAGTGTTTTCTGCCTCCAAATCGTTTGCAATTTTCTAATATTTTTAAAACAGGAGTATTTATTCATTTTTGCTTAAAGAATCACAGAGTCATGACTAGCACCTAGGGTCTATGCTGAGCAGATGGCCGTCTTTGTTCTGACCACATATATCTCTACTTGCTGATCCTCATTAACTGTCCTACTACATCACTTTATGTCATCCTATTTAATTGTGGAGGAAGTTTGATACCACATGGATTGTGCTTAAATACAACAAAATGTTCTAAGTCTCCAAAATGTGCTGTCTCCATTAAGATAAATGAAGCTACCTCTGAAACAAATTACTTAGGAAAGTGACTTCATGTCTTCTTCTTGGAAAATAGATATAGAGGTTAGAAAGTGGCAGAGGAAATAATAATTCATCTGTGGTACCATTAATCAGCACGGAGAAAGATTAGCAGGGAAATATGTATCTATGTATGTGCATTTGTGTGTGTGTGTATGTATAACACATTATACATATAATTATTTTTGATTAAGAGAATGTAACAATGGTAGAATTTTACTTTGTTAATTATGACCTCTCAATTTACAATGAATTTAAGTACAGTGTTTCAAAAAGCAATCACTGCATTATAAGACTTAATTCTATCCCGACAATTCATACACTCCAACTGTCCACCACTCAAGTTTATCTTATAGTTAGATTTAGCTGCTCAGGAATATTATTAAATATCTTTATAAGACCACAGTAACTAATCAATATTCATTTTTAAATAATCCATCTATTATTTCCACACTTGAAAAAAAACAAATATAAGAAGGATAAATAAATATATGAAATTAAAATAGTATATTATGTATTATGTATGTTTTCCGAACATGTTTGTATATCTTCTTTAGTGATATAAGAATAATATGAGAAAATGTAATTTCAGGTTTTAAACAAAGACTATCTGTATATGTGATTTAATAACACCTAAATAACAGCAATTTTTTTTTTTTTTTTGGTTTTTTGAGACAGGTTTCCCTGTATAGCTCTGGCTATCTAGGAACTCATCTGTAGACCAGGCTGGCCTCGAACTCACAAATCTGCCTGCCTCTGCCTCCAAGTGCACCTGGCCAAGTAACAGCAATTTAAGAAGATAAAGAATGAAACTTTCAAGCATGTTTCAGGAAGCCAAGTGATCCTAGAGAGAGGCTATAGAATCACGAGGAAATGGTACTGATGTGATGGTATTGAGCTTCTGTCTTCCTGTCCTCGGAAAACTCGTCTACTACATGAGAGTTGGGAGCTTATCCTCTTCCAGATACAAGGCTGGCTCTCAGGAGGACACATAAGCTACGTATAGTGAGTCAAGTTTATCCATTTCATAAGTTTAATTAAAGATATTGAAGAAATAATAATATTAAGAATGTATGGGGAGGGATCATCTCAGAAAAGGGGCAGAAAAACTGTATGAGTCAGAAGTAGAGGATTGACTACACAGACAGTGTTTTCTGGACATGGCTGTGACTACACATATGACATCTGTTCAAAATCAAACCAGAGTCCTAGCATGAGTGGGGTAGGTGGCCACACAGTTCTGCCCCTAACTGAGCTACTATTGGCAATTGATGGCTGTTAAAAGAAAGAGAGCCAGTTTTCTTCAGGGATTCAGCTGCTGAGAGCTTACTTATGTTCCAGTAGATAGTCCTGGATCATGTGCCTGTTGGCAGCATTAAATGGACTCAGTGTGTTTTTAAAAATAGCACATGAAATTTAGAGGGAATAGTGGAAGAGGAGATTGGAGAGGAATTGGAGGGAAGGGGATGGAGGTGGATATAATCCAAATAGAGAATATCTATGTATAAAATTGTCAAATAATAATGAAAAATGTGTGAACAAATGATAGCTTAGTAGAAACGAATGTTGTGGTGACTGACTTCCAATAGCAGCTGAGTATTTGCAGCCAGTTGCTATAGCATAGAATTGAAACCATACCACTTTATTTTCAGATATGTTTCAACCATGTAGTAGATATTTAACTAAGCCCCAGTTTTTCTTTCTTATTTGCTGTACCTGCTTCTTCCATTACTTTATCTCCCACTATATTATGAGGTGGTAATATGTCTTTAATCTTATTCTTTTACATGTTTATTTAATTCAAACTGTTTTCATTAATTGTATTAAAATTATAATTATAAGAATCAAAATCAGTAACAATTTTAAATATAAGAATTTTAATTAGCATAGGAATTAAAGTCAGTAATAAATTCAGACATATATATTCATAGAAATGCTGAGTGTATGAGTTTTCTAGAGCTGCTATAAAAAATTAGAACAAATGTAGCAATTTAAAACACCAGTCTAAAGCTGGGCGGTGGTGGCGCACGCCTTTGATCCCAGCACTTGGGAGGCAGAGGCAGACGGATTTCTGAGTTCGAGGCCAGCCTGGTCTACAGAGTGAGTTCCAGGACAGCCAGGGCTACACAGAGAAACCCTGTCTCGAAAAACCAAAAAAAAAAAAAAAAAAAAAAAAAAAAAAAAAAAAAAAGATATACCGAGGGAAATATTTCCTAACAAAATGAAATTCAAACGTATATCATCTGAACCCCATGAATTCTGATGCAACGTCACATTGTCAGTCATGGACATCATGAATGAAATGCCTCAAAGTACAAGAAAACAACCTCCTTTCAAATTGTAGACTCATTGGCAATTGATAATGGCTGGGAAAGTGAGAAACACTTTCCTCTAAGATCGTAGCCCCTTATAAGTTGACCCCTGTCCATCAGAGGACTACATGCCCAAGAATATTTTGACTTCAGAAGGATAATTTGTAAAACATTAACGGATACTATGGTTAAAAATAATGTGTATTTTCCTTATAAATATTCTTTTAATTTTTTAACCTGATCCGCTTTGGGACTGAGGAGGGGAAAAATCTTTATTTAAATTCTCCTGAGTCACAGGACAGCAGTGTATCAATCTTCAAATTTCTTTCCACAGGTCACTGCTTGCTTTAGGCTTCTCTAAAATCTTCTCTTCCTGTGTGCTTTCCAATGGCATCATCAGGTGCTTTGCCTGCCTCTGATTTAACACAGTCTTTTTTTTTTTTTTTTTTGGTTTTTCGAGACAGGGTTTCTATGTGTAGCTCGGGCTGGCCTGGAACTCGCTCTGTAGACCAGGCTGGCCTCGAACTCAGAAATCCGCCTGCCTCTGCCTCCCAAGTGCTGGGATTAAAGGCGTGCGCCACCACCGCCCGGCTTAACACAGTCTTAATTAGCTCAGTTCCGGGGTTTTCCCTGTGCTGGCTCCTTTTATCCTTCCTGCTCCCCCAGTCTTTTTACTGTGCACCTGGATTCTACATTCTTCTATAAATGCTTGATGTGCATCATAACTGACCCAGAGTACAGCTCTTTTCACCTCTACAGAAGGAAATGTGCATCTGCTTCTAAGCACAGGCACAAAGTCATCACTGCAAGGTGATCATACATTGATCAAGGGAATTCTTCCTGTTCTCTCTCTCTCTCTCTCTTTTTAAGTTTAAAGTTTTCTTAACAATGTCATTCAAACATGTGGAATGAGAGCTCAAGAACTGATCAAGGAAGAGAGGAAATGAGGTCTGAAAGCATTTGTAAGCACCAAAAACAGAAAATGGACTAGTTTCTTCATAGTTTCTTCATATCAGAGTTGAGGATATTGACAATACAGAAATTTTTTAAAAGGTAGGAAAATATACAAAAAATATAAAAATATAAAAAAAACATTAGCACACTGTCTCTGATTTCTTTCTTGAATGTTTGAATAAAAAGGAAAGTTATGGGTTTGGCTGAGAGGTGGCTCAGGGATTAAAAGAACAGGAAGAACAACAATATCAACTAACAAGAACTCCCCAAGGCTCCCAGGGACTAAATTACCAACCAAAGAATATACATGGAGTGACCCATGCCTCCAGCTGCATATGAGGCTGAGGATGGCCTCATCTGGCATCAATGCAAGGGGAGCCATTTGGCCCCATGGAGGATTGATGCCCCAGTGTAGGGGAGTGAGTCAGGGTGCTGAGGCAGGAGGGGGTGGAGGTGGGGGAGCAGCCTCATAGAAGTAGGACACATAAATACAAAGAAATGATAACACAATGAAAGAGGAATGAAAAAGATTTTCTTGACATTCCAATGATCCATGATTCTGAGTTTCTGACATATCAGCTTTATATTAGCCTTTACTGAAGTTACATCAAAAACAATAAAATCTTTTGTTTTAGAGTGGCTGTATCTGAAAAAAAAAAAAAAACTTTAGTAAATCCTGAAGGAATCAAAGTTAAACTGACTGAGTTAGCCAACAATCTAATATTTCATACATAATATATTACAACATAGAACTAGTATGCATTAGTTCTTACTAATGGGGGAGAGGATAGAAGTGTAACTGGGAAGGGAGATAATATTTGAAATGTAAATAAATAAAATAACCAATGAAATAAAAAATATAATTATGGGATTTATAGTGAAAATTCTGGAATTTTAGTTTTTTTTTTTTAAAAAGACACAGAAACATTGTAAGAATATGTTTTTGTTTGAACTTCAGGTGTGGGGATAAAGGACTATGATTTACCTCATGTTCCTGCAGAGGCACGCATGTCTTTTTGCCAGCTGTTCATAGTATCTGCAATTATGTGATGTCTGGAATTCTGAGAATTTTCAGAGAATATATAAATGCTAGATCCCTGAAAAACTGAACTGGCTTCTCCTCCACAGAATCATGGTTCAATTCCTAGTACCCACATGAAAGCTCACAACCGTTAGTAACTCCCATCATAGACCCTCACATAGACATATATGCAGGCAAAACACTAATGTACATATGTTTCTACATAAAAATGACTTTGGCAAATGTTAAGGATCATGTCCTGCCAAGAATGTTTCTGCCCAGGTTGGTTTTAGTACACTCTGACTGAGAGAGACATAAACATAACTCTCTCATAAGTGGAATGGTAGACATATTTAGTAGAACATGGGTGTTTGTATAGAAGTACAGTGGAAATATTGCATTAAGAGGACAACCTGCAAATGCCAATCTAGATTTTCACTAGTCTTCTACAAAGTATAACTAATAAAAAAAAAAAATCTCATTTTAATGAATCCAACTCTGGAAACCAGCTTGACTTTCTTCTATCTCCAAATACACATTCTTAACTAATGTATCCTCAATATTTTAAAATGTACCTTGCTTTGTTGTATCCTAGTTCCAGGGGATCGTTTTTAGGCATGGGAGGGGAAATATTATGACTTAACATAGCGAAATTTGATCTAATAAAAGCATGATTAACAGTACTTATATGTCTCTTACTGCCTTGCAAAATGCTGATGCTACACATGGCTTATGCTATTTTTAGTTTAGTGAATGAGTAAAATGTTATATTCTAGCCATAATTATATAAGCAGGTGTGCAAGAGCTAATGAGCATGCCTGAACAGCCATCTGGGCTTGTGACAAGCAGAAGGGAAAAGGATGAAGAATAAGATCGCCAGCCTCTGTTGTTATTGAAGGAACATCGTGGAGAAGGGTGGTCAATTAGAATAGAGATTGTGTGAAGAGAATCTGCTTATTCTTCTCATTAGTTTCATTTCCAGATGACACTTCATGGGCAGATAGAGGCGCTTGTGTTCAGATGTAGTGACATCATCTTAGTGTGAAGATTCTGGTCCCCATTAAGACATGGAACATTATGAGATACTGAGTATGAAAGGAATACGGAATGCTCTGGATTGAATATTTAGCTTCATAATTCTGCCCTACTGGGCTAATGGGAAGAAACATTTTGAGACCCTTAAAGACAGAAAACCTTCTATCTCAGTCCATCCAGTGGTCTGAGATGAAGTATGACAAGCCATTTTTACACTATGGCTTTCAGATCCTCAAAGGAACTGAGACCCTCTAGTGTAGGCCCTGCGAAATAGTGATACTGTAAGAGCTCATATTTGGTCTAAACCCTTCCACATCTGGCTGGCCTGACCTAGTGTTCCAACAAGAAAGCAACAAACAAATGTTAATACATAAACCCCTAGTAATTTTTAGATCGTTAGATGAGTCGGCAGTTAAAAAATCTGATCAATTCTATAGTCAAATGCAATTTCTAGGGGTCAAATTTTTAAAATTGAGAGAATCACTGATGGTCACCTACACAAGAACAGAGCAAGTCAACACAGCCTAGAAGCAAAACTTGCCAACTAATTGAAATAAAAAGCCCACAGTGGACCATATGGCACAAGAGAAAAGAAGCAGCAATGTATTCTGAATTGCTATATTTCCAACCGGGCTTCATCGTAGATCATGTGGTTTTCAAGTAACAGAACCACAAAATGCATCTTAGGAAATTAGTGGTGAACTTCTTAGACTTATGAAGTTTTTTTTCACATATCCAAAAGACATTGATAAATACTTCATAAGACTAAATTTTGGTTCTGGAGAGTCAGGGAAAGACAGTAAGGTCGATGTTTGGTATGTGATTGTCTGCATTTTCCCTGTTCATTCACGTTCTTGCTTTATCACAAAGTGACTAATGTATCTCCAGCTTTTTTTTTTTTTTTTTGTCTTCATGTCCAAATAACCAACAGAAATTACAGTTTCTTCAGTCTTAGGAAAGCAATCCTACCCACAGGTGTTTTAACGTGATTTGTATAAAAAGCAGGTTGAGCAAGCCATGGGAGACAAGCCATTAAGCAGCATTCTTCCATGGCGTTGGCTTCAGTTCCTCCCTCCAGGTTCCTGCTTAGAGTTGCTGCTCATGCTTCCCACAGTGTCAGAGTGTGACCCGGGAGTTTTAAGATGAAATCAATTCTTTTTTCTCCAACTTGTTTTTGGATCATGGCATTTTTATCACAGCGATACAATGCCAAACTGAGACAATGAAAATGTAAAATCTAACTGAAGCTAAGTCAACATTTCCAGGACCCAGAACTTTTTAACCATACGGAAGAGTTTATGAATTTCATTTTGTTATTAATCTTCAGGATAACGTTAACGGAAGATATGCTAAGAGCCTGAAAGCATGGTCTTAGATACAGAGTGAATGTTCTTACTGAAGTCTTGAGCCAGTAGCACTTGTATCTGTAGAATTACTATAAACTTTGAAATCGTCAACTTTGCTAATTAAGTTGATGCCAAACTTAATTTTTTTCTTTCCTAAATATTGTATTTTACATGTCATGATTAATTCTGTTGTTTAAATATCCTTGTAATCTCCCAAAGGGGGGAAATTTCAATTTAATGAATTTATAATTTTGAAATGAATTCTTCCAAATGATATAGTAATATGAAATATGACATTATCTATTTTTTTTGTATTTTTCTGTTAACTAATTAATTTACTCACTTTGCATCCTGATTGCAGCTCCCCCTCTCCTTCCAATTCCACCTTCACACAGACCCTCCCATAAATATCAATCCCCACTCCCCTTCTCTCAGATGGGGAAGCACTCTGGATATCAACCCATCCTGGCACATGAAGTCACTGCAGGACTAGGTACATACATCCTCTCCCACTTAGGCCATATTGGGCAGCCCAGTTAGGGGAATAGGATCCACAGGCAGCCAACAGGGTCAGGGACAACCCCCACTCCAGTTATTGGGGGAACCTTCATGAAGACCAAGCTGTACACCTAGGGCTACTGTGGATTTCAAAAATTACAAATTCTAACATGCATTCTATTCACAATATAAGCTATAGAAAATACATATTTCTGAAACAGGATCTAAACATTTTATCTTTAATTCTTTTCATAACTGGTTTATAGTTAAACATCATCATTAAGCAGCCAGCAAGGGACACTGTTTCAACAAACAACAGGCTGTAATCATGATGTCTTAACTCAAAGAATGTAGTCTTTGACTTTTGTGTTTGAACTCAGCCCTGCTTTCCACTTAATTCTAATGTGAAAATTTACTGTGTTCAGGCCGAGTTAGAGGTCGTTCTTACAGATTTATTATCTAATTATAAGACTTAATTATGGCTGCACTAGTCTGTCCTATGTACTCAAATATAAATCCTGTAAGAACAGGGTCATGTTCCTACTCTTTTTTTTCTTGTGGATCCTAAACTAATGCTTACTAGTTCTATGTTGTAATATATTATGTATGAAATATTAGATTGGTGGCTAACTTAGTTTGATTCCTTCAGGATTTACTAAGGTTTTTTTTTTTTTTTTCAGATACAGCTACTCTAAAACAAAAGATTTTATTGTTTTTTGATGTAACTTCAATAAAGAGTTAATATAAAGCTGATATGTCAGAAACTCAGAATCATGGATCATTGGAATGTCAAGAAAATCTTTCTCATTCCTCTTTTATTGTGTTATCATTTCTTTGTATTTATATGTCCTTTGTCTTACATTTATAGTTGGCATTCATGTTTTGAAGGCCCAAGTCAAATATATAAAACATTCTGAGGATCATCTTGTGTTGACCTGATTTGAGGTACCTATTATATCAGTCACTGTTAATGAGAAATCATGGTTACAAAACACCTCAAATTTTTTTGGATTGAATAGAAATAATTTACATAGAGTAGTATTTTTGTGGCTTGGTGATTTCAGTTTGGCGAGCTGAGTGAGACTACTTTGGGCTGTGCTTACTTATATGGTGTCTTTTGCCTCTTGAAATCACTTGGAAACTGGCCAGGCTAGGATGTCCTGCTCTGTTAATGTGCATTCTCATTTTTCTGTAGGCCGTTTTCTGCTTCATTTGTTGCAGTTATCTGATACTCCAAGAGAGCAATAGAGTGGAAAGATTTAAGGATTCTGAAGGTGAAGCGTAGGAGCCAATCTCTTCTGACTTCTGAATTTTATTAGCCACTGACATTCACAGGCTCAATTTAAATTGAAGAAGAGGGAACTATTTCTGGTTGATTTTAGTTCTAAGACTTGAAAATAAAAAGAGTACAGGTAAAATATGAGTGATGATAGCTGTTTATGCATCCATCTCCTATAGCAGTATCATGCAGTGTGTTGGGTTTCCTATCACTTCTGTTCACAGACGTAATTTCAGAACTAGTCTCATACATGCATAGTAGACTGGGAAGTAACTTTGCACATACTTTCATTTCTGTCATCTATTCTGTTCCATGTGCCATAGAAAATAATATAACACGAACATGCCCATTAAATATTGTTTTCCTAACTGCCCATGTTCTTCATGTGAAGACTTGTGATGGTTCCTTGTAAATCTGAAACTACTGAAGCCTAGAAGGCAGTTTGATGGATATTCATGGGAAACCACACAAATTCCAAAAAAGCCTTGCATGTTTACCTGTGAAGATTAGGTTAGGTGTTTGTTTGTTTGGTTTGGTTGGATTTGGTTTTGATTTTGGTTTGTTTTAATTTTTGTTTTTTAACTTATAGCAGTGGTTGCCAATTTTGACCACACATATGGAAAAATTTAAAGCCACATTGGTGAGGTCACAGCAAAGAACAACAAAACCAGGATCCTTTGGATAGATTTCACATTAGTATTTTGCTTACAGCACAAGTTAAGAATCATTGTTCTAGTATCAATCTTGCAAAGTTTGGTATTGGTTAGAGCTACAGTGGCTTGGTTCCTTTGAATTATGAATTGCTTGAAAATCTGTTTTGATCTTTTCTGCCTAATTGGAGCTCTCCATTCAGTTTTTGAGAAAGTGTTATTAAAGTGTTGGTGTCACTCCAAATGTGTGTTAAAGCCCTACTCAAAGTGACAGAGTTGGTAGTTTTGGTGTTTGGGAATAAAGGACTAGATAAAATCCAGAGGATGGCATCGTCCCATTGGATTTGTGTCATTCTGAAGAATCCTGAGTCCTTGTCACCTTTATTATATCTCTGGAGGGCACACTAGGAAATCACCAGTTTTCAAATAGCATGAGAGTTTTCACTGGGCCTGGAACATCCTGCCACTCTGCTCTACACTACAAGTATAAAAAAATACCCTTCTGTTGTTTATAAACATTACAGTCTAAGAGATAATTTGTTATAATTTAAAATCCATCTCATAATAAAATTCAAATATCCACATTATTTTAAAAAGAACAAACTAAAAATTATTGTTTGTTCATATAAATTTTAAATAGCTATTTATAAAATATAAATATTAATGTTAAACTTCTTTGTATTTGTTGATAATTTATTGCAATACCTTTTGTCTACACATATTTATATTTATCTTCCCATTAATTGTTATTACCTCATAGGAAATATTATTTATTTTACATTCTTGTGTGACTAACCCATCCAACTAGCCTAGTATTAGGGTTCAATTGAAGCATGAAATTCTAACAGTTTTCACAATGATTTTTAGTGGCCAGAATTCAAATAATTCAATGTACAAATTTTGTTGGTTTCAACAGCATTGTGGGAAGCTTATAGAAAAGTGTGCTTCTTTTGCTTCTGACACCGAAAAGGGAAACAGTATCAACTGAAATCAACTCTAGCATGCAAATATATTTTAATAATAGCTGTAGATGAAAAAATAATTTAGTTCAATTGTTAAACCATTTCACATATTCATACCAGAATAAGATATTTTAAAATGACTCTCACCTTCACATCCTTTTATTCTTCTAACAAGAGAGAAAGTGGAATCACCCTACAGTCAAAGAAAATCTCCTTACATATGTACAGTCTGAAGTCTCTGAGGAACTTAAACAGGAAAAGTTTATCTCACTAAAACATCTTTCTTTTGTCCTTCCTTCCTTCCTTCCTTCCTTCCTTCCTTCCTTCCTTCCTTCCTTCCTTCCTTCCTTCCTTCCTTCTCTTTCTTTCTCCCTTCTCCCTCCTCTTATTCTTTCTCTAATCATCTCTAATCAGATGTTCACTTCCTCCGTAACAAACATGGACAGAATGGATAAAGGGAGAAAATGCATACTCTACTTACATAGAAGTGTCTGTGTAGAAGATGCGTGTTTACACCTATCTGACCTGCCCATTAACAAGATGCTAATTCATCACACAGAAAGCATTGAGCAGTTCCTATCTCTGTCATGTGAAAGTGAACACAAAACTATATCAAATATATCTACCCCCAAGGTAAACAGGATTGATGTATCAAAAAGAAAAACCAAGCATTCCTCACTCGCTCAGGCTAAAGTCAGGAATTTAATTGCTGATTTAAAGATATATCAGAAATTGATTCAAGTCCTTCAAGCTCATGAGCTGAGAGTTGTGGAAATATTTTTATGTCAGGACACATTCACTTCATATTTATGAAGGGATGAGTGAAATACATACTAGAAATGCTGTTTCCCCATCTCTGACTTTCCTGTTGCCTTTACTAATGATGAGAACTTTCAGAGGAAACAGGTGGAACATGATGCTCACACAGGAAAGCCAAGGGTTTTAACAAACTATTCTTTTTACTATATGGGAAGAAAGAGAAGAAGGTGCATATTTTCAGTCCTTTGCCCGCATTCCTATTTCTTCATTTCCCTAGGAGAATTTCTATGATATTTTTTATCACTCAGGTGTTTGTAAAGAATAAAGAAGTTAAGTGTAATAAGAAGAAATCAGAAATCTGACAACATAGGTCCAACCTAGGAAGTCATATTAACATAGGTCCTGAATGAAAGAGTATTTGAACGTAAACCATATAAAACTTGCAAAGATAGTTGTAACTTTGGACCTATGATAGCCACAGAAACAAAATCCTCTCATAATGGTAACATTCATGGTTTCAGTGCTGCCATGGTCTAGATGTATTTTTTCCCCTCAACTTCATGCTGAAGGCTAATTCATAAAGAGATGACATCAACAAGTGGGCATTTGTGAGGTACTAAGTCATGAGAAAAGACCTTTCAAAAATACAATTAACAAGACTTTGGGGAAGTGGTAGAGCATGAATACAGAGAATTTATCAATGGAATTAACACCCTTATGATAAGAGTTTAAGGGAAGCTTTGTGCCCTTTTATCACATAAGAACAAAACTAGATGACCCTATTTATGAAGAGCAGGGTCATACTGATACCTAATCTGTTAGCTCTCCCTGATCTTGGATTTCCCAGCCTCCCACCACAAGAAATATTTTCTGCTTATAAATTACCCAGTCTTAGACATTTGTTATCACAAACAAAATTTATGAAGACATGCAGTCACTGTGTTTTTAATTATTTTATTAAAAAGTAAAACAATAGTACATGCTTATAATCTCAGGGTTTACAAGGTCTGGGCAGAAAGATCAGGAATGCAAGGATATCCTCAGCTACATTGAGTCCAAAAGCAGTCTGAGATACATAAGACCTTGTCTTCATAAGCTTCACACACACACACACACACACACACACACACACACACACACACACACTATAGAAAGAAAGATAGGTGTAGTTGTATGCCTAAAAATTTTAGCACTCAGAGACCAAGGCAGGAGTATTATACCTTTAAGGCTATGTAGGGCTATATTGAGTGGCTCTACCTTAGAAGAGAAATGGGTTGGGTGGTAAAATCCTGATGTATAGCAGTTTCCTCAAAGATTAAAACCTTGAATCTTATGGGAAAACTTTTGAAAATTTTCCAACATATTTTTATTGATTATTTGAGAATTTTACATCATGCAACCTATCACATTCACTTCCCAGTCCTCCCAGAACTGTCACCCACATTGTGACTTGCCACTTCACCATCCTAAAAATGGCGAAAAAAAAAGCAAGTATAATTTATTTTGTCCATGTATTCACTGGATCATGGTCAGACTCGTAGTGGCCAGCCCTTAAAAATAACTGAGTCCTGGAGGGAAAGTTCTTAAGATAGGATGTTTACAGTGTGTGTGTGTGTGTGTGTTTGGTGTAATACCACAGGATGTTCTTTGGCAGTGTTTCTTAACCTGTAGGTCAAGATTCCATTGGGGGTTGCATATCAGCTATCCTGAATATCAGATATTTATACTAAAATTCATAACAGTAGCAAAATTATTGTTAACAAGCAGAAATAAAATAATTTTATGGTTGGGTGGGTTTACCACAACATGAGCAACTATATTAAAGAATTCCATGCAGCATTAGAAAGATTGAGAATCATTGCTCTAAGAGAATGTGGTAAATTGCAGGGAAGCTTGTTAAGACAAGAAGGAACTCAAAATGGTTCCAGGTAGACTCTGGAACTGACCAGATTTACAAGGACCCTCCCTTCCCACAAGTGTATAAGCAATAAAGCTAATTCTTAATCACTAAGATGAGCTATGCTGCGAGAGATTTCTTGCAGCTAAGCCTAGCCACCTGGAAGAAGCAGCGATAAGATGAATTGTCTACAAAAAAAGAAAGGCCGCAGGAAACAACGGGCTTTACAGTGTTTCAGGTCCCCAGCTTTTGTGAACTGTCACCCATCCACGTTGGGGTAGGCTTTGGTGATATAACTGTCTTTGAGTCATTTTTGTTCTTTTACATAATCCTTCATGCTTATGTCTGTAGATAATCCCAGTAAAACTTAAGTAAGTCATGGTGGTGTCCTTGCATTGCTGTACCATCAGCTTTCTATCCGGGAGAAGCAGATATTTATCTTAATCCATGAATAGTTACACATCAAATACAGAATTCAGTTTTGAACATATTTATATATCTGTGGAAGGTCTATGTGGATGATCAGGTGGATTGATCTGAAATGGAAAAGAAAAGAGAAGACAGTATTGGCTTGGAACCTTCAACAAACTACCAGCTGTCACTTGAATAGTGTGTACTGTGTGTTATGAATTGCTTTAAAGCATTCAAATTCAGAGCCTAATTCACTTAATGCAGAGATTTGTACCATTACTATCAACATCTGCCATTCATAAAGGATGCTCATTAGGTTTCCTGAGTAACTTTCTAATAATTACTCATGTATAAAATGCTAGCGCTATTATAATGAATGTGTTTCAGAATTGAAAGTTTCTAACCACTACTTTACCTTGTTTCACATAAAATGAGCAGTTCAGATATTTAAGATTCCTCAAGGGTATGAAAGGGAGCATTTTTAAGGGAGCATGATGATAACTATCACAGGAATTTCATTTAATGATTTTTCTATTTAACCACTTTCCTAGAATCTGTTTAGTTACTGTGACCAACACTGAAATCTGACTTATAGTATGAAGAACTTTGTAATCGAGGCTGAGAGATATTTACATTAACCAATCCATTCAGGAACAACACAGCCTTACTTATGTGCACATAGTAGGTAGCACAGACCCTAAATTCCAAAAGTGCAAAGGACTAGAAACATTAGACAGAGTTACTGAAGGTATTAAGACCGTAGAATTCTTCAAAGAGTTGAGGAATTTCCCACAATTGTAATCTGAGAATTTGAAGACTATTAGCATAGGGAAAGATTTGTGCAATGAAGAAAACACAATCTGGTTGGCTCTATAGAGATTATAAAACTCAGAATCAAGTAAAAGAATCAGCATGCAGGAAATTTATGTAGGAAGGATGGAGGGGGTGATACATTCTACTAGGTAGTTCTAGAGGAATCTAAATAGCAAAAAATTAAAATAATTTATAATGCTTTCCCATGGGACTATCTCAGAACCTTAAAGATTATCTTCAACTGTCAGAATTAGGAAATGTTGGAGAACTTAAATTCAGAATTAAATATTTATTAAATTTGCAAATATTTTCTTTTCTTTTTCTTCTCTCTCTCTCTCTCTCTCTCTCTCTCTCTTCTTTCTTTCTTTCTTTCTTTCTTTCTTTCTTTCTTTCTTTCTTTCTTATTTACTTTTTGAGACAGGGTCTCATTGTACATAGTCCGGAATTCACAGAGATCCACTTGCTTCTGCCTCCCCAATGTTTAGATGAAAAGGATGTGCCAGTATGCTTAGCTACAAATCTTGGGTCAATCACTTTTCAATACTATAACAGGAAACAATTGGATTCTTAGCCCATGTTTAGAGCAGGTAATAAGTATATCTGACCCTTGGTATTTTGCTTGTTTGTTTCTTTTCATTTTATTCTGTTTGAATGCTTTTTAAATTTTTTTGATTTGCTGAAAATAAAAATTTAAAAAAAAATATTGAAATAAATGTAAATAATTAATTACTCTGGACATTGGATAGCAAATTGATTTTGAACTGAGTAAGATGCTAAAAATATTGTTGAAAAAAGAAATTATTTCCTTATCAAATTTTATATGAGATTTTTCTTTCTATTATTTTATTAATTTATTATTCTTTCATTTATCACATAATGAGTGCAGTTTCCCTTCACTCTTCCCCTCCCTGTCTCCCATCCACTCCTCTTTCCCCTTCAGAAAAGTGTAGGCGTCCCAGACACGGCATATCAAGTTGAAAATACTAGGCACATCCAATCATATTAAGGCTGGACAAGGCAACCCAGTAGGAGAAAAAGGGTCCCAAAAGCAGGCAAAAGAGTCAGAGACAGTACCTGCCACCACTGTTAGCAGAAAAAAGACCAAGCTATACAACTATAACATGTGGCTTGCCCTCTGCTCCGTCCAGCAGAATAAAAGGCAGCAACAACCGTGTTCTTCTTAAAGCGGTTTATTCAGGTTCCTTGTTACAGCATGCTTGCTTCTACCTTCTTTCAATCCCCTTGAATGCTCTCTCCTACCTCCTTCAATCCTCTTCCATCCTCTTTCCATCCTCCTCCTTTTCCCAGCAGCCCCTTATATACATTGCCTTAATCCCATCAGCAGCTGCCACGCTGTCACTGTTAATTGGCTGCTCCTGTGATTCGAGGTGGGCTAATCGAGTAGCCACACCTGGAAGCGCGAACCTTTTCTCTATAATAAACCACAGCCACAGTACCTACTCAAGCTAGCTGGCTACATGCCAACCGCCATCCTGATGGCGGGGAGAACCGCTTCCTACAATAACATATAAGCAGAAGGCCTAAGTCAGTCCCATGCTAGTCCCTCAGTTAGCAGGTTAGTGTCTGTGAACTCCTATGAAACCAACTTAGTTGATTCTGTGGGTTTCCTTGTGGTGTCCTTGGTGCCTCTGGCTCCTTCTTCTGCCTCTTCCTCATGATTCCTTGAGCTTCACCTAATGTTTGGCTAAGGATCTCTGTATATGTTTTCATCAATTGCTGGATGAAGCCTCTCTGATGATGATTATGCTAGGTTTCTGCCTATGAATATAGGGATATATCATTAGGAATCATTTCATTGAGTTTTCCCCACAGCTGTGTTTGGTTCTAAGTCTCCAGGCAGTGTCAGGCATTGGCTTCTTCTTGTGGCAGGCGTGTCAAGTTGGACAACTCATTGGTTGGCCATGCCCACAATTCTGCACCACATTTTACCCCAGCACACCTTGCAGGAAGGACAAATTGTAGGTTGAAGATTTTGTGGTTGTTTGATGTCCCAAACCCTCCTCTGAAGATCTTGCCTGGTTATAGGAGATGGCCCTTTCTGGATTCTCATCCCCGATTACTAGGAGTCTTAGCTAGGGTCACTCTTGCAGATTCCATTGTACTAGGTTTCTACCCCACCCTCAAGATATTTTCCAATACTAATTGTTCCTCTCAATTCTCTCTTCATCCTCCTTTCTCCTATCCACCATGTTCTTGTCCCCACACACCCCCGGTCTACCCTCTATATCTATTCAATTACCCCTTCCCGGGTAGGTTTCCCACTTTGAAACTTTATTGTCACACAGTCTTTCTGGGTCTGTGGATTGTAAAGGATTGTGATCATCTTTTACAGCTAATATTCCATACAAGACTTTTCAGTAAGAGTCTGCTAGAGCACCAGTTGTTACTGTTAGGGAAAGCTCATTTTGACAGTATCCTCGGTGATGGTTAGTGAATTCACAAGCTTTGGTGGATACTTCTGCTTACTGACACAAGTCGTTGGGAAACACAAAAGAGACATGTAGAGAGCCAAAGTCACCGTGTGCCTGTACCAGTTTTTGTTTTGTCTATTTTCTAAGTACTCTGAATCTCCTCTAGCTCTTAAATGGATTCTTCAATCCTGACTTACATAGCTAATTCGAACAATAAGTGTGATGTTTTACTCTATATTCACTCTTAACAGAGAGAGAGAGAGAGAGAGAGAGAGAGAGAGAGAGAGAGAGAGAGAGAGAGAGAGGTTGGAAAGGAGGAGGAGGAGGAAAAGGAGGAGGAGGAGAGGAGGAGGAAGAGAGAAAATACAAGAACATTAGGGGCAAGAAATAATCCCAAAGACCAAGAAATACCAGTACTGCCTGCAATAAGGCTCCAACTATTAGCTTCGCCATTTCCAAAACAACAGAGTTAAATGGCTAACCCATGAAGAAACTCTTATTGATTATTTATAATATTGATTAGTTCAGAGACATCATGATTCATTGCTGCCAAACCCTACATCTGAATATTGTCTTAGGAATCAATTTTTTAATTCATGAGCTTTTTAGGAGACACTACCAATGCAAACAAATGGGGACACTAGTAAATCATTCTTCAATCTTCATGAAATTTCTAATGATACTGATGTTTCAGATCTGCTTTTATGTACAAAGTAAGCATTTTATCAATTTATTGTTCTATAGACATTATTTTGTTATTATAATGGTTGTGACCATTCATACCTATGTAATTTTATTGATACAATTACATTCTTGTGGCATGTCTTCTACATTTATCTTTAATTTTTGGTTATATTTTACTACCATTGATTTTAAGCGTTTTGTTTGTCTATATACCTCAATACGCAGGAAATATTTGGTTTGCTTTATTATAGACTATTTGAGTGACTGGCCCTGTTAAATCATTCTGAGAATGCAAAGTAGTACTGCTACCAAGATGCAAAGCTCTTAAAGCTCAAAAATATTTTTTCTTGCAGACGTCCAAGAAATTATTTAGTTATTTTTTTACTTTTCAGATAAGAATACTAACCGGTGTCCAGAGATTATTTAACACTCAAGTATTTTAATAGCCCCTTTCCCATTTTACAATTGCATTTTCTTTCAAAGTGCAAATATACCTGGGGAAACTCAAGACCTAATTAACTCACATGGAGTTTACAGATATGCCAGATTGTGGTTTTGTTTTTGTTTTGTTTTTAAAGTCTGTTAGAACTAAGGGAGTATAAATGGATTTTGAATAATATAGAAAATGGTAATTGGAAAATTCAAAGACAAGGTCACTCTTACTATAAGTATACAAAAATAAACATTTTAGGTTTTCCATACACAGGACAGTCAAGCTATCACCTATTAAATAAATAATAAGTAGTGACTTCAATATGAACAATTGACTAGATTATCAAAGAATGAAGTGTGTGAAGAGTATTGGCCTTTTATACTATCCCCAACATAAAAAAATAAATGCATATAAATTTTATGTTAAGCCAAACTTTGAACATGTATCAACTCTTTTATTTTTAGACAAAAATAAGCCAAGGAAGGAAACAGAATATAGCTTTTGTCAATATCAATAAATTCTCTACCCTAAATACAACTATATTCTATTTTTTACTAGCACCTGCATTTAATCTGGTCATAAATGTTTTAAAATCTAAACAATGCTTAAAATCACAATTTTATTAGCAAGTTTATTTATTTTTATTATTTTAAAATCTGTGTAGTTTTGTGTCTCTTTGGTCATGAATGCAGATGTTTGAAGAGACTAGAAACACTGGAAACCCCTAGGAATAGAACTACAGATGGTTGTGAACCACCAGATGTGGAATCAAACTCAGACCCTTTCTAAGAGTAGGACACCCCATTTGTTGCTGTGTCATATCTCTTCAGCCCTGCAAATATAAATTCTGTGCCCCTTAAATGCCTTTAATTTTAGCATATATTTGAGCAGAAAACTTGCAATGAAATGAGCAGCTCCCAGGCTCTGTAACCAGACACAGCACCTGACTATATAGAAGCTGCTGACATAAAACTCCTAGAAGCTTCAATTTTCAGACTTCACAGTTCTCTGATTATTTTAGTCCTGTTCTTTTATCATCTGTCTACAGATCTTTGACAACAGTGTTCATCACAGTAACATTAAAGCACTTTGAGATGAAGTGGGTGTTTTTTTTTTTCCCCTCAACTTTTACATTTTTTCATTATTTATTTATTTTTTACGGAAACCATGAAATAACAGTGAAGTTTAAATCTTAGTCCATGCTGTGAACAAAGCTTTTAGAACTGAGTCCATTTGACAGCAAGGAGAGCTTATCAACTCCAAGGGTTTTGCGGGTTTGCCATTGTAGTAGGGTATTTTAAAGTGCAAGTGCCAATATTAAAGAGTGATCTTCTATCTCTTCTGTGAGTTTTAACCATCTAGCAATGACCCTTAATTTAAAGACAGAGCAAGAAGGTCAGATTCTTACTTAAAGATGCTTTCTCTGAGCCAAAGGAGTTGGACCATGCTTAGACCCTTACAGAGTTTCACTCACAAGCTGAAACTCAGCAACTCAGTCAGGCAATTGGCTAGGAAAATGAACTCATACATTCAAGGAGAAAACTTGGTGTGGTATTTTTCAGGAAACTGCCTCTTTCTAAATAAGACACACAGAAGATTTGACTCTGTGTGCAGCCAAAGGAAATGTATATAGGTGTTATGTGCACATGTTTGAATCATTATACTCTACCAACATAATGGTTATTGTGCTCAATTATTTAACTGCAAAAAGGTTGTATACACTATCCAGTTAGAGCTGAACCCTTCATACAATAGACTTCAGGATATATTTCACAAACACACTATATATGTTAGGATGCAGGAAGAATATACTATCCCTCTAGAGTCACAAAACTCAAGGAGAGTTTTGTTGAACTGATTGTCCCAGCCAAGAAAGATCATCCTAATAATTGTCCTTATTCATTCTGTGATTGGCTGCCCCCAAGACCTACTTATGTAGTCTTATGATACTGATTATGTAGTATCAGCTATTCATAGACTTATCTGGAAGGATTAGAGCAGACACGGAATCCTGGAGCCTGTGACCCAAAGAAACATTGCACTGAGTTTAGTTCTGGGTTCCTCTGGAAACGAAGTTGACTTACAGGTGTAGAAGCCCGTTCTACTGGGAAGGCTCATGCTACAGATCAGTTCTGATACAATTTGTTGTGTCATGACTCAGAAATTTTCACTTGCTGCACATAAACTGTTGAATGTAGGCCAAGCATTGGAGTAAAACATTTTGTAAGATTTCCATTACAGAACTCCAATATCTACCCCATAAGATAGAAGTTATATACAAGTCTCCTTTTAAAAATATTTTTTTTAACTTTTAAATGTGTGAGCCTGTGTAGAGTTATGTGGATGTGCATGCAGGTGCTCCCTGAAGCTAGACTGACAGATGGCTGAGAGCTGCCCTAAGTTAGGTGCTGGGAATACAATTATGTCCTCTTCATGAGCAGTCAGTGCTTCTAATTGTACTATCTTTCTTGTACACAATCTCTCTATCTTTCTCTCTGTGTGTGTGTCTGTCTGTCTCTGTCTCTCTGTCTCTCTCTGTGTGTCTGTCTCTGTCTGTGTCTGTCTCTCTGTGTTGTCCTGTCTTCTCTGTCTCTCTGTCACCCCTCTCTCTCTCTCTCTTCTCTCTCTCTCTCTCTCTCCCCTAAAGAAAGGTAGTGATGGGTTTATGGGCAAAAATATCTTGTTGCACAAATTGGCTAACTTGTGTCAAGACCTCCAAAATCCAAGTGAAAATGGGATGAATAGGAGAGTCTGTAATTCCAGTGCTCTATGGGAAATGAGAAGCAGACAAAGAGTCTCTAGAAGCTACAGTGACCAGCTCATGCAGCAAGGAAGAGACTTCAACCCAAATGAAAAGGAAAGTCAAGGACCAATACCAAAGTTTGTCCTCTAACCACACATATACAGTTGTATACATGCTTGGTCAGACATGCACACATATACTCAAACACCTCCCTGTATCTCTGTCTCTGACTCCATCTGCTACTGTGGTCTGTGGCTGTCCACCCATCTGTCAGTCTCTATCTGTCTGTATGTCTTTCTTTCTCTTTCGTACACACACACACACACACACACACACCACATAAACTGATTTATGGAGGTGCTGTGGTGATAGATCATTGTAAAATGATTGATAAACATTCATGATTATCTGAGTCAGGTCCCAAGAACTCATAGAAGGGTCTGTGGTGCAAGCCTAAAACCCTGTGCTGGGCAGCAGAAAGAAGCATACCTCTAGGTTTAATGAGAAACCCTGTTTAAAAAACAAGGTGGAGAGCTATAGAGAAAGACATCAGATGTTGACCCCTGGTCTGTATAGGTATTATGGGTATGTACACCTGCACACAGATGTACATCCATGCATACAACGCACACACACACAAACACACAATAAAGAAAACTGAACTACTCCATAAGTATCTAATTAGAACACACCCACAGAAAAGTATAGATAATAGAGCCAATCACTGTAGCCAGACTTTCAAAACACTGCAAGTGCATAGATTTAATGGGGATATAGAAGCATTTACAGAACATTGGACAACTTATTTTTTACAGTGATAGTGTGTAGTGGTTAACATTAAACAGTAGCCAGAAAGATAATATATCAGATTATGTAGACTGAAAACATTGAAGGCTGTGACAGCAAGACAGTTAAAATGAGGAAATTTTAACATAACAGTTGTTCTTTTCTGCTCCCATAGAAGTACCAGGAGGCAGACTGTGGAAAGGACTGCAAGCTAAAGCAAATATTGCATGACCCAAGGTAAAATGATGATATGTAAAACTGGTCATGACCTTCAGGATCTGTACGTTTATCTAAAGCCACCTCACTCTTTCTGTGTAGCCAGGAATTTTTTTTTTTTTTATTGTGATGTGCTATTCCCAGAAATATCCATTTACATGAAAGTTTATTTTCCTGTTCCAGGACTTTCCCATGTGCATGCATCTCCATAGTAAAATGCATGTTAATTCTCCAGGACTGTGCTAGGAAGCACATTTCCTGCCTTTGTGGCATCAGGTCTAGGATCCTGCTATTAATACAGACTCTTGAATGATTCTAATGCTGCTAATCCCTGTGTCACAATCCCAGTAGTAAGGTACAGAAAGGCATAGAACTATTAAACAGCCTGCCTGTCTGTGGCCATTGGTTATTGTTCACTTTTTCTTTCTTATGAATCATGCTTGACCATGGTACTGAAAATAGGATCTCCTCCCAGTCCTTCTTCCTGGGCACACCTTGTACTCCCCTGCACCCTTATCTCTAATGCTTTATTCATGTTAATCTATGTGTTTACTGATTTGTTTGTCAGCTATTTCTTCTTTTTTTTTAAAGACATAAACTTTGTAGAGCACAACCATTTTTTTTTTTTGTAAAAATTAAAAAGAAATGATTTATATATTTTTAATTTTGTGCATGTGTTTTTTTTTCTGCATATATGTATATCATGTGCTCCTGGTACCTTTGGTGAACACATGAAGACATTAGATTTCTGGATTTCTTGGAAGTGTAGTAAAAAGCAATTGTGAGTCAATGTGTGACAGTAAAAACTTAACCTAGGTCCACTACAAGAACAGTAAATGCTCTTGACCACTGAGTCGTTTCTCTAGCTCCAAATCTTTATTTTTTAAATCATAACCATATTCACAATACCTAGGGTATTTCTTAGTGACATATTTCACTATTCAAGGATTGAATTTTATTAGTTAAAGGACACCTAAACAAGGAGCCAAAATAATAGCCTGATATATATATATATAAAGTTGACATAAGGAAAAAAAAAACAGAGTGGTTAAATAGCAGGACTTCCAAACAACATAAAAGTAACAATACATCTAAATGAATCACTAGATATTCTTCAGATGTTACTATTGAACACCTCTGGCTAAACATCCAGTACCTAATAGAAATGTATAGGCTTCATTAATTAGAAAAGTATGTTCAATAAGATCCATGCTGCCAAATACAATTCTCCATAATTATATTCAGATTTTATGAGTATGGTATTAAGAAACCAATGAAAATACAGTCAATCCAATTTGATATTGTCAAATTAATCTGAGTTTTCCCCTTGATTTTTCTGTTAGTCGCCTTATTTCTTCTAAGTCAAATCCTTTTTATTGTGTAATGTGCTGTCTTAAGAAACTAGACTTTCAATCAGTTATGGTGGCATGCACCTATAGTCCAAACATTCAGGAGGCAGGAGGATCTCCACAAGTTCTTGGCTTATAAAATGAATTCTAGAATAGCCAGATTTGTGTGGTGATACAAAAATAATTATAAAAATAATAGAAAACAAGAAAGGTGGAAATAGAGAATGTGGGAGGAGGATGGAAAGAAAGAAATAAGGAGAAAATATAAAGGAAAGAAAAAAAAACAATGAAATGTTCGTCAGCAAGAGAGTTATAGAAAGAAATGCCTTTGCCCATCAGTACTGATGATGGTAGTTCTCAATTTTATTTATATAGGGAAGATTTTATCATAGTTTTTTTTTCTTCTGAAATGATAATTATCAGTAGAGCAAAACAAACCTTAAAGTAACTAAAAAAATTATTGCATATATACTGTGAGACAATTCTTTTTCATGCTGGACAAATCTTTGTCATGCTATTCCCATAGACACTCCCACCATCTAAGGATGGAACTTCCAAAGTTGACACTTTTTTCATGAAGAGTAGTACTGATCATAATGGGGATGAAAAATAATTAACACTTGTGAGTTTAGAGTCAGGAAAGAAGCTCACTGTTGTAAGTGTAGAAGAGGAGATACACCTTTGAAATTCAGTTTTATGTGAACACTGATAGCACATGTGACGGGGGAAACCCTGTCTTCATGGCACTTCAGAGACTGTCCATGCATTTGTTTATCAGAAGACCTTTCTCTTTAATACCTCATGGTTTTCCTGCTGGTTGCTTTGCCTCTGTGTTTGCTTGTTTGTTTGTGAGTAATTTTTTTTCAATATACAAGGCACATTTTTAGCCTATGTCAATTCTGTATTCTCCCAACATTGTCCTTTCCCAAGTAGCCACATTGTTCTTGAAATAAGGTGCTTAGGATTTTTGGTGATGTCATTAACATTGTATGTGTCAGTAGGAACACAAGATTACAACTGAAATACACATATACATGGATCTTGTTTTCCCCAATTTTTTTCCCCAAATTTCCTTAATTTCTGAGAGGCTGAAGTTCAGCCTTGAAGTCCATACTTTCTGCTTCTACCAATTTCAGAATAACTCCTTCTACTTCTTTTTAATGTATTCACATTTAATCATTTAGGATGGCAATCTTGACTTAAAGTACCAAGATATTTGGGGGATATATTTTAAATAAAGCACTTGACTATTTTTGTAGTTTTTTGTAATGTACAAAACAATTTTGTAATATACAAGACAATTATGGGCTAGACTAGGGAGAAAGGCCTACAGGGAGGAAATAATCTATAAAAATATACTGGAGGAAAATCAGAAAGGAGTGTGAGGTTGAGTGATGACAGCTGTCAGCCCCCACACAATTAAAAACCTTCTTCTCACATAATTTGAAGCAGTCTTCCTATCCAGGTCAGTGCTATGTTTCTATTTCCCTTTAGAACAATCACTGTATACAACACATGACAGAAATAAGTGCTGAATAATGCCTTCAGATCTACACCTGATATTCATCTGTGTCATTTTCCCTCTTTCATGGATCTGAGTTAGATGGCTTTTGCAGTTTATATTTCCTGTTTTCTGAATCTGTTTACTTTGGAACCTGAGGCCTATAGATATTGTTTGTGAGTTAGATATCTATTAGTGGCCTGGCTAGAAGAAAATTAACTGAACCTATACATTAAAAATACAGATTGAGAACTGAAGTGTGCAGTCTTTCTCTTTCTAGCAGGTGGCCTGTGTCCCTTTCTTTCCTGTTCTCATATATAACATGAAGAGCTAATGGAATACATACAAATTTTCTGCACCCAGAGTATACTTATTCATAGCAAGATTGTAAAGCTTTTAATGGATTACTAATTTTTGACATATAATGTCATTGAAAATATTAAAACTTTTCCTGCCAGAAACTATGTATTTTTTATCATAGGAATATTTTTATATAAATATGGTGTGTAGAAGTGATGAATAGGAAATCCTTTGGATGGGTTTTCCAAGGTGCTTCAGGTTTAACAGATATAACCTCACTTCTTGAGGAGAGATGCCAACTGAAGTCAATTGAATGATTATAATATGTTACAGTCTAAAGCAGTGGTTCTCAACCTTCCCAATGCTACAGCTCATTTATACAGATCCTCATGTTATGGTGACTCCCAGCCATACAATTATTTTCATTCCTACTTCATAACTAATTTTTCTTCTGTTGTGAATTGTAGTGTACATATCTGTTTTCTGATGGTCTCGGATGGCTATTGTGAAAGGGTTGTTCGACCCTTCAAAAGGGGTCATGACCCAAATGTTGAGAACCACTGACCTAAAGGAAAAAAAAAAAGACTATTGTGAACTAATGCCTAAAATCTTTTTTTCTAACACTCATGACTGTTCAGTTGCGAAGTGACCAACATTTCTAATGAAATGCTTGAGAGGGTTTCTGGCAAGGTCAAGATTTCTACTGGGCATTTTCCCACATCCAGTTGGCATTCAGATTTTTGCCGAAGTTAACAATCTATAATCAAGTAACTAAAAAAGTAATATTGTTCAGCAAAATTCCCTTACTTCTCTTCCTCCTCTCTCCCTCCCTCCATATTGCCTTCTCTCCTTTTTCTTTAGCTAACAAAGAATCTTTGTCAACTACCTAGAAGCCCTGTTAAGTTTAATATAACACTGAGAGGCAGGTAATAGTAATAATGATGGTCAACATTCATTTTTAGCATTTAGCATGACCAAATAATGTAATAGGTTTTTACTTGTACACTTTTGATAAAGGCTAGTATAAAGATAACCCACTTTTTGCCATTATCCACCTAAGGAGTTCCTCTAAGTAATCAAAAGTCAACACCATTTACTCATAAAAAGAGTGTCTTATGTAAGCATTCATCCCATTAAAAATATGTGCAATATCAGCACAGGAGCATGGCTATTTTTGCCTCTCAGAAACTAAAAGAATTTGATATTTTAAGTCTAGCGGCCATTTACCCTTTTAATGTAAATTCCATACTGCTTTCATTCTACATAGGCAGACTCTGAAACTGTATATGTTTATGCTTTCAGATCATCCATAGACCTATAGGGACAGCATATGAGCTATGCACATGGCTCTAACCTGACTATCAGATTGAGGAGATATGGCTTGAAATTAATTTTGGCTAACTCCCAAAATGAGATTGCTGTTGCCAAGAAGAGATAAATCACCATTTTGAATAGTTATATTAACTTAGCACTGACCCTGAAGGCTATTGTTGATTGGGAAGGCAAAAATATATTGATTTATGTTGTTTTGGGGATGTGCCTAGTATCTTATGATTACTCTAAGGAACAGTATGGCTGCACCGTTCCATACTTTTCTGTGAGCCAATATGGTTAATATATATATTGGAAATTTGCAATAGAGATATATAGGAAACATAGGCAACTTTTGCTGTGTGAATGTTTTGTCTATAAAATGCCATCAATACGTAAATTTATATATCTGAATATCATACTTTCATCAATTCAGAACTGCATGTTTTCTCTAGAATTTTGTATAAGACATTGGCAGTTTAACTTACAACAGTTCAGCAAGCAATGTTTACTTTTAAATACTTAGAAACAAATGCCTTCACCACATAAATCACTGAAAATAAATGACACCATACACTGGGCAAATTAGTATTGGATCTTTCAAATGAATTATGAGATAACTTCCTTCAAAATTATGTCTCCCATTTCTGAGAGGTTTGCCACAATTTAAATGGAAACTAAAAATAAAAAAAAGTTTTAGGAAAATAAGTTTGCCTCTACAAATATAATCTTTCCTTAAAGAAACCTTTTAATTTGACAAAAGTTTAACTTCTGTTTTGGCAAAAGCCTGTTAGTTCTACTTAAAAAATATGAGTAGGGGCTAGAGAGATGGCTCAATGGTTAAGAGCACCAGATGCTCTTCTAAAGGGCCAGGATTCAATTCCCAACACCCACATGGCAGCTCAAAATTGTCTGTAACTCTAATTTCAGGAGATCTCATACTTTCACAGACATACAGGTAGACAAAATACCAATGTACATAAATTAAAAATAAATACATTGTTAAAAACAAATAAATAAAAGTAAAAGAGATATGAGTAACTCTGAATCATTTTAATAAATCTAATTAATAGGAACACAAGTGGCCCTTCCTTTTGAAGAACTGTTGTATGCACCAATTTTTGTAGGTGTGTCCAGTAACATTGTCTACTCACATGTTATAAGAATAATTATAATTACAGATTAATAAAGAGCCAGTTCTCATTGAATTGAATGATCACCTATAATATACTAGAAATAAAATATCACCAAGGAATTGCTATGTTTGATTAGGCATTGTCAACAATGTCAGTGGAACAGGATACTGCCAGTTAGCTCTGAGAAACTAGCTTTCTTTGAATCTACATCATTTTGCCGTCATATATTCTAATTCCTTTTCATTCTTAGTTTTTTGTGTGCTTATCCTTTACCCTGTACTGTTTTTATATGCACAGCTGATAAATTTTTGGTTTTCCAAACTTATCCCCACTCTTTGGCAAACACAGGGTCTTTCTACAGATCCAGTCTCCTCACAAGTAGTGTTAGGTAACAGGTAACTTTACTTCTTACTCTCACAAATTAATTTTAGTTCTTTCACAATGGCAAAACATAAATTTCATCATGTAACCTTTGATTGCTCTACAAAATTAAGATTAAAGTATAAAATTATAAAACCTTTGGCCTAGTAACAAAAATGGCTCCTTAGAAGGGTTTAAATCCAATTTTACCCTTTCAAATGCATTTTCTTTGATCTATAATACATTTTAGCTTCAATAAGATGTGAATGTTATCAATCACCAGTGTTCTGATAAACATTCATATTTTAGTAGCAAGTTTCATTCACCACAGCATATAAATGCTTTCTTCAAATTTTATTCTTTCTACATCAAATATCTCAGACATAAATTAATAGACTTTCATACATTTTCTTTTAATATCATCTTTAACAAGTCTCATGATAGGTCAGGGACAAGTCTTGACAAGGCTTCTTTCAACAAAGTCTTTCAAGTCTTCATTTGTCACTACTCACCCTCCCTTGATTAAGGAAACTGGGGTAGGATTATGGTGAGATAGAGAGGCATGCTCATGTGATAGTAAGGTTGGGTCCTGTCTTAAGTTGGAATACTTGGGTTATGGCTATCACACTAATTTTGATTTTATAAAACATCATTTGTCTTGTTTTGAGTTATCTAGGACATCAAAATTTGTACATGGAACAAATATACCATTCATTTCATTTCAGATTTGTTTGGAAATTATCTTCACTCCTTATCATCATGTGTCAGAGAGACCATTTTAATATGAAGAAAAGATAGTAATGGTATTTCATCAAGAGAACTGCATAAAGTGTAAAGCAACAGAGCAAATATCATTGACATATCCTTTGAGCTAGAACGAGAGGATCTTTTGTGGTGATAGACTTGTTATTTAAGCAGAATATTTCTTATTATATGGAGAAACTTATGCTTTTTATTCCTTAAAGCTAAACATCTGACAAAGGCCAAAATGACCTTTTCATTAAGATAGCAACACACGCAATTAAAATGTTGATCTTTTCTGAAGGAGAGATGTGGGGATCAGGAAGAGAGTGGTGATGGGGGAGGGAAGAGGCTAAGGGAAAGGGGAGACTGGGAAAATTGTATCAGGATTTAATATATGAGAAAAGAATAAAAATGTCCCATTTATTAAAATGAAATAAAGCTGCTTTAGAAAGTCACTATTTTCAAGTGGTCATAGCAACTGCAAATCACCCTTAAATTAATTAAAAAAAAAGAAACCAACAATGCTTTGAAAGAAAATCTCCAACATGATTTTGAAAATATTTCAGGAACTTTTTTGAATAAAGTTAAAAATTATGACATAATTTGGTCCGCATATTCAACTACATGTTTCATGACAATTTTTTGACTCTTCAGGATTCAGTATAGCTCAATATTTGATTATAGTCTAGGCATAAATTTTTCTTATGGCACAGACTTATGAATATTTAGGTAGACATACCTGTCATATCGTAAATTTTTGTTAGGGCTAGTGAATATTAACAACAACAACATATCCCACACTTGCATGGCATGATACAAGTTCTACAAGGATGGAGAAGATAAAAAGTGAGAAAAATCTTAGTCATCTAGTTTAATATTATAAAAATAAGGAAAGTAAGATGCCAAAGAGCAATTATAGTAAAATTATCAAATAAAAAAACATAAGTCATAAAAATATATGTAGGTATTTTACACAATAATCCTGAAAAGGAATCAAGGTGATTTGTACTTTGAATCATAAGTAATTCTGGTTTTAGTATAATGTATCTAAAAGTTGAAACTCATCATATTGTTCAAATTGTTCACATACTGTCGGAATTATTAGAATAGTGACTGTTTTCTTGCAGTGTCCTTAAAATACCATGTTCATTTAAGTCTGTAAATGGTAGAATAACCAACCTTTAAAAGTGGAATGACATCCACTTGGTAACCATTAACTTATGGAGAGGTCACAGAGACCTGGAGGCAGGCTGTGTGTTAGAGGAGGAAAACCAATAGAAAAATCACATTATCCTCCTTGTGTTTAAGACTGCTTCACTATTTATCCCCATTGCGAAAAAACTCTTCAGAGGCCTTTGAAGAGCCCAGAGAAAACAGGTCATGTACATAAATTAAAAACCATCCCCATATCCAATAATAAAGACATGGCTGTGTTTTGAAACTGGAGAAACACCACATACTAAAGAGGCATGGAGTAGAGAATAAAATAACCAAATTTTACTATATGAAAAAAGTAAAACAAAGAGATGACTGGGAAATCTATATTCTATTTAAATTGTGTTCATTTTGTACTGGTAGAACATCTATAACAATTGTATAGTGAATTTCAGGAACAAATATTTTTGGAGCTTATACAAAGACAGAAAGACAAGCAAATCTGTATTCCTCAATGAGTTAAACATTTGAGTAGAGTTCAACAACAAAATAAAATATTCATAATTTGGTTTATTTTCTTTTGGATTTATTAATAATTTTAATATATATTTATATATGTATGGCTTTGAGAAAAGACAAAAGAAATACTCTAACTCTTCCCTGCTCATACAGTGGAAAGTATCAGCTATTGCCCTATTTCCTCAGCAGCAAAAGACCATAATATAGTTCTTTCTGTACAGATTAAAACTCCATACTTGAGCTTAACTATGTACAGAGAAAAAGGTCAAGTTCCACCTAGCATTGTACCTTTATATTACAGGAATGTCATTCACTTTCTCCTTAATCTAAATACATATATATACATTCATACATATGTGTATATAATATACCCTGTATCATTTTGTTACTTTAACATAGAAACCTTAGTGTTCTTTGTCCATTCGAGTACAAAGTGAATACAAATTTTATGGTTGCACTGAATGACCATGCAATTCAACTTTGCTGATGTTTTCCAATAGTGCTCAAAAAATTGATGTATAAAAATATTTTACTACCAAATGCATTAATCCTGCCAAATGTAAACCTTTAATAATTTAAAGGACTAGTGCATGATCTTAACAAGAGGCTAATTTTTATATTTTAATAAAATAAAGGAGTTTTGTACTGATATATGAAAGGTCTTGCAACTTTTCCACAGATTCTAGGTAGGCTGAACCATCTCTCTCCTACATCATTCCCAACAGGCTGTCATTGGTTGCCAGCATGCCAGTAATAAATAACATCACATTGCCTAGTGTTGTTGATTGTTTCACACAAGGTAAGATCTACTATCTAGATGCTCTGTCCCAATAAAATGTATGTTCTTTAAGTTCTTAAATAGATCATCTGTGCCTGTAATGTCAAAGACCTCCACATCAGGCCACTCTCTTGAGTTATTTATAGAAGTCAGGCACTAGAAACCTTGCTATTGTGGTCCACTTATCTGCCACATGTGTGAGGTGCAGTAAACCCACATGATCGCTAAGGGACTTCTCTAGAAGAAGCATCATGGTGCCCACAGAAAGAATTAAGGAAACAAGTAAACAAACAGACAATGCTTTTGGACAGCTCAACTCCGCCCCTGCTTCCTGTCACCAAGTCCATTTAAGTTTCAGCACATTTGAAATAACAAACCTCCAGTCTATCTAAGGACTATGTAGGTTACCACATGCCTTAAGATTTACTAACTGCTTAGTTACAATATACAAAGGCAAAAGGTGTATTTCCAAACAGATGTGATGATATATTGTATTTATTTCTTCACATTAACATCACAATAAACTACCAACTAACATGAAGACACAGAACACATTTAACTCCAAAACAAGCTGTGATTTGCAAATAATTGTTTAAATGATAAGAGCAGCAACAATACTAAATGAAAGTGAAAACCTCACTTCTAGATTTAAGTCAGAGATCCAAGTCAGCCTTTTAAGAATTTTAAGAGAGGCAATTAATGAATAGTTATACTCTTCTAGAAGTGAGAAATACTGTAAGCCTTTTCTTACAATTATTGGTTTGAATCTACATTTTTTTTTTTTTGCCCCCAAAAGCATGCCAGGACTAGGTTCAGATGCTTGATTATGTCAAGAAGGAATAAAAGTAATGATTTTTGGTGGAATACAAGCAATTTGTAGGTTCAAGCATACAATTTTTGCATAAAATATTGCAGGTTAAAAATGATATCGTAGGTCTCAAGCCATTGCATTACATTTGAACAGTTGTCACAATTATTATGTTTTGTGAAATTTAAAACTCTAACTTTTGAAGTGAAGCAATAAAACTAAATTCTTAAACAGTGACTTTTACCTTTATACAACACAGAAGAGTTATTTTTATTTAGGTTGGAAAAGTTATTTACAGCTAACATTGACTGAGTCTTGGTAAAGGTCCAATAACACATGAAGACAAATAACTCCTCGCCTTTCTCAAAAAAATCTGTGAGCATGTTGGAGGTTAGGGGGAGCCTTAAGAGTGGCGATGTTAGTCTCCTAGGGTGGCTGAGCATGTGGTGTGTTCCTTCACCTAACTCAAAATTTAAAGCACCAAAATACAATTTAGAGCTATAAACCGGGATTTGTTTATTGAATCCCGCATAATTAACAACTTAGATGCAGAGGCACAGCTAATGAAAGAAAGTTTTGATTGGTGCTATGCAGGAACTAATTGGAGTTGCCTTTTTTAAAAATCAGAGTTTTCTTTCCATTGACTCTAAGAACTCTTCATAAAAGGGAGAAACATATATATATCAAAGGAATTAAGTAAAAGATTAGAAATCAATGATCTTACAACAACGTGTTAAATCCTTTAATGATTTTAAAGAAAGGAAGACATTAACACTGAATGTTATACAAGTCTTTTGAACTTCTCTTGGGCATTTAGATATATATTATATATATATTTAATTATATATGTATATATGTTTTTACATTTGCATGTAGGCCAGAGCTTCTAAAATATCTTTTCAGAGTAGGCTATAGGGATCTATCATGAGATAGAATAAAATAATATCTGAGAATATTCTGTTTATTAGAGTATTTCTTTTCTGCTTTGACAATCAGCAAGAATCATAAATTCGAAGCAAAACGTGGTTTTTCTGCATCTGGGTCTGTGTTTAAGACTGAGGGAGACTCTCTCGGCACAGCTGCTGGTGGCGGGGGTGCTGGAGGCACTCCTCGGTTGGGGGGAATGGCTCCCGAGGACATCTGTCGGAACAAGGTGACCCGTTGTGGCACCGTGCTCCTGTTCCCTGCCTGAAGGCCAGTGCTGTGGACTGCTGCCACGGGTTGAGGGATGGAGGCCAGGGACTCGCCCACAGTGGGATGAGGTCTGGAGATCATAGTGGAAACCTCATGTGGCAGCGAAGGCTGCGAGGCTGAGAGGGGCCTGACTTCTCTGGTCAGGTTGGTGTTATGAAGAGCTTGCGTGCTCTTGTGCACTTCATTTTTCGGTGTGGAGCTACCAGGTGTCTGTGGCTGTTGCTGTTGTTGCTGCTGCTGTTGCTGCTGCTGAGGCTGCGGCTGAGTCTGCTGTACCTGGGACTGCTGTAGCTGCTGCTGAGGCTGCTGCATGAGTGACAGCTGGGACGCAGTGGGAGAGGCATAATGGAAAGTTCGCGTGGCCAGGGGGCTCTGTATAGGAGGACTGCAGACTGCTGTGGTATAGGAGCAGGGTGAAAGGATGGCCGAGGGTTGGGGCGTCTGTGTGCTGGGGCTGGGTGAGTGCAAGTTGCTGTGAGATAAGCTGGTTGCGGTATAGACTGGCGGAGACTGTGTCCTCATGCGGGAGGTTGGAGTGGTGGTCGAAGATGTGCAGTTCAGGGCTGTCATTTGAGGATAGTTGATTGGAGGGATAGCTTGTACCATCTCTCGGTCATGCTTCACAATCTGCTTCAGGATCTCATTCTCCTGGTTGTTGAAAACACCAGTGTTCAGATCCTTCTGGAACTTCTGCAGGAGAATAGAGTTTTTCTTGCCTATCAGCAAAGGAAAAATAGGCACTTAGACAGGCTGAAAAGAACTAATAAAGCCACACGGGCCCGGCTACTCCAGGGTGACTTATGTCAGCGTCACGACCAATGGGTTTAGAAGTCACGAACTTACCATTCACCATCAAACAGAAAAAAAAATTTCTGTCTGTATAATTCTGCATCTGTTTAGAAATCTTACCCTCTACTATTAAAAACAAAAATTGAAAAGAATAAAAATGACAAAAATAAAAGTTGCTTTTAAAAGAAATGTACAGGTTTAACAAAGTTATTTGAGCAGTAGAGGAGAAGAGGATGTTTGAGTCAGGCTGGGCCTAAATCATTTTAATTTTAAGTTGTATTTGCAAGGTAAGACAATGGAGGATAAGAGACAACGCTGGAACATTTGCTTTGAGACACAATCAGCAAAAGGATTTAAGTAGAACCATTTATCCAGTGCTCAAGATTATGAAGCAGACAAATTCATCATGTTTATGACACAGAACAGGTAGCATCACTGTTTAAAAATTTAGGCCAGAAAGGAAAGAGGCTGTAACACACTTTCGTGGAGAAGTGTCTCAGAGGCTCGGCCTTAAAATCAGTGCAAGGTACCAGTGACTGTTAATTGTAGCTGCATGTTTCTTTCATTTCCGGAGCTTTAAAAAAGTATGGAAGTCAGTGCATACCGATTATGTGAAGTCTAGATTTTAGCATTTGCAAGCAGCTTTCCTCAGGGGATGCTTATATGCTGGCACATTGAGACTCAACTCACGATCGTCCTTCTCCTGTACAGTGGCCATGGAAAGGGGCTCATGGAGTTCTGCCCATCTCATCTAACTTCAGGACATAAACAAGCTTTAGTTCTACTTCCTATCATATTTTTTGAGAGTTTTGCAATAGATAGGCATTCCCTCGCATAATATCAGTTAGAATCAATAGCTAGTTGGTAAAATAAAATAAAATCACAGAGAACACCAGGAGCACACAGCCCACTGAATCAGTTAAGTTGGGCACATATGGGCTCCCAGAGACTGCAGAGGCAAGTGGATGGCCTATCAGGTCCTGTGCATATGTTATGCTGTTCGCTTGGTGGTTTTCGAGATTGATAACTGTGGGAGTGAGCAGGTATCTTTGACTCTTTCGCCTGCTCTTGAAACTCTCTTCCTTCTGTGGGGTTGGTTGCTTTGTTTTATTATATCTGTTTTGTCATGTTTGGTTGTTGTCCTTTGACATCCTGCTTTTTTGAAGGGAGAAGGAAGGGACTAGATCTGGAGGAAAGGGAAGTGGAGTAGAGAGTAGGGGAAAAGGAGAGGGAGAAAAAACTGTGGTCAGGATGAGTTGAATGAGAAAAGAATATATTTTAAATAAAAAAATATGAACACAGATGATATATATATATATATATGTATACACACATACATATATATTGAAATGAGCATGGTAACTGAAAAGTAAATAAATTATGCTCTACTGTTAAATAGTACAATTTCAAAAATAACAGTATATTTTTCAACAAGGTGCATTATTATAATTTTCTTGGATCCCAAGAAAAGCTATTTTTTTAAAATCATTGTCAAAATAGGTATTGTTCCTGTTTTCAAAGCTTCTCTAATTTCACATAGAAATATCCACATCTGTTAGTATTAATAATGAATACAGACATTTATTTGATATATTGTCATAACTGACTACAATAAATACTTACATATTGAACTCACAACTGAGATGGACAATATTACTTTTTATTTGAAGAAGCAATATTTCATAATTAAAATATCTTTATTCATAGAAGGAATTAAAATAGTTATCATAGCTTTAATGTACTGTTAGAATTTTATCAGTTTCAAAAATACCAATGTTTGGTGCTTACTAGCAATGTCATTCTGTGTGCTATTGACTAAAACTATTTCATGTAACTTTCCTGCAATGTTATAATTTAAAAGAGAATGAAGATAAACCAGATTAATAGAAATTACTGAATAAGATAAACTTTAAAAACATATCTAAAGATGTCTAGTTGGTTTAGGAAACCAGTCTCAAATACAGGGAAGTCAGTCTCTGTGTCTATTATGAACATTCACATAGCCAAAAAAAAAAAAGATTGTCTTCAAATCCTGCTCTTAGGAATGTCTTATTCCATGGGTGCTATCTCTCTGGATGACTATGTGCTGTTAATTACTTAAACTTAGTATGCTTGCTGTGCCCTGTGATAATGTCCAGATAGTATCTTTACCACATCTATTTAAAATCTGTCATTCTGTGATATGTAGAGGGAAAGAAAGATGGGCGAGAGGAGATACAGTCTTAGAGTAAGACCTTACCTTTGTAAGAATGAAGCTCTTGAGATACCTGTTTCTTGACTTCTAACTGACCCCAACTCCCTCTGCTTCAGGTATATTTACTCCTCCTCCTTCCCCCCCTTCAGTAAATATGTGTTGTAGACCCGGTATTGAAACTGTAACAGTAAGATAGAGATTCTCTCTCCATTCATAAAATTCAGTACTTTTTTTTTTTTAGAACAGTTTCTGTAACAAAGGCAGTGACGGGAATATAGGACACTATACAAGAACACATCAAGGGACTTTAACTTGTATATGATGAGGTGCCATAAAACATTTCTACAGGGAATAGTGTATAAGCTAAACTATGAATCTACTGCAGAACTATGCTAAGACTGAGGGGAAGGAAAGACGAGATGGACAAAAAGGTTAAGGTTTGAAGAGTGAATGCATATTATCTTGTAAAATGTCAGTGTATCCCAGAATAGCTAGGGAATTTAACAGCAAGACAACACAACCCTACTTTGCTATGGAAACTATGGACATCTTTAGCTAACTAAAGTTCTACTTAATAAAGTTTAGTTTTCTAGAAGAAAATACTTCATAACATTGATGTTTGCAAGGTAAACATCTATGTAGGGCATCTCTACAAATGATTTTGTCTGAGTCTGTATTACAAACATGTTGATGCTTCTGCTGAGACTGATTTAATTGCACAGGTTTTTAAGTTTCTTATGAAGGTATAAAGTGTAAAACTGGCCATTAAAGACAAAAAGAACCTTATGACAAAATTTGGAATGTAATATAGACTCATGATATTAGTACTAAGTACTATTTCAGTGCTATCTAGAGTTTGTACCAGTGCTTTTTACCTGAAGATTCAAACGGAAGTGATATCACTTGGGTTATAAGACTCCATAGCTAGTGAAAACAGACATGAACAGATCAATCTAGAGCACCTAGAAGGAGCAGGTATGACCTCAGATCTTTCTAAACCACTATTTACTACACGACTATTTGCTATTTGTTTTATACAAATTAACAAGGGATCTATACACTAGAATTTGAAATGAAAACTAAATTGTGCTTGAGGAAAGCGGAAAGCTAAGGAGTACCTATCCGGTCTAGTCGGTCAATAGCAACTGTCTCAAAGGCTCTTCTCATCATTGGATATTCCTCCAAGACCTCGTTGAAATTATCCACTGAAAGCGAGTAAAGACGACAGTATGTATCAGCTCGAACACTGGCAGTGCGCCGGCCCTTCGTCAACAGGCATATCTCTGTAAAAGAAAAAAAAAAAGAAGGGAGAATGACTGGATTGGTTATGTTCTTTTCCAAGTTTTGAATGCCTCTTATAATTAAAAGCTCCATGTGAGTAGCCCACAGTTAGAGACACTCATTTTCAATTTTTTAGGGAATTCACTTGGTTATTAAAACTATGTGACTGCTAATATTCTTTTTAAATTTTATTTGGAGATTATAATATAACTACAACTTCCTTTACCTTTCCTTCCTTCATTCTCTACCACATACTCCTCCCTATCCTCATTCAAATTCATGGTCCCCATTCCCTCATCATTATTACATTCATATGTCTATTTGTATATTCACACACATCCCTAATGTAGCCTGTCTGTATCTGTAATGTGGAATCTGTCTGTATTCTGTGACTTGTATGTAGGTTTTCAGTTTTGACCATTTGACAATGGACAAGACCTACTTTAAAGACTATAAGTGTTTTACAACCATAGGGGCTTCTGGGTTCAAATGGGAGAGAAGAAAGTTTTCACTCTAAAAAAAGAGAGGGGGTCATTTGTTTAGAAAGATATTAAGAAATACATGATGGAATTGGAAAGGAATTGCTACAATCAAAAACATTCTGTAAACTCTAGGGGGCAGGAAGCAGACAGTATGATCCAGAGGGAATCATAAGTGAGTCTAAGTACCTTAGTATGCTTTGTGTGCTCCTTTTGATATTAGAATGAAGAAAAGACTATATCAAATATACAAATGTGGTCTCCTAATTAGAGACTACCCAAGAATTCTTCACTAAAATAATATCCTCAAAATATGGCAACTGCATGTTTTTAATTAGAATTTCTCACTTGCTAACTGACCTACAAGACATTATTTTTCAAAACTTTACTAACTAAATCAAATTATTTTAGGTTTTGTCTTCTTTTAGACTTGAAAATAATGTACTTTTCTTTGTCTTTAAAATGACCAGTTTGGAGCACATGAGATGGCACATTGGTTGAAGTCACTTGCTGCCAGTGCTAACAGCCTCAGTTCAATCCCTGGCACCCATGCTGTAGATGCAACAAACCATTGGGTACAGGTTGTCTTCTGATCTCTATCTACACATGTTTCATTACACATGTTGATACATACATATGCAACACACACACCACACACACATACACACACAAAAGCATAAACAAATACATGCAAATAGAAATAAACTTTGTATCGCAAAGTTTCCACCTTAATTAAAGTTTTTGAAGTATCACTACTGTTTAGTGAAGGATTTTATTTGATACTTGAAGACATGAAAATAATGTGCAAGTAGAATACTATTCACACTGCTTTCTAAGTTATGGTTCTTTATATGGCTAAAATATGGAAAGAGACTCCAAGATGGCAGAAAACAAAGAACAAACAAACCAGACAGCATTCTCCTGCTTCCCCAGAAATCTAACAGGAAACATCTGACCATGGTGGCCTTCTATGGCAGTAATAGTTTGCTATTGATCCAGCTACACACATCAAAATGCATATGGTTTTTAAGAGATTCTTGGTTTTGTGTAGCATGAAGGGTATTTGCCCGATAATTTCAAATCCCAGACTGATGATTTTCAGGTAAGATGATTCAGAAAATTATCCACGTTCTTTAGACATTGGACATTATTGTAAAAATGTAACACTCAGTTAACATGGCATCAAATCTGTTGGAGAGACTTTATTCATATCTAGTTATAAAGTATTTCAGCCTGATACTTTGTGGATGTGTGGTGTATGGTACATAATAGCTGCTCAATATTTGGGGGTTGAATCAATGAATCAAAAAGCAATGTATTTTGATACATCCACACACGAAAGGAAGATTCGCAGCACAAATGTACTTATGACAAATCTATTCACCTGCAGATTGTATTGTAATATATTATAATTGCCCTTTAGGTCAAATTTTCTCAGTGTGCTATGTAGGGTGATTGTGGGAGTGGTAAAAGGTTACTGTATTTGGCTAAGATGAAATCGTCAGTAATGTACCCTGTCACAGGCACATTAGAAAGCTGGTCTCAATTTCAGCTTAAAAAGACTGTTGTTTGAGAGATTAGATTTGGCCCAGCACACCGTGTGACTACTTTTAATAATCCTTCGGCTATGAGATGTATCATCTGCCCAGTGCTATTTTTGCTGACATTCGTTAACCCTGATTCTAAACGTTTAAGTCCTCATGACATTACTGTCACCTATATGAGCAGTTACTTCCCGAGGTAGAGCAAATAGCTTCAAGCATTTTCCAACTCAGAAGGATTTCACTGACCTCTAAAACAGATTGACATTGAAGTGACACAGAGTTAATCAGAAACTCACGATAGGCTTTCTAAAGTAGTGTTTTTAGCCTGAGCTCTAGAATTTATGTGAAAAGTTGTACTCAGTTGTTTATTGTAACTGAAGCAAATGTTGCGTCCTTTCTCAGTTCTCAATATCATGAAATAAGTGTCATTATCCATTATGCAGCAAAATGCTATTTTTTTCATAGACATTTCTTGGCTTTCTACTCCAGTATCTTATTTATACTAATATATCAGAGGAAATATCACTTTTTCCTTTCATATTTATTATATTTCTATTCTTTCTATTAGATACACTAGAACTAATAAGATTTTGTTTCCATATGGTATAAAATGCACTAACATTCGGATTTATCAATTTGCATAGCAAGCTTATCTTGTAGTGGTATTTTGGATGTTAAGCAGATTAGAAAAGAAATCTGAAGAAATGTGGACAGAACAAAACATTAAATGCCAGTTTAAATGTTATGATTTTAAAACAGACTAATAATGATAAATTTTGAAAAATGGATATTATAAAGGAATGATTATATACTGATGAACTTCATATGCTGATAGGTATTTTAATGACCCAGATATATACAGTCTTGACGTTTTCCAGTATAGATTTGGTAATTTCTCTGTGCATAGAGATCAACCAGCTTGCATAATTACTATGTCTTCTCTTATCCTGTTGGCAATTGTTATTTATAAATATTTAGGTCATCGAAACTATTGGTTTATCAAGCAAATTATATCTCTCACTTTATATTAAATTGATTCATTTCTCTTAAGAGATATAAATTAGTTATCTGCTAGAGCAGTGTGTACTCTTAACTGGTGACCCATTAGCTCTATATTCTAGAAGACATGAGAATCTCTTTTCATTCCAGTTAATTACAAACATTCTGACATGATATCATATTCCTTTGTTGTATATATGCATATTTTCACTGAAGTTTGTTCTTTTCACCTCTTTCTTTCCCCTTCATCACTCAATTTATGTTGTTGTCTTCCCATTCCACTGTGACTCTGTCAGACACCTAATATCAATGCTAATCATACTTACATGGCATTATTCATAAACTGTTATTAAACACATACATATACTAATAATCTTTCTTAAGTTAAAATACTAAATATTGATTATCCTGGGAATTCTTAGAGTGTCTGCTGCCTAAATAAAAAAAAAATAACCAGTCATTGTTATCCCTGTGTAAGCCAGAGTGAACATACATGAACTTAAATTTCAATGGCCATACATATAACATAAAAATATCAAAGCTAAAGAGGGTAAGATCATTGACATCTTGCTTCTAACCAGCTTTAAAAATATACCACATCACTCCAATTCTTTCCTTTTGATTTTAAATCTGTCAACACTCAACTCTTTAAAAGTTAATCAAACACTGTGAATTATAAATTTCTTTAAAAAGCAGCCAGATCTTAAAAAATTCATCAAATGATTTCAGCGCTTAGAGACCTCAGATGTGTTTTGTGAAATGATTTCTTGTCAGCTCTGTTTTTCTTGTGTCATTTAATATGCTCGCACAAAATGGGACAGAAGCATTACAAAAATACTTTTTCTCTTAGAAAAGATTCACTGTAAATTTATTAGACAAGCTTATCACAGGAGGAAAAAAACAGTTAATTTGATCTCAAATAGTTCTCACACCTCATATAAACTTGCACATACTTCTCATGCACACATACATAAATGACAATATAAAGTTAATAGTATACTTCTATGGTTCGTTTAATACAAATATAAATGACTAAAAGATTTCTTTGGAGTTTTCTTGCTTTAATATTCATAGCTATCATCTGGAGACCTCAATAAAAAGTATATTAGGATTTTCTAAGTCTAGAACATTTCCCAACATTCCAAGATGTTGTCAGGGGTAGATTTTCAAGAAAATGTGTAATTGTAGTTATTGGAAAGGAATACAAATTAAGAGATAATAATTGTGAAAACTTCCGCATCACTCCTAGCATTTTGAAGCCACAAGGAACACATAATGCTGAAATTCCATCAATCTGGCCTGCATTAGAAATTCAAGCATTATATCTTAAAAAGCTTAAAAGATAATCCCAAAGATAAATCCTCTTCAGTTACTTCATACGACTTTAAATGGCACATCACTAATTTTAATGGAGAGAGTTTTGTTTGTCTGGAGTGACATGGAGGGACTTACACAAACTTTGTGGCATGTAGACTAGGGGAAGAAGAAGACAGAAGCAAAGAGAAGTAAGAATAGGGCAGTAGGCTGCAGTAATCTTGAGTATAGCTTCACAGCACACTGTTTACTGAGATGAACTGTGGTTGATACATTAAATAAGAATATGGGATCATTGGAGCATGACTTGGTTTAGAGCACAATTCTCTAAGAAATGAAAACGTCTTTACATACAATGTTATAGCAGGACTTTTAAGACACAGGTCTATATGCAAAATGCTGCTTTAGGAAATGACATACATCTTGCTTTGCATGGAAAACTCACTGAACTTATCTTTCTCTGAAAGGCAAATTCTTTACAAACTATTTGTGGCACAAGAATAATTACATTTGGTTTGCAAAATGAGCAGAAAGTGAGAATTTTAGTAGTCGACCTAAAGGTATATAAAACAGTTTTGATTCGTTTAGAAATGAGGGACAGGGCTTTAGCCTGAGTTAACACCATCACACTGAATAGAGGAGTTAAATTTCCCAGGATTCATTGTGAAATGAAGCTGTAGCTGAACTTGACAGCTGATAGTCAACCCATGGATTTGAAGTCAGACATAAAAGAAACGTATCATCTCTTCTCTGAGCGAAGATAAAAGGTTATTTGGGAGGAAAACAATGAAAGTTTTGGCAATTCATGAAAATTTTATTTCATGAAACTTTTCTTTACATTAATATAGTTGCTACTATTGTTAGGTTCTCCAGAAGCAGGGTTTTCCTGTGAGTTCAAGTTGCCCTGCTTTTATCATAAGCCTTAGAAAACTGGTTCTAACTAGTCTACACAAAGTTAGAGATCTAACTGGCTAACTCTTCCTGGTGGTAGGTTTTTAGCAAACTATGACTCATAAAGACTGCACAGGCAATGATTGAAAATCCAACTATGCAGGAATATGGGTTTGGTGTCCTCCTGCCCAGCTTCTTGAATCACTGTAATACCTGAAGGCAGTTGACTGGCTATGAGCTCTATCTCTAAAATTTCTGTGACAATTAATCTTTTTTCCCCGCTCTGATATAAACTCTGAACTTGACCTTGAGACATCTCCTAGATTATGCTCTACAGAACTATTTCTACCTGTAACTCCTTTTGGAAATGTATATTTATCCAATCCTTTAGCTAGCAGATTCCAACTTTTCTATTTCCTTTTTACCTTGATAAGTAACAGTAAATATTATATATAGTACTTTGTGTATATATAGTGGGGAACCAGGAAGGCCAGGGAATAAGAAGAAATCCAATATTCAAATGTCTGTGGAAGCTAAACAGAAAAAAAATCATTGTGTATGAATAAATCTTCCAACTAAGAAAACATCTACACTCACAAATTAATCTTGAAATAGCTAAGATTCTATTGATCTTTTTCTAGTCTATGAAATATTCTCTCTGACAACTAACAAGCAAAATCAAAGTAATAACTATAAGTATATAAATAACACTGAAATGCTTAAGTTAATATTTTGTATATTCAAACTATGTATTGACAATAAGAATACACATCATTGATTAGCTATCTAGTTAGTGGTACATTGATGGATAAGAATTAGAAACACATGAGTCAATAAGGTGAAGACTCTGTAAGCATCTGCTTACCATATCCATGTTCAATGGGGTATGTGGATGTGGTCTCCAACCATAGGAGATTAATGTCAGCAACTAATAGTCTTGGTAATAAATTGAGTTGTTTTGGGGTTTCCAATGGGACTCTCAGACCAACAACTAAGTTATATGTAACTCATTCCATGCATTGGAGGTTCCACTTGGTGGGGAGAGATGGCTAGTTGGAGATTTGTCATTTGGTAACTTCATTTAGATTTTCTTCACTATGTCTATATTTCAATAAGCTTCCACTGTAGTGTGTTTCCACAAACCCTTCAAATGGCCCTTAGTGTTACCTGTCTCTCCCCACATTCCTTCTCTTATTCCATTCTCTTCCCTCCTTGTCCCAATTTTATCTTTCTGTATGAGTCTTCTCCTACTTATCTTTCTAGCTATATATTCGATTTCCCTTTCCCTGGGAGATCCTTCTCTCTCCCTTAATTTATTACTCTATACTTTGCCTCTGTAGTTATACTGACAGTAGCATGCCTAACAAAGTCTTAAAGGCTAATGTCCCAGTAAAAAATAATATATACTATTTTTGTCTTTGGTGGTCTGGGTTACTTCACTAAGGGTGATTTTTTTTTCTAGCTTCATCAATTTACATATGGATTTCATGGTTGGATAATATTTCACTGTAAAATCAGTGGTTCTTGTCCTGTGGGTTTTGATCCCTTTGGGTGTTGAATGATCCATTCACAGGAGTTGCATATAAGATATTCTGTATATCAGATATTTATATTATGGGTCATAAGACTAGCAAAATTACAGATATGAAGTAGTATCAAAAAAAATTTTATGGTTGGGGTCCTCAGAACATAAAGAACTTTATTAGAGGGTCAAAATATTAAGAAAGTTGGGAACCAGTGGTGTACATGTACCACATTTTCATTACCCATTCATCTTTTGATGGATATCTAGGCTGATCCGAATTTCTCTGGGTATCGGCCAAAGAGTAGTATAGGTGGATCTTGAGGTGGATCTTGAGGTGGATCTAGTTCCAGCTTCTGAAATAACTGCAGCACTTCTTTTCTTGGTGCCCATACAAGTTTGCATGTCCACCAATAACTGGTGAGTATTTCCCTTACCCTACATCTTCGCCCCGCAGTGCATGGCCAACACAAAACAAGCTCAATGGTATTTTTGTAGAGTTATTTGTTGACTATTACTTTGTTTGGTCATTATTTACTATTCTTTTGCTTCTACATGTGATTTCTGATTTTATGTCTTTATGGTATATATGCATGTGTGTGCATGCACATGCACACGTACACGCATGCTTGCTTGTGTATGCATTTTGTTTTATATGATTTTGCTTGTTTGTTCATTTTATTTTATTCTTACTTGTTGTTCATTTGTCTGTTTGTTTTCTTATGAAAGAGAAGAAGAAAGGTATGGATTCAGAATGGTTGGGAGGATCTGGAGTGAGAGGGGAAACCATAACAAAAATAAATTGCAGGGAAAAAGTATATTCAAAAAAAAGTAGTAAACAATTAAAAAGGAAGCATACAGGCATTAAAGTGATGATGATAAGTAAAGGTACTTTGTAGAATATTTTGTTTATTACCTAATATTAGATAAGTGAAATTAGAAGAAAAGGGTAGCTCTGAGAAAAATATTAGGTTAGCCATCCTACAGTTAAGTCCTACCACTGGATTTGTGCAAGTTTTACAATTAATTAAGAAATGCTTTTTTAGAGTTTTGAAAGTGTGTTTGTAAAAAGATGAATCTGTGATAGAGGCCACATGTAAAGCAAAAGCCTACATCCTGGCTATCTGGCCATTTGTTGGGATGTTTGCCAATTACTTTGTTAGATTTTCTTGCTCTTAAGTTAGTTGTCCTTCACTATAAATTTACTTAGCCAAATAATTTCAATTTTGTGATTTTGTTTAAAAACAGAATTAAAACCATTTGACCAAAGAAATTTGTCGTAGTTCAATAATGTACCTCTAAGAGTGTTACTAACAAACATTCTAGTAACAGACGTCAGATAACTGCCTATGAATTGTTGGTTAAAGGGATCTAAGTGATCCCTAAAACACTACAGGCTTTTATTGTCCATAGGCAGGATGCAAACATAGCTTAGCCAGTAAAGCACTTGCTATACAAGTGCAAGGATCTGAGTTCAAATCCCAGAACTGACATAAAAGAAATACTCAGTTGTGTAAGAGTAGCATGCCTATTACGGAATAACCAATTGCTTTCTGATTGGATTCAAGTCCTGCTCCACGGGAAAAATGTATCCCTGATACTGAAACCTTAGAGCCTGTGTTGTGGATAGCTCTGGTCTTGTATTTTGCTGCTAGTTCCGCTTTCCCAGGAGGGGGTCAGTTGAGGAGTGAATCAATATACAGGTGACTTCTTATGAACCTTCTGCCCACATTAATTTGTAAGATAAAGGCTAGATCCAACAATTGTGCAGTAGAAGGGGAGGTGGAGTGGAAGAGTTTGGGGGAGAGGAGAGAGAGGATGACAATGGAGGAGGAAGAGGTGGAAGGACAATGGAGGAGAAGCACCTGGTCCGGAAAAACCGCAAGCTATAAGGGATTTCATAGATGGGGAATAGAGTAGTGTAGTGGTAAATCTGCCCGATCTAGGCAGCTTGTATTCATAATTATTGAGCTGTATTTTCTTTGACCGGACTTACTTGGTTGGGGATTTTCCAGCAACAAGCCAGTGCTGGGAAGATGACACGTTTTGAGAGGGAACTTACTGCTGTTGTATTTTCTAACTGGGTATGCTGTTGAACTGCTTTCTAAATACTTATGTTTATACCTATAGGTTAGTGTTATTTTCAGTCTTCATAAGAAAAGTCTTATTTTTGTATTGAGTGGTAGTTAACGAACAGACTCACAGCTGGCCAAAGTATGAGGTGCAAATGTCTATTGATTGCTCAACCTTAAATAAAGCATCTTTATAATAAACACCCTTTCTGTTTCAGAGACTATAACAGAAGAACAGGTCTGAAAGAATCTAAGTACCAAAGAATAGGAACTCAGGATTGTAATCATAAACTCACTTCCACTGTGTTTATTTGCTCAAGACCCATACAAGGTGGTCAGTGTCACTATGTCAACCTGCTTCAGGAAGAGCTTTACCTTTCTGATAGATTATTGGCAGTTAACCTTTACTTGAGGAACAAGATATATTTTCTTTAATGTTGTAGCACTGATAAGTTGTGGAAACTCCAGTATGTATCTCCTCTCCTTGGCTTCTGAAAGGAACTGTAATTAATCTTAGTTGGTCATACACACAGAGAAAGGCGCCTGGGGGCAGAGGAACAAAGGGAGAGACAGCGATAGAGACACACACAGAGAAACAAAGACAGAGACAAAATGACAGAGACAGACATAAAAGTTAGGATGCCTCTAGTTGGATAGAAAGACTTCAGTGGGAGACAGAGAAAGGTGAAAGATGGTAATGATGGCAAAACATGACATATGTATGCCTGAAATGGTCAAAGATTTTTTAAAAACTCTAGAATGTCAAAAACCAGTAATTTAAAGAATGTATAAACCATGTATCAGCCTGTGATTTTAAGCAAAGTAAAGCCATGAGGCAGATATCCTAACAGTGTAGTCACATGACACTATTGTATTAAAAACAACATTTGTGACTCATTTAGCTAGCATGACAATAATCCAGGAAATTCTCCCATGAGAGTTGGTCTGGCCTTCATCCAGTGAAAGAAGTCTTGCTTTCTCTCCAAAAACATAACTGAGCTGTGATTATACCCATTCCAAGACATGGCTGGAAGATCTTCACTTTACCAGATATTCAATAAACTATTATTTTATTTCCACATTTTTGGAGAGGGGAGAATCCACAGGGTTTTTAAAATTATTTATGTTTTTATTCTTCTCTCATATATTAAATCCCAAAGGCAGTTTTAATATCTTACCAAAATCTTGATAATAATTTCTTAATGTTATCAAACATCTAATTATTGTTCACATTATTAAGAAGGAGGCTAATTTTGAGGTTCTTCAAATTTTATATAATTTCTCAGCTATCTCTGAAGTTTGCAGAAAGCTCCTAGAACTTTAGAACGTTTACATATAAAACAAGAAGACTAACTCCTGAAGGATGTAATTTGTTATAATTCCATACCATGCTCAGCACTCACACAAATATGCTCATTTTGGAATTTCTGCAGTGGGGGAGGGGAGAAATAGAGTGAAGCTAAGCAAGTCCCTGCGGCTCACTGTCCAGCCTGTTATGGTCACCTAGTAGCTCCTGTGTCCATATCTCAAAAAATAAGGCAAAAGTCGGAGAGTGTCACAGGTGATGTCAAGGTGGCTTCCACACATGCATGCAGACACCAACCCAGCATGCACAGAATATTGTTTAATGTAGGCCCTTTAATTAGTTGTATAATAGCAAAGCACAGCTAAAATTCCTAGTGTTGCAATGTTGGTTTATAAATATAATTCTTTGTGTATTATTTACTCCTTATGGTTATCATCATTAGCAGAAATGTCTAAACAGAAATATGCTCAGTAGTTTGAGAAATATGCTCGAAAGTTAATTGAGAAGGAGAAGTTCAAAGTCTTAACTAAGCATGAAAACAAAACACAGGCAAAATGATACTTCAATGTTACTTGACTACCATTAATTTACAGCTGGACCTCTACACCAACATTTAAAAGTAGAGGTCACTCTATAGACCAGAACTTATTAAACTCACTACCTTTTACCTTTTGAACTCAAGTACTCTGTCTTGTACATAAAACATGTTTAGCTATCAGTCCTCAAAAGACCTTTGGAAACATTGTGAACCTTTAGAATCTTCTTGACTTAAACCTACTGTTTCTCAGTAGAAATCATGGTGTAAAAAGGTATCACACTGAGGCAAGTCCTTGGAGGTGAGAAGGAAATAGTTTTGGTCTCTCATCTCTGTAAGCCTTACAGTCTTGCAATAAATGGAGTAAAATCTTCAAGTCTTGCTTCAAGGTGGAAAACATCTTATTTCCTTGAGTATTTGTTCTTTTTGCAAGGTATATCTATATCATCTATGTCTATATTCACATGTATATCCATATGTATACTATATTTATCTATCTGTATATTTATAGTATATATATATAGTATGTGTATGTATGTATATAGTGTATATATAGACACATACACACACACACACACACACACACACACATATATAATATATATATATATATTATATATATATATATACACATATACATATATATTATATAGTATTTACAGACACACACACATACACACACACACACATATATATCAGGAGCTTAAAATTATGTTTTAGATACCAAAGCAACTATAATTAAACTCTTTGGAACATTTGCTTTAATTACGCAATCTTTTTTTGGATAATCTTCTTGGAACACTGTAAAACAAATGCTAATCACGTTGTTAATGAGAGAAATCTATCTAAACCCATTAGAGAAGCTTTTCAAAAATTTTGTCTACTTGTTCTTACTATTTGAGTGTCAAGAAATGCCAGTTGGTTTACCTTTTTAATTAAGGATATAAAAAAGAAATCTCTGATGAGGAATTCTGGGTTATTAGATACAGAGAAAATTTGAGAACTGGAAAAAAACAATTTACAACAGAACTGATGAGCAGCAGCCAGTATAAAATGATGACAGACAAAACTTTCTAACTTGAATTCTTTTGTTCATGTGCTTAAACAATAATTGAGGACACAGAGACTGAAAAGATTGGGAGAGACTCTAGTTGTCTAAATGAACATATGGACAGAAGAATGTTAAAAACATTCTTTTATGTTGGGATATACGATTCAGTTTCATCATAGTTTCACTGAAGCAAAAAGATAACGACAGTTTTGGTAGGTTAATTAAAATGCAAGTCAGTTCTACATCAAATTGAAATATCATGTATAAATGAAAAAGAATATGACTTTTTCCATAATAGAATGAAAATTACTCAAATATCATAAATGCTTGTTAATTATCTCTTAAAACAAGACTTAAAGTATTGAAAACTACTTCAGAATTATGTTGGCAGTATTTATTTATTTATTTATTTATTTATTTATTTGTACTTTTATGGAAATTAAGGTAGCTTTAAATTTGTCTCTACTAATATTGATATAAAGGAAAGGTTTTAAAATTCAGTTTTCTTGAAGGAATGTTACTTTCAAAATTCCTTGAAGTCATTTTCTGTTAATTTAAATTAGGGTTAGGGGTAAAAATTAATGTGAAGACTCTGTAAGTTATACATTTAAATTTTCTTTAGCCCAGCTTACACTTATATACTGTAAATAAGTTTGCATAACCAAAGGAAAGACAGTTACTTCTTTCAAGCCAAATTAGTATATCATGTCAATTTATTCTTGAATAGTGTTTACAGCGTACACTTAAAATTACTTAATACGACACTCAAAATTTCCAATTTTCTGCTCCTGCTGTATGTATCTACTCAGGTCTCCCTTGCATTTCAGGTTTAAATATTCTACTTTAATATAATCATCTAATGACTCTAGCTATATGCTTCTTTCTGTGTTGTTTACTAGCTACAGAGGTAGATTGTATGTTATAATAACTACCCATATGGACTTACCTACTCATTCAATCAACACAACACGAGTCTTAGTCACTTTCCTTGTGTGCGTCTTCATTATTCTTTTGAAACACCATTTGTAAAGTTCTCTACATACATAAATATCACCTTACATCCAAGACACAGATTCAATGAGATAATCTAATTTATTAACAATTCATCCAATATTCTATTCATACTAACTGTTAATCTTCTTCCATTCTCTTCATCTTTGACAATGTTTGTCTTCAATATAGTCTTCAAAGTTTTACTTTTTGGCAAATGTTGCAAGGTGTGACTTAGAAACTGCCATTTGTGTTTACTTCAGATTTTGTTGTTCAATTTAGGGGACAGAAATTCCAAAAGAAACAAGATAATTAACCTAAATTTAGTTCCATAAATAAAATACTTCTAGTATTCTAAGTTAAAACTTAGAAATGCCAACAGATGTGATTTCCTCTGTTCCATTTCATGACAATGTATAACTCCTGCATGTATATTCTTGCATTATTGGCATCCCAGATATTTGTGGAGTTCAGAAAAAGGTGTCAGACTCCTGAGACTGGAGTTACTGTCAGGTATAAGCTGTCATGTGTGTACTGGAAGTTAAACATGGGTCTCCTGGAAGAGCAACTTGTGCTCATAACCCCTGAGCTATTTCCCTAACTCCAGGTATAATGTTTTAAGCAATTCATATTAAATTAAATATAAACTTACACTGTACTTTCATACTTGAACTCTACATAGAAAATACTCATATTTTCTAATTAATGTGATTTAATGATAATTTTTGTCACTTAAGAAATTGGATGATGTTAATTTGTATTTACTAATCAAATTTGATTAATTTCAATCTAGGTTTTAGTGATATCTATTTAAGAATCTTATCTTAATATTCAGACAAAAAAAAAAACCCAAATTATTCCCCTCTCATGTGTCTTAATTTTGTTTTTAAATGAACATTATTTTACTTAATGTGGTTTTTCGATTCCCAAAAAAGTTTTGCAGAAAATAGAGTTTTTCATCAATTTTTGTCATTTACCAAAGTTTTGGGGTTGTATTATCTATGAATAATAGAAAAATAGTTATCATTTGAATCGTCAACTAATATTTCTGCAGTTTCTTTAGTTAGTATTTTGTGATTTCATGACTTTGCTTTTAAATTAAGTTATCACAAACTAATCAAATGTCATTTTATTTTCATTGAATGATTAATTCAATAATGGTAGACTTTTAAGAGGTAGATTACTTGTCTAGAAATGTACGAATTTGAGTGCTGCCATATAATCAAGTTGAGATGCCAAAAGGCTCTTTGACATCAGGTATGATTAGTCTGCCACATGTAAAAATACATTGAAGATAACTCTATATCTGCATCAACATTTTTGAGGGAAATAAAAGAGTTTGTAGGTTGAAAAAATGCTTTCCAATCTTAGAAATAAAAGTTTAACTTTGTGTTATTTAAAGTATTCTATCACTCTGAGTAAAATGTTATTTCAAATATATTATGTGATCAAGACTCAGCTAGGATGATTATGATTATGCAGTTTCTACTCAGACTAAACAAAGGCATATCTCTCTCTCTCTCTCTTCTCTCTCTCTCTTCTCTCTCTCTCACTCTCTATCTGTGTGTGTGTGTGTGTGTGTGTGTGTGTGTGTACCTCTATAACATCGTTCTATCTACTAATCCATCTATTTCTATCTGTTCAATAGCTCAAATGCACAGAGGGTCATAGACTACAAGTAGTTCTGTTATAAGAAGTAATGAAATGTGAATTACAGAACAGACCCTGGGCATGGTAATATAGTGTAGGATGCAAACTGCATAGTGGAATGTCTATCTGAAGGGTTTTACTTAGCTTCTAAGTAGTAAGTATAATAGGGACTAAAGATAGAAAAACATTGAAATTGTTGGTAGTAGCATTATTTTGTATTTAGCAAGAGTTTTCATGAGGAAATGCTTTACAAATGGCAGAAGAATGTGGAAGAAAGCTTGTGAGATTTAACTTTGCTAATGTTGACAAAGATAGTGACATACATCCAGGAAGCATTTCAGAACTAATTCAGTAAGGAATACAGGAAGTGAGAAGTGAATAAAATATATCTAATTTCATTTTCATATATAACACTAACATTTTCTACTAAATAGCCTCTGCTCCCCAGAGACAAGGAAAAAATACATTTCTGATGAGAACCTCTGAGTCACTACAATGAGCCACTGTGTATCACGATGACTAAAGTTGTCAACAGTGTGCTCACTGTAAACCAGTGATTAATCCATGGTGTATGTGGGTAGCTCATGTAGTCCAGCTCGGGTTGAGTGGCATATGACTGGGCAAAATGCTGACCAATGAAGTTTTCATATTTATAAAGTGTTTTATTATTTTAATGCATTTATAGTCAGCTAAAATTATACCATGTAGTGCTTTTTTCCTTCAGATGTCTGTCTCCTTTCTGAAACAACTAAAATGTAAGCTGTAATGGAGCAGAACACTGCTTCCCTTCTTTACTATTAACTTCAGTACTATTATCTACAGTAGTCACCGACATAATCATTTGTGACAAACTATATGAGTATGAATGAATAAACCAATGAACAAAGGAGTTAAAATGTACTTAGGCATCATAATCCAACTATATTTAAATTTTCATTACTCAAGGTAAAGAAACAGTCTTAGTGGCCCCAATTTATTCACATTTTATCATATGTAGACACAAATGAATAATGAGAAAAAAAGTCAGCTAATCATTTACTTTTACCATCGATGTGTAATATAGAAAGTCAATATAATAGTGATAATTTATAAATTTAAAAAATCCCCAAGCAAGCAGATAAAAAGAATAAAAAAATTGAAAAGTTAAATCTGATGTCTATAAATAATTCTATAGATTGTTCTTACATGCACTTATTTCATCAGAAACTAGTAAAAAAGTTTGTTATATTTACAACCACTTAATCCACTGGGCTTTAAGATGGACGTCAATGATCAGATATAAGTTTCTGTCATACAAAAGAAATAACCAGTGGCCTAATCACCACTGATCATGGTATCACATGTTTCTCCTCAGCCTTAAATTATTAAGTTAAGCTCAATTTCCTCTGCCAAGTCATATGTATTAAAGGATGCTGACCACTAGTGTAGCAGCAAAGTAATGATTCACCTTGTTTCCCTTAGCCAAGTGTTTCATAAGAACTTTCCTCCAAGGCAAAAACTTTCCCAGCCCATGTCATTCTTACATAAATGTTTCATAATGAAGTATATTTTTTCTACCATGTAGCAAAAATTGTAGATAGAAGTAGAGCCATTCTTTCATGAATGTTCATTTTAATAGGCTAATTCACAACTGAACATTAGAATGTATGAGAACTCATGATCTTTCTAAGACTGGTGAATACTGTAAAGATGAGCTGTAGTTTGACCTTTCTGAGAAGAGCAACAACTGGTAATTTGTGAAATAGTTCACTTCCTAGCTAATTACGTGCATAAAATTAAAATATGCCAGATAAAACCATGCAGTGACTAGCTAAATCAACTTGACAAAATCTGCTTTCACCTGGGAAGGTCAAGTTGGTTCCTGGATATGTCTGTGGGGATTGCCTTGATATCCTGATTGACGTGGGAAGGTGAAGTCTAAAAAGGTGCAGCATGAGTCCTTGGTTTGAGGTCCCAGACTCTATAGAACAGTATAAAGTGAGCTGCATAGAGCTCTGCATGAATTCTTTCTCTTTCTCTTTTTGGATGTTGATGTGAGTGGCTGGTGCAAGTTTCTGCCATCTTGCATTCCTTACAGTGATGGACTATATCCTGGAGCTGTGAGATAAAATAAAACTCTTCTTCCCTAGGTTGCATTTGTCAGGGGATTTTATCACAATAGAACCAATACTAAGACACCAATGAGCTTTCAACTATGATGCATGGGACATATGTATTCTTCAGATTTGAAGCCTTTTAGAAAGACTAAAGCTCACAGGGCAGTAGTGGCGCATGCCTTTAATCTCAGCACTTGGGAGGCAGAGGCAGGTGGATTTCTGAGTTCAAGGTCAGCCTGGTCTACAGAATGTGTTCCAGGACAGCCAGAGATATACAGAGAAACCCTGTCTCAAAAAAACAAACAAACAAACAAACAAAAAGAAAGACTAAAGCTCAATGTATTCACTGACTCTTTTTACCATTATTACTGAACATATGCTGCATCCATGTTTACACCCATATTAAACAGCATGAGGCAAGAGAAGTTCTCTGACTGACAAGCAGATTGGGAGAATGGTCACAACTAATTAATAAAAATGATGACCTTCCAAGATGGCTAGCTTCTCCTTCACCTTCCTGACCTGATACAAAAGCCTGGCAGATTAAAACAAAGACCCAGAGGCTTTTCTCTCTAAACAGCAGTAGACTCCTTGCCTGTAGATAGGTCTGATATGTTCAAGGCTAGTCTGTGATGCACTTACCCCAAACTTGTGGACCTATCAGCACCCCATGTCTTTCTTTGTTCAAACTGGCCAACCCTAAATTGAGGGAGAAAGAATTCCCTCATGGTCCTTTAAAATCTCAAGCTTCAAGAAAGGAGTAGGGCTCCAGCATTTCAAGTCCTCTCCCTTCTGCTTTACAGAAGGTCTTTTCCATTGTGTGCCTAGGTGTGTGTGCATATGTTTCTTATCCCTCATAAAGAATATTTTATTGGCTGATTCTTTTTCTGTGTGTGCTATCTGTTGCACTCAGGGTTCCCTCCTCCATCCCCCTTTTTAATTCTTTAACTGGCAGAGAAAAATGTACCCAATCAATACCTCTGCACAGTGACATTCTCATATTTACCAAGTTATCTGAACCAAAACATGCTACCTTTTTATCTTACTCTCCAAATGGATAGACTACAGTTCTTTTAATTCAACCTTATTATTTAATGTCTTTCCTAACCTCATGCCTAGAGTTTGCTGAAATTCTCATACTTTTTCAAATAGAAGTGGCAGAGTAAAAGAATGTGTAGAGTTAAAGTATCTTCCCTGAACAAGCTTAATTAAGTCCTTTACAGGCAGTATGCAGGAGCCTAAAGCTTCAGGCTGTCAAACAAATTGAGGTACCTAATCTTAAAGGTTTTGGGAGGGGGGACAGGAAGGTCTCAAATCACAAGGAAAATGCATGATCTACAGGACATACTATATGCTCAGTTAATGCAACATGACAAAGGCAGGCAAGAGAGTATACATGACTTGGGGCATGTGATAGAGGTCATTCTCAGTTGTAAGGAAGTGGGAGCAATGAATGATTGACCCATAGAACACAACAGTATTCACACTGCCTAGAAACCAATTTCGGTTCTGAGCAGTAAGCATTCAGGCTTCTGGATGTCAGGGGATGGCTGTACCTTTGCCAAGCTTGTGGAGCAGGGTGGTAGAGTCGGGAAACAACTTTCCCACCCTCCATTGTAGCTGGGAAGGGAGGCAGTGGGTTGGAATGCTCTAATAATAGGTGTTTGCCTGGATTCATTTTTTAAAGATTTATTTATTTTATGTAAGTAAGTATGCTGTCACTGTCTTCAGACACAATAGAAGAGGCCACTGGATCCCATTACAGATGCTTGTGAGCCACCATTTGGTTGCTAGGAGTAGAACTTTTGAGAAAAGCAGCAATCAGTGCTCTTAACTGCTGAGACATCTCTACAGCCACCATCGCCTGGACTCTGTTTTTTTTTTTTCTTCTTTTTTTTTCCTGGCAAGATTTTATTTAATGGCATAAAATGGCTGCTTGAGGAATTTCCCCCCACCCCCCTTGTATGGTAACTCCATTTAAATTCCTTTTTATTTGTATGTATTTTAGGAAGTTTTGAATATGACTTTTCAAAGGACCTTTAAGTTAGCTGTTCCTTACCATTTTCCCTTCTTTACCATTTGCTCCCCACATAATCTCCTATTATAGTTTCTCCATTATCTGTCTATAAAATTATATTCTGGTTTTCTCTTTTTGTAGATTTTTGTCTCTTATTGCTTTCTTTAAGATATATATATATTAAATATATATATAATATATATATATATATATATATATATATATTTTTTTTTTCTTTATTTACATTTCAAATGTTGTCCCCTTTCCAGGTTTCCCCTCCAGAAATCCCCTATCCCATCCTCTCTCCCCTGCTTCTGTGAAGGTGTTCTCCCACTCACTCACACACTCCTGCCTCCCCACCCTGGCAGTCCCCTAAACTGGGCATTGAGCTTTACAGGACTAAGGCCTCTTTTCCCATTGATGCTCGACAAGACCATCCTCTGCTACATATGCAGCTGAGCCATGGGTCCTCTATGTGGTCCCTCTTTGGTTGGTGGTTTAGTCCCTGGGAGCTCTCTGGGGTCTGGTTGGTTGATATTGCTGTTCTTCCTATGAGGTTGCAAACCCATTCAGCTCCTTCAGTCCTTTCACTAACTCCTCCACTGCAGACTCTGTGCTCAGTCCAATAGTTGGCTGCAAGCATTGCCTCTGTATTAGTCAGGCTCTGGCAGAGCCTCTCAGGAGACAGCTCTATCAGGTTCCTGTCAGCATGTACTTCTTGGCATCCACAATAGTGTCTGGGTTTGGTGACTATATGGATGGATCCCCAGGTGGGACAGTCCCTAGATGGCCTTTCCTTCAGTCTCTGCTCCACATTTGCCTCCACATTTATTCCTATGAGTATTTTATTCCCCTTTCCTGGACTCTTAACATCCTCCTGTCTACTTCTGTGCACTCATTCTTTCCTCTATTAGAATCCTTATCTCTGAATGTGAAACTGATCTTTACTTTAAAAGCCTTTAATTCTTGCCTATTAGATATAGGAAAAGTCCAGTCCCTTACAAAGACATAGGCAGTGTTTATTGTGAAGATTCTGTTTCCTCGATGTACCACCTGCCTCAGGGAGTTCATTCCAAGCATTCCAAATACTGTTTCCGTACATCCTGAAACTCTGGATGGAAGCTGTCTCCACTAAATTCAGCTTTTACTTGTCCTTCTTTTTGCCTGGAATGCACATCCCACAGATATCCTCTCATTCTGTGACCTCCTACTTCCTGCTAGGGTCCAAATTAGATGTCCCCTTAGGTGTTGCTTTGCTCAGAGAGCATTATTATTGGAAAAATTCTGCCTTCCTAAGTTATGGTTTTTCTTATATTCTTAATTCACCTAATCCCTGTGATCTTTAGGCATGCAGATTCCTTATTATTTACGTTCTTGAAGACAGAACGATTCCAGGAAACAGTTACCTGCATATAAAATAGGATTTCAATAAGGCTTGATGAACAAATAAATATTGGTCCAAACAAATGCTGTTAATATTTAGTAGATAAAATATTCTAATATAATCAGTATGTCAATAGACCAGTAATTATAAAGACATTGATATGGAAATGAAAAACAAATGAGGAATGAGAAAAATATAATTTCCCATGTGTATAAATACATGGCTTTTTTGAGTCATTATTTTACATACACTATTGAAGGCTACTGAACATAAGGCTGAGTGTTAGGGTTACATGAATTTTAAATAGAAAATATAAATAATTTAATTGTATAATATCAAATAAAAGATTTTTAGAAGTTCAAAATAACGGAAGAGAGTAAGAATAATTTGACCAGAGTTTAGGAATGTAGTAGCCTTGTAGCAAGTGACTGTAAAGGAGAACATCAACGAATACACGTAAAGAAACGGAGTGGTGAGTTCATGACATATAACTTTAAATGACACTAGCCATGTCAATAACATCTACCTAAAGAATTTCAGAAAAATAACATCCTTCAGAGTTATACCAGACTTTGGGAAAATGGAAAAAAGCCAGTCTCCCAAAGCATGCCTTCCTGTTTGTGGTATATCCTTTCCTCTGTCATAACATTAACATTGAGATGCCATCTTAGAACAGATATCACTCTGCCCCTTAGTTATGGCAATGAAAGAAGAAATTAGTGTTATTTAGGGATGTGCAATAGGCTTATAACACTTCTTACTAAAAAGAGAGTGTAGTGGGCCACATGACGCTCCATGGGAGTCCAGCTACCATTTTCTCCTGCACTCAAGTTCTCTGGTGTTGGTAGAAGTTCTAGAGCACATAATAGAACAAGGTGAACCAAAGAAAAGATGACAATATTAGAGTTTTCCTGAAATCACAACTCATAATGATGTGTACTTTTGGAGGACAGACCGTTTGGGAAGTTACCCATGTCCTTATAAGCAGTCCTGTGCCCATAACCCTATATGGAAACTCAATAATCTCAATAGTTCACAAAGCATAATTAGGATGGAATTATTTCTTTGGTCTATTTTCAGTGTCCTGTCTTGCCTGAAGAACCAGGAAGAATAACTCAACAGTTACATTAGAAAACATAAACTAAATAGACTAATACTTGTTGGCATGCTAAAAGATCTAGGAACCATTATAAAAAAGAATTCTGCGTTACTCAACTAAGTATTTAATACTAATTTCAACTGCTAATGTACATTTGTAGATCTCAACATGGGTGGTTTGAACTTCAATATGTTTGGGCTTTGTATCTAGAGATTCAATCTAATCTTGAGGGGAAATTGTAATTGTATTCATTCATAATGTTTACGTTGCATGATGGCATCATCACCAAATAACACATTCTTACAAATAAATAAAGAACATTACATTCTATTAGTAATTATTACTAATGTTGATAGAACTAAAAGTAAACTGTCAGAAGTTAGGTTATATGCAAATGCTACACTGTTATATTTAAGGAACTTGAGAATCTTTTCTTATATGGTGGTGTCTCTGGGATTCCTTGGATGCATCCACCAACTGACACCAAAATAAAAAAAAAAAAACCTGTTTTTTCAGATGTAAGAGTTTATTCTTATAACTGCCTTACAGATAAACATTGTTACCTTTGATTTACTAAAAAACAGAAGCAAAAATATTTAATATTTGAACACAGATGATTGGATGTTGAATGAATGTTGCAAGAACGTAGTCTTTGTAGGGCAATTCTGCTGTTATAGGAACTAACAACAGGCTTGAAGCAACCTTTGGATCTCAATTCCATTTCCCTGTTAACACTATATAGGGGAACATCAGCTTTGTCCAGAACATACCATATGAAAGGAATATAAATCAAGCCTTCCTTGTGGTTCATTAAAGAAAATCGACTTCCTTCTGATCAAAACAATGGATTCTGAGTTTTACTTCTGACCTCAGATGCAGACATGACATTCTGATCTACTCCAAAAATCATAACACTAAATACTGTGCACTCCCTTAAGAGTTAGTTTGCTGAGCATGCCAATAGCCTAAGTAGGAGAGGACCACTCAGGAATGCTGATTCACCTGAAATCACGCTAAAAAGTTGGGAGGAATAATTATCCCCTGAACTGAATAATGTGCTCAACCTTCCAGTTTCTTCTGTGACTTAGCTTAGTGAGCATCTGCTATGCAGGATTGCTGAGCTTGCCTGTGTTTCCAAAGTCTCATTCAGAAAAGCATACCCTTTTCTTTTTCTTCTGTCTTTTTCTTTTGGGTAGTAATAAAAGCCTAAGCATGGTTGCCCTGGCATTCTTTGTTGTTTCTTGGAATATTCTTCTCTTTTTCACAATACATCTAGCTGCTGACTTCCATTTTAGAATATACCAGGATTTATCTAATTACAAAATGTATGGCTTTTTCTCTTCCTCAAGCTATCTTTGTCCTCCTAACAGCTGCTAATATTTACCGTTTGCCTGGCCTATTATTTTTCCCTCAACTTAATCATTGGCCTCCAACTTCTTTTTAAACCAGTTCATAAATCATTTTATTAATGAGGCTAAGAATCCGGAAGAGAACAGGTGATTCTCTTTGTTACATTATTGCAGCATGACTCTTTGAGAGATATCTGTATAGGACTGCTTAAAGCGGTACCTACAGAGAAAAAAAAATGTTTCAGCATACTATAACCTTCTCCCCAGCAAATGATTTTTGAAATCCATTAGAAGTTGAAGATAGCATGTATATACATTGTCTTAAAGATGAAAATTAAAAGAGAAATATATGCAGTTGATGGCTAAGTCAGAGCAAAGTGATCTGGAGCACGGCTCCAAAGAGACTTAGCATCTGCGCACCGAAAGCGCTTGTTTTAACAAGTCCAGCTGTGTTTCCTAACTCTGTCAGTCCTTTCCCTTGGCTAATGTGGAGCACAGCTTACAGAATATATCAAACTGCAGCTTTCTTGCTGAGAAGAGCTGAACACTACTTTAATTTCCCGGCCGGGAGCTTGTGTTTCATCATGAACCAAGCATATTAAGTGGTTATGGAAATGGAAGACCACAATGTAGGCCATATGGCAGCATTTCCTTGCAGAAGAGAAGAGGCCTTCAAATCAAACTGTTAAGTCTAAGAGCCGATGGAGGTCACAGTCACTAGTTTGGAGATAAGAGCAGGAAATTTCTTTATCTCTTTTGAGGTTCTACCTTGTATGGCCCATGATGGGTCCACTTAGAGTGAAAAAAAAATGAAAAATAAAAAAATAAAATAAAAAAAAACCAATCTGGATCAATTCTCAATCTATTAATCTGTAAATGAGATACTCAGAAGTTTCAGTTCAAAAAATGGAAGGCAAAAGCTACCACACGATTTCCCCCGCCCCCCCATGTCATATTTTTAAGATCTGCTTCATTTTAGGTTAAACCGGAATGTTTTTAGTTAATTAAAATGTGTTTTCTGAAGTAAACTAGTGATTTCATAGAATTTCTTTCTCTAACTCACGCTATGTTCCATTCTACCAACATTTAATTAGCCCTTGTGATGATTAGGATGGGCTGTAAATTTCATGGAGACAACCAGGAGACCAAACAATGGAGATGTCCTTGAAGGAGTTTCTACAGTGAATTCACTGATGTAGGCAGACCTCTTAAAATGTGGGGAGCTGCCACTCAGTAGCCTAGGCTTCTGCAATGATTTAAAAGGAGAAAGTGAGACACTAATAGGGTGCCAACGCTAATCACCTGCTCTCTGACTGAGGACATAGTGTAACTAACTTCCTGTTTCAGCTTCTGATGCCATGTCACTTTTATCCAAATGGACTGTACCCTCAAACTGTAACCAAGTTGTCTTTGTGATTGAGTTTCAGAAATCAGAGTATAATGAATGTTCTTTTTTTAAAAAGCCCAACATTTATAATTGAACTCAGAAGTTTCATCATTCTTCTATCAAAAAAATGTTCCAATTTGTTCCTAATTCAACTCTAGAATCATATCATTCTGGAAGTTATGTATATACAAGACATAACATCTACCTCCATTCTCTTCTAAAGCTACACTCTAGAAAATTAGATGAAAAGCTTCAAATAAATCACTTGAAAAATAAGAGCTGAAAAAAAAAAAAAAAACATGGGATGAAATAAAGTGATAACATACACAGGAGTGTGCAGGAAGGTGTGTTTTTAAATTTCTTTCCAATTTTTTATTATGTAAGTTCTTTAACCTTTAGTTGTTATTTATTCTCAAGATTTCTCTTCCCAGCTTAAACCATTTATGCTTCTGAAGCTCAAGGATCAGCTTCATTCTCTTCTGACATTCACAACACAATGAAGCTGAGGTAGATTCAAATCCAAATCTCTATAGTCATGGAAATGCCCTTAGACTTTTTTAGATAAATCTTTCCTGGAAAGGCTGAATTATTCTTTCAGCAGCATTGACGGAGCCAACCCTCAGAGGTCAATTTTTTCACAGTCCTTTCTTTTTCTCTCCACAGAGCTGTTTTCTTCTCCTTGGCTGATGTCAGGGCCTCCAACATTTGCTTCAGGCACAAGTGGGTCAATGCACACAGCTAATATAAAGAACTTGAACATCAACTTTAAGATGTCTTTCTAAAAAGTATCCTCTGGAAATGAAATTTCACATCTCCGTGCACTGGCTCTTTTCCCTATTTTCACCCTTCTTATGTCATTATAGACTTCTCACTAGGTGGCTAGTGGGAATTGTTTATTTTCTTACATAATTCTCAGGACCTCTAGATCTAGACACTTTGGGGACACTGTATTGCATTTGTAAAGGTATTTCACTTAAATTTTTTTTTTTTTTTTTTTTATTGAATCTCTTCAGTGCCCAGTTTGAAAAGTTTATTTTGGCTTCATACTCATTCCGTACTTCCTGAGGCGGAAGAATTCTCTCAAATTGTTTCTATAAAACTTGGGTAAAAGAATTTGCCTTCCCTTTCTAGTTTTATCAACAAAGGACTGTGCTCAAAGATATTCCATCTAATGATGGCAGGAATTGTAAGTTTTGTTTCCTAAAATAAGCCATACCCATCACTAAACAGGCAAGGTGGGTATTTATGCCCCCAAAACGTGGTAATTGTGACACACAGAAATTTGAGGAGTTCTTTGAACCGGATATGTCAAGGGACTGATTCAGCAGCTTTTAGGATTATTTTTAACATTTATCGGATGTTCTTCATTAGCTCTGCATTATTCCCTTAAACTTTCTCTCATTTTTGTTTGAGGATAAATTTTAAAAAGAAAACTTTAAGTGTTTAAAACTATGTAGATAAAGAATAATAACTATTTTGATAACTAAAATATTAATAAGGTTCAGAGTTATAGGTGGAGTAAATGAGATAATGATTGATGCTGCAATTCCATTTCTTTTAAAATTACACATACTTATTTACTATAGTATGGCCATGTGTGCTTGTGTGCTCTATAAGTGTGTGTCATAAATGCTGAGATTAGAAGACAACCATAGGTGTCAGTGCTCTCTCTTTACTGTGTGTGCCTTGAGTATCAAAAGTTAGAGCCTCAGGTGTGAAGGCAACCTTCCCATGGAGCTGGTGGTATCTTTGGGTGTTATCCCAGATACAAAGGAAACATTACTTTTGCTTTCCTGCTTTTGTTTCTTGATGGTAAGTTCATCTACTACGTTGGGGGCATCTTCCCCTGACATAAAATCCTAGCTTCTTTAGCCTTCCAGTGTGGACTGAAGAGTTCTCCAAGAATCTTCTAGATCTTGAGTTCCACTTTGGGACTGCTAGATATTCAGCTTCATGGAATAAGCAGCTTGAATTTTCCTCAGTTGAGATGACCAATGTTTGACTACCCAGATAATACTGCACAATCTACTTAATCCCATTTTATAACATATGTTCATTCTATCAGTTCCATTCTACTAGCATAGTCTGCCCAATAAGGACAATCATTAGAAGCCTGAACATAAATGTAGTTTCGCCAGAGAATGGGGCAGGGATGAGAAAGATTGAAAGATTGATGCTTTTCATATTATTCCTTCTATGTCACTCTACTGTCCCTATAAGCACACATTTCTACATTAAATGTAAGTTGTAAGAGTGAGAAAGTATTACAGACTTAGAAGGCCCTCAACTATTGGCAGTATGATGATGTTTTCTAGATGACTTAGTATTGTATGCTACCCTGGAACCATTACTAAAGGTCTAATCAAGGTGATACCCTAAGAAATTTGGAACCAATCATGGTATCCTTAAGTTAATAAAGGGAATATAGTAGTGGAGGAGAAGAAGAAGGGGAGGAGGAGGAGAGAGAGGAGAAGAAAAGAGAGAAGGAAGGAGACAAGGAGGAGGGAGAGGTAGATGGAGAAGAGGAGGATAGGAGGAGGGGGAGAAGGGGAGAGAGAGAAGGAGAGGAAAGGTGAACAGTAAACGAGAATCTTAGAATAGGAAATTTAATATTTCCCTACATCATTCCCTATCTAATAAAACAAAGAAAATGGGACATATTTACAAGACAAAATACAATTATTTTGTGTTCTACCATGCTGAAAAATGCTAATAATATTGATAATAGCTTTACCCAGTTATATATTTTCTTAATATATGACCTGTCAGAATTTAGAAATACAATCATTTTACTGTCTCTGTCAACCTTTTGACCCTCAACAGTCAAGATGAACTGTATCAATATTTCACTCCTGTGAAATATTGTTTTCTTGAGGCAGAAAACACAGAGATGCTTTGCAGTAATAAGTGCCTTCAATCCCATGACAAGTAATTTAAATGATATAAATTAATATAAATAATTTAGATTAATATAAATCTATACAATAGGAGGATAAGTATGTATACAAAATGTGAATTATTGCATCACAAAGGAAATTTAAGATTTCAAAAACCACTGTTATTTTTAGGTAAAGTTTCTGATCTCTTTTAGTATTTGATTAACTTTATCACTAATGCGTGGTATGACTGTATTAATGTGAGACACTACTGATGAGTTACTAGTGTTGAATACATACAGGCGTATCTGTTGCACTTCCTAGTTCTTTTGTAGGGTATACACTTTATAGCTCATCTATGAAAAATTTTCATGTATACCATCTAAATATTAATAGATTTTCCCTGTCTTTCTTATAACATAGTAAACAGTACTTTAAAAATACTTCTAGCATTTGAAATTGGTTAAGGACAGTTAAACATTTCAATGAGTTTGCTATACTTTGGAAAATCAGGTGACAAAATGCAATTTAAATGATTGAACACTTTATCTTTTATTTTCTAGAATTTAGCTATCCTAGTTGGCAATTTCACACTCCCAGACAAGAAAGCTCATCCATGAAGTGTTTCCATAGATAAAGGTAAAAAACAATCACCTTTGACTAGCATGCTTAAGATTAGTAAATGCAGATTGCTTTAGTAATAATGTAAAGAGAGACAGAGAGAAAGAAAGAATGTGTAAATGTATGCCTATAAATGGGCTTCACAATGAGATCTAAGTGTGAAGAGTCCTTGTTTTCTAAATTGCTACAAAGCAATAGCATTGCTAATAATTTTGTATAATACACTTGGGACTTTAAGACAGGGCTCTTAATAAGCTGTCAATACCAGCTGTAAGCCCATCCGTTGTTGCTCTTTTTTTTGTACAAAATGTACAAAATAATGAATTAAATCCCTCCTCATTTTCAACTGAAAAACTATTTTGAAACATATTTTCTTTAAAAATATTCTCATTCTTATATTTCTTTCCCAATATTGATAATTGAGAATGTGAAACCTTACATATTTTAAGAAATTTTTAAATAACACACGAAAAAGAAAAGCTTTACAAATTAATAGGACATCATGTAATTATATACAGTATGTGAAATGTATATGTCTAACTCATTGTACATTTTTCATTCTTTTATTGTTGAAAATTTGAAAATCTTATATTATGGTAAAAGAACATTATATTTATAAAATTATTTAGCATCACACCTGGAACCTTAAGACTGGTTATTTAGAGAATATTGATTTCATAAAACTCTAGCATATCACTTCATGTATATTTGTGTGTGTGTATGTATATGGGCATGTAGTAAAGTGAATGTAATTGAAAAGACTGAAGCTTTATTTCAGTTAGAAATCTTTTAAGATTACTTATTCCATCTACACAGCCCATCCTCTACTGTGCACATTGATTCAGGTGGTGTTTCAGTGCTCCCACACTCAGGTAAACACAATCAGGAGAATGCACACATTGTTCGGTTGACATGAGCATCCAATCGATTATTTCTCAGCAGTGTCTTCTATGTGTAGCTCTTGCTTTATATGACATTGGCCCTTTTGCATATTTAAATGCTTAACTCACAGCACATACTAGAAACCATGTACTGTTTTAAACAAATTACATATGTTGAATCATTTAGTTCCTTGTGCAAATCTAATGTGGAGAGAATTGCCATTAATCCAAATTTACAGATACTGAACAGAGTCTCGGAGATACCACCCTTCTCCAAGACTCAGGTCCTTTATCTATTATCCCCCTCCTTCTCAACATATTTTAAGAAACCTCAAAGCATAGCCATCTTTTTTTTTTAACCTGACTTCTTGTCAAAATGATAGATGAGTGGCATTAAGTCAACATCCTAAATAATGATAGCACAAAGAAAAGGCACATTCTCTTTTAAAAAAAATAACATGGCCTTAAATATAGTTCCGAAGTCATTTTACATGCTTAGACACCTAAAATTAAAGAGTTGGCCAGGCACATTTACTTCCCCCAAATGTCATTCCAATGAAATGGTCAGCGTGAAGGCACCATAGGAGGTGTCTGACTTAATAATCTCATTTAACAGACTATAGTCTTGAGCTCTTGGACCCCAGACAAATTGCTCAGAGATGCACATTTAGTTCCCCCCCATGGCCATGGGACTAGAGCCTGGCTCTTTGGATGCTGAGCATACTGCCGCACCATGCTGCTTCATAATCTTTTTATAGACTTGATCCTAAATATAGACTTTGTTAATTTAATTTGGGCTATTATGAGAGAAGAAACATCAACCAATAAAATGTGTCGAAGCTCTTCAAACAGGTGACACATGTCAAATCAAGGGCAATCAGTGATAGGGATGCAAGGTGAAAGCTATTTGGACCTTCAAATGTGAAGGGAGGTCTAAATCTAAGAGTATGTATAAGGTGGTCCATAATGAACTGCTTCCATCTACTGTCAGCACAGGTGGAAGGCCACACAGAAAGGAAGCCAGCCAGAGATGGAGTTGAAATGAGGACACAGTGAGAAACCAGCCATCTGTCCACCAGCAGTGCACCTCAGCAGGGCAGCAGCAGGGCCTTCCAAATGAGCCTACTCAAACAGCAGAGTTCCGAGTCAGGGCTTTACTCAAAGTAGTGCTTTTCTGTTGAGGTTTGGTCTTGTTGTCAATTATAGTGCTAGGTGTAAGCTCCCAAGTCCTGGAATCTGAATGTAGACCTGTGTGACCCTGCCCTCAAATTATTTATGATTGGTAAATAAAGATGCTGACTGCCAATAGCTGGGCAGAAGTGATAGGTAGGTCTTAGGATTTCCTAGCTTGGGGTCAGGAGGAGAACCATAAGGAAAGAAGAAGCTGGAGGAGAAGAGAAGCTGCCATGAATTAGGTGAGCCATAAAAACATGGCCCTTGGGCTGGCCAAATGGAATTAAGAGAAGCTGAGATGAAACAAAATAAATGGTAACTTGGGGCTATTGATAGGAAAGCAGATTCTAACAGCATAGAGGGTATGTATCTGCCCCGTTCTTGTGCTGTTTAAAGCTTATTGTAAATATAAAGGTTGTTTGTGTGTCTTTTGTCCAGGAACTAAATAGTCAAAGTTATATTACAGTTTGATTAAGGGATCAAACTAACCTGAAGAAAGGCAATCGTCTTTCTTTATTGACCCTCATTGACAAAGCTGTGTACCCTGCAGAACTAACTGCTGCTTTTAAGTTTTATATATTGAAGGATGAAAGAAGACAAAGACAGCCCGAAAAAGATTCATACTCGGGGATGCTGAGACCTACTATTCCAGCTTCGTGCTTGATTCTACTGCAACTATGTCGAAGCTACTTCTTCGTCAAAGCTGCAACTACATAGAAGACTTGCTTCTAGAACTTTTCTAGAACAGCTGGCTTGCCTGTCCAGCCTTTCCGACTGTCACAGTCATGATGTTAGCTAAGCAATGAACTCTCTCAGCACATAGTGACTGCAAGGCAAATGATGCCCACTAGCTCTCCTTTGACTAAGCCAATTTTCCTATTTCCCTTTGAGCCCCCAGATGGGAATTCTACGCCCAAGTTCAGCTTGAAGAAGTTAATGAAGAGTCGGCTTCCCTATTCCCTGGGCTTGGGGACTGAGGTAGTTAATATTAGGCTATCCTTCTAGGGAAAAGTAATGGTTTTATTGGAACAGGGAGGAATAGTTAGAATTGTTTATTTCTACATTGGTAGAAATCTCCATAATTGATACAAAGTTGAGGTTATAATCTCTTTCATTGGTATAGAATTTATTTGTACAAATTTAAAGTTTTCATTGATATGAGTTTCTTATTGATATAAAAGTGAGATTAATATTGTTACTCTTATAGGCATTGTGCCTATATAACACATTTAGGAATACAAGGCTTACACCCAGTCCTTTAACTTTTTTAACTGATTTGAGATGGTTAGCCTGTGAGTTAAGGGCCTGTAGCAATTGCATGGCTCTGAGTTTATTGTTAGAATGTTTTCTAGATTTTAATTAGAAATAGTGGAGAAGACTTAATGGAAAACAGTCCAGATTGCTCTATGGAGATAGTTGGTTTTCAAAAACATCAGAAGTCCACAGAAGTGACGTCACTAGCATTTCTGTATTAATGTTCATTTTATTAGAGACCTGCCTGTTCCTGACAGCTTCCCTGTCTTGGATTCTAAGAAGAAATTGAGCATCTTTGAAGTTACTCCAGTTGTGGTGAGACAGCCACTAGGCAAGAATTGCCTCTTCATCTACAGACAAAATGCTGTCCAGAAAAAGGACACACTTGCAGAAAAGTTGACTGATTATATCTGCCAAGACAGAGTAATCAGCCCTTAAAATTTCTGCATTACTAGGTCTGTCAGGTGATCCTGGGGCAGAAGGCTGAAGACCAGATGCTCCAACGTTTTGAAGTAAGGAACTGTCCAGGTGTTCATTGGTCTATATAAATTGGCTAAGTTTTGGAAGCCATGCTTTGTGCTTCCCATATCTTCAGTTAATTCAGTCATTCTGGATTTCTGATGGGGTTGAAGACTTATAGTGTCACAGCCAACACTGGCTATTTACTTTGAGAGGATAGTTTTCAGATGGCATTCATTTTAAAGACAGGACATAAGCCAGGTTCAGAACTAAGCCTTTTAGTTAAGAGAGATAGCAGAGGTTCTATTTAGTTAACAAAAATGATAGACTAGGTATTAGGTCTCTCTTGCACTTTAACAATTACAACATGATAATATAGTTTGTGTTCAATTTATATCTGAGAGAAAAGAGTCCTTTAATTGGACAAAAAGGGGAAAATGTTGTGGATAGCCTCAGCCTTGTATTTTGATCCTATTTCCCAGTGGATAGCCCCAGGCTTGTATTTTGATCCTAGTTCCACCCCTCTGGGAGGGGCTGCAGAGATGATTGAATCTGTACATAGGTGACGTCTTGTAAACCTTCTGTCCAATTAAAACCTGTAAAATAAAGGCTAGAGCCAGAGATTGGGCAGTAGAAGGGGAGGTGGAGAAAAAGGCTTAGGGGAGGAGAGAGTGAGAGGAATTCAATATAAAAAGATGAAGAAGCAGAAGCAGAGGAAGAAGAAGAAGAGAAGAAGTAGAAGCAGGAGGAAGCAGGCAGAAGGAAGCTGGAGGCAGAAGGAAGCCTGCGATGGAGGAGCTGGAGGTGGACAAGCACACGGTCTGAATAAACTGCAAGTTATAAGGGATCTCATAGCCGGGATTAGAGTAGTGTAGTGGTAAATCTGTCCAATCAAGGTGTGCTATTTATACCATATTATTGAGTTGTGTTTTCCTTTACTGCTCCCATTCGGGTAGGAGATCTTACAACAAATTTGGGGTTTAAATAATTTTTTTCTACTACAAATTGGTGCCCAACGTAGGGCCAATTAAATAATTTCTACTACAGAAAGAGTAGAAACCCTGGGTTGGGATTAATTTTTTTTTTTTTTTATAACACAACTACCTTTGCTCTAGGAATTTATGGTGGAATTAAAAAGGAGGCTGTGGTATATTACAAGTAAAGTCTAATCCTGAGCTCTTCAGCGAAGCTGCTGGGCTTATAGACTTTGTGGAAACTACCTTTTCAGATGCACATCTCTCGTAATTTTCTCCCTCGGATTCCACAAACATAATGAAGCAGGATAATGTCTTTAACGAGGTGTCACAACAGAATAATAGTTTTCACAACTTATTCAAAGAACACCCAGTACTTTGCTAATGCTAGCTCATTAGTCACACCCAACTGTGGCAGATGATGAATGGATTTGTCAAGTAGCACAAGACTTTTATAAGCAAACCTATACCGAGACTCTGAAATTAGATTGGAGCGATTTGATGATCTGCTTGGACTACAGGAGATCCTGTCTTAAAACAACAGCCCTAAAAACAAACAAAAGCAACCACTCAAAAGCTACATTCAAAATGTTTCAAAGTTAGATTTGATGCAGCATAGATTTACCTAGTAAAAGCTAAGTATTAGGCATGGTGTTAAATGTAAAGATATCACCAAAATTAGCATCATCTTTATTAAATATGCAGTGTTAGAAGAAATGACTGTGTGTGGTCAGTGACTACCTTAATGACCAGCAATGGATATAAAACACATATAAATCCATAGAAGTCTTCTGGATAGGATAGCTTTCCGATTCTTCTGTCTTAAACTAGAGCCCTATATTATTTGTTCCTTAAGGTAGTGAGGTTAATTCAAAATTAGAAAGCAATTTTAGAAGATTTCTCTTTGAATTTCTTAGGACCATATGATTCCTTTATTTTTCTTTAGCTCAGCATTTCATTAGATTTGTGCTGGTTTCCTTTTTAAAAATGAAAACATAGCTTAACACAGGGAACAGCTAAACCGAATGTGTTCCTCGAAAGTTTCTTGAGTGTTAGGTGTTGAAAGAAGAAAATGTAATGGCTGAAAGTAGTCAAATCTAAATATACCTACATACCCATCCATCTCTTATGAGCCCACTCACAGTGCAAGAATCCTAGTGTTGATGACTGCCATTTCGCTTTAGTTCCATGGTTTAATTTTTTTTTTTTCAAAAAAGGTCTTAATATCACAAAATCCTTAATTTGGCATTTGAGAGTAGTAAAAAATAATTGAATATATTGAGTGCTATGAGAGTGCCAGGAGTAAAGCACTAAGCAGATATATAAAAAAGATTACACTTGAGACATATCTTACACATTTGATGAGCATGTAGCAGACTGAAAAGATGAGATGCGTTAAAAAGGCAAATTGGCATCTACAAGAATCATCTTCGCTTATTGAGGTCCAATAGATTAAATGATTCTAAGGGGAAATATCTAAATAGTTTAGAAACATAGTTTGGATCAAATTGTTCCGAATTTTGGAGCCACTGTCTAAGGCTTCTGACATATTATTTTAACATACAGTCAAAACAACTGATTCAGACACATCCCAGGATGATGCAATGTGGAGCATAACCCATGAGCAGAATCTGAGAGATTTAGACCTCATGTGATACAGGCAAGGCACAAAGAGGTGACATGAATTGACCTTTGGGAGTAAGGGCTTATTATTTACTCTCAATCACAATTGCAGGTTTACTCTACAGAGCAATCTTTTAAAAAAATCATTCCAAGAGGTGGACTTCTAGAGAGAATAAGTTATTCATCAACATAAATTCATTTAATGGCATAATTTCAGTCTATTATTAAAAAAACATAAAATTTAAATAACACGAACAAAATATAAATAACAAAACAGTGTTGATAATCAAAACATAAACTTATATTTTCCAAAGAGAGGAGAAAAATACATTTTAAAAATTCAAGGAAATCTCATATTCTAAAGTGAACCATAACCTGCCAGGACTATTTCAGCTTGCCATAGAACCCTCATTTCAGTAAAAGGCACCCCCCCCAGTTATTGCTTGTTACTAAAATTTAGGAACTCCAGAAGTATATTTTGCACAAATAGTATGAGCAAAAAGTACACTTTTAGAAAGTATCTTTGACTTATGGAGACTTTTTATTTTTTTAAAAAAATATGGGACTAAAATTTGCTTTTATCACTAAGTTAAAAGAATCCAAATATACTTCCTCATGAACAACTCCATAAATACAGAAACATCTACATTTATGGGGACTTTTAAAAGTTTCTTCTTCTTCTCCCCACTTTCTACTAATTTTGATACAGATACTATTATTTCAAAATAAAATGCTGTAATGTTTATCCTGACTTTCATAATTGTATCATGCAACGGGATTTAGTTCTTTATATGCACTGAATCATCTATAAATGACTATAAAGCAAGAGAACTATGGAATTAGGATGTAGGCTAACATTTGTTTTCTATCTAATTGATGTCATTAGACAGAAACTCTTCTGGAAACTTTAGTACAGACTTTGAAGGCAAGCAGTTCTGTTCCCAGTCTTGGCCAGAAACTGCTACTGTCCTTGGCCCCATGGCCAGCTCTATTTTGCCAGAGTCTACCCAGGATGGACGATTGAGGGCACAGGTTTCTTGTGATCATTCTTTTTCACTTTTCAGAAAGTAGTCACATTGACTCATAATAGTTCATTTCCTAAATGATTTTCAGTTCTCAAATCTTGAGGGGTCGGTGTTGGGTAGCTAGAGAGGCATTAATAAGCCTGAGGCTACTCAGACCCCACCACAGGGGCAGCTGGTACACTATCGCCATTTTCCTGGTAACACTAGATGAAAAACTTCAGAAATGACTATCTTTAGGATTTTAAATACTCTAAATAAATGGGGATATCAAAGTTTGGTTGAAACCAATGAAGGGAAAGCTACTACCTTTTAGACTCAGCGGACATATGCTATTCTGATCTACACTAAACACTAGGACATTGCATAGCATTGTCTTTCCTGAAAAGTTAACTCAATTAGTGTTGTCACTCAGGAAGGCCAGGAGACTACCCTAAGGACAGTTGATTTACCTAAAGTCATTCTAGGATGTAGGAGGAATAATTATCCCTTCATGATAAGTTTTCATAGAAAAACTGGGAGATATTCCTCACCTGGGCTTTCTGTAATGAACACAGCACCTGTGAGAAAAACTCATGAAGTAAAATGTCAGAGCAGTGGATGTTATAAATCTCTTATAGAGGGTCATGCACTGTGTGGCCCTGTTATTATTGAGTTTTCTTCTCAGTTTTCTGGACTACTCTTAATTTGGTTTCTCCTTTTTAATAATCTATCTCTTTCCCTGATCCTCTGGTCATTCTTACTCCCTCAGTCTCACTCTCACTATGAAACTGCTTCTTGGCCTTCATCTCAGAACACGTCTGATTTTTTGAGTTTTAACTGAAAGGCTAGCTCTCCTTCTTTTCTTCATCTCCTTCTCTTACTCCTTCAAAATCTCTTACAAGATTTACTGTTTGTTGACCTTGTTCTTTATCTTTCAATCTCTAAACACAAAATGGTCTTTGAGTTTCTTTCTGAATCTAAGTTCTTTTGTTACCAGGACTAAGAACCCACACAAAGGAACTATGATTTATTTCCAAATAGGCCAGGGCCTTCTGAAAGCGGTTTCAGAGCTGTCTTAGCAGCACTGAAACAATCCCTTCACTTAGCCCGGAGGAAAGGGTTTAAGAAAGAGGTGCAAAAGCAAACAACTTTAAAAAATATTAATTGCTTTGTCACAGATTAGACTTCTTGGCAAATGAAGGGTGGGAACGTGAAAGAATAAAATGGTGACTTCAACATCAACAGGTTCTTCACACCCTCTTTAAAGACTAGTATCAACTTTTGAAAAAGAATGCAATAGAGGAAAGATGGAATAAACTAGAGCGATTTTAGTCTTCTGAGAACTCATGACTGGTCCCAGTGATGAGGTTTATTAGTGTTCTGTTCTGATTGTTTTGTTTGTTTCATCCTGTTTTTGTAAGTTTTAAAATGTCACCTGAACTTTATCTGGCTAAATGTATTCCGGAAAGTAAAATTTCTAAAGATACATGCTTCCACAGTAAGAAGTTAAAATCAGATTCTCTCTTCCAGTTTGTAGTAGACTGTCAGACACTATGTAGCAGGATTGAAGAATCCTTAGAGGAAATATTTCCTTCATGAGAGTATTGTTTCTTTTTACCATGACATAAGAGCTTATGAATCACATACTGGCAGTGGGATGTGAGATGACCTCATTTTGGAGTGGAAAGCTAAACACCACAAAGAGGTAATTTAATAATAGAGCTCATAACAATAACTAAATATATTATTCTAGGAATACAGCAAATTTTCTTTAAATCACAGAATTTTGGTGCAGAGATATATATTTTAACATTTTAATGAGGTATGTAATATTTTTACCTGTTCTCCAGAATTTTAACACAATGATTACTTTAATGGAGACTAGATAGGGCAGACGAAGAGATTTCAAAAGACGTTTGTTAATGCTGACATTAAAGGATAATTGGCATCTTTGAAGAGAAAGTAAAACTTGTGCAAATGTTCTATCTATATCCTAGAGGATAATAATATCTCTCTGGAGCAAAGGTTCCACAGTCAGAAAACACAGAAGTCTGAAATTCAAATGCTTAGCTAAGATATGTCTCCTTCCATGTATACATCCAGATAACAACATGATATGACCCTCAGTACATTTATGTGTTATATAGAGATTCATTTGTCCATTTTATTATCATTTGCTAACTGTAAGAAATAATGAGTTTCATTGTGAAATATAACTATGTAATATACTATGATCATTTTCAATCCCCTATTACTATCCTCTGCTCCTCTATGAATATTACTCCTCTTCCCTTTCTTCTTCCTCCAAACTCTCCTTTCTCTTTAAGTATTATCTCTATTGTTTTATCTTTATTGTTTTATTATTTATTTTTCTGCCATATATATCTATATCTATATCTATATATAGATATATATGTACATAAACATATATATATGTATATATGACTTGCAGAGTCCATTTTGTATTGTTTGTATGTATGTCAGTATGTATGTAGTATCCTCATTAACTCCACATCTAATACAGGGCTAACATTCAAAATATATAAAAGAACTCAAGAAGTTAGCCTCCAAAATACTCCAAACAACTCAGTCAAAGATGAGGTATAGAACTAAGCAGAGAATTCACAACAGAGGAATCTAGATTGGCCAAGAAGCACTTAAAGAAATTTTCAAAGTCCTTAGTCATCAGGGAAATGTATGTGCTTTTAGGACTGACCCTACAGTAGTCAAGTAGAGGTAGCCCAATTAAAGGGCTAATCTCTCAGGAAGACTAATTCTCTCATTCTCTGTAATCACTAATTTCTTGTAGCTCTTCATTTAGGTATGGGTCCTCATTAGATTTCTTCCATTCAAATTTGCTTGTCAACTGCTGTCATTTTTCAGGTCTTGTTTAGGCTACCACAGTATTAAGATGTCATAAGTGCAGGTTTCCTGTCAAATATGAAGTACAGTAATGAACATTATGGTGCAATATAATTTGGCAGTAGCCAACAGCAATATAATTGGGCTTAAGACCCATTCAATCAGAAAAAATTCCTGTCTAGAACTGTAAACCTGGCTAACTAGCCATGACTGGGGAGGCCACAGAATCTAGAGCATTTCCTCCTTTCCTAAACCATTGCAATCTAGGTGCATTCTAGATATGTATTCTGACGTATGACTCATCAAGGTATAAATATGTCACCTCATCACACCTCCCCTCATAGAAGAAACTTCAAGATGTTTTGTGGGATAGACTTTAATATCCTTGCTCGTAAAGGGAACTTTAAGATTACTGAGTTTATCTCTGAAGTAGAATAAAGGGGAAGTCTGGGAGCTCTTTTCCCCCACCAGCCAGACAGTTTTTCCCCTAGCTTACTCTCTGAGCATCGACTATCTTACAATCAAGTTGATCTGAACAGTGCAAACAAATGCTATAGGCTCTATTGCTGTGTTTACTATCACTTTTCACCTGGAAGCGTCAACTTCCATTAATCCCACTTGCTTACATTCTAATTCTTTCCATGGCTGTAGGGGGTGGGAGACACTTTGTATATTCCTTGTTATAAGTTTCCTAAAGCATTTCTCTTCATCGCCTAATAAAAGAGCTTACAGTTTTAGTAATTTCTGACATTCTTTAAGCAATTACAAGTTAAAAACTAGATAATTGCAGATATTTGATCTCCGTTACTCATTCCAGTAACCCTATTGCTTATAAGTTTGTCCAATAGACATCGAGCACCTGCTCCATGCCCATTTACTCAGAACTTTTACTGCTGATAAAAGCTTGTAGATGAATCATACTAACCAAATTTACACAGTAAAGAATGGGTAAGCTGAATAAACATTATATCTGTGGTATAAAGAAATTGAATAAATATGTAATAACCTTGAAAAAATGAATCCTTGCTTCCAATGTTTTCATTAGAAAATTCTATAACGGTGAAGGGAGCAATGAGACCGATTCTACAAAATAATTCTTTAGAAAATAGGAACACAGAGAGAAATTTACAAATCCATTTTGTGAAGTGTAAATTAGCTTAATGTAAAAGCCAGATAATACATTAAGGGATATAAAAAGAAAAAAGTAGTATCTCATAAAATTAATCATAAAAACATAAGCATAGTAAATATAATCAACTACAGAACAAGTTAATGAATGAAAGACAAATATCCTCTATTTGATTTAGAATTTAAAATTTATAACAATAAAATAAAAATCAATGAAAGATTTACTCTAAATCACACAAAAAAGTGGACAAGATAGATATTCCACTTATTTTTAAAATAATTATGGAGACTACTCTTAATATAATCAATATATCTAAATGGTTTTTCAAAACACCTTTCAACTAGTATTATGTTTAATTGCAAAAATGTAGATTGTTTCTTCTCAAATGAGCATCATAATAATAATAATAATCCTCACACCCCTTTAATTCAACCAAATTCTGGTAATATCTGCTAGTGAAATAAGACAGTAAAAGTAATTTTCATGTATGTCAACTGGAAATGCAGAGAAATTTTTTTCTCTTCATGGAGAAAACAAGATTACCCATGAAACAAAACCCAAAGAATTAGTAACATAGTTCCTATAGCTAATACGAGACTGTATCCAGGTCATGTCCTAAAAAGTGAAGTCAAACCCTACAATTATCTTCATAATTGCATTTTACAACTGAGGTTGGAAGTTCAATTTAAACATAACAGTGATTACTCTAGAAGGGACAGGACCAAGTAATGATGTACAGGGTATTTTGTTTTTTCTTTCTTTTTTCAAGAGTGGTGAGATTTGACATTAAAATTAGTGTATACAGGACAATGATCACCTGTAAAACATATGGAATTCTTTACCACAGAGTAAGTTTTATTGTATGCAAACTGAGAAGCCATTTAGGAGGTTACAGCATTACTAGGAATGCTAATTAGATTTATATCAACTTGACACAAACTACAGTCAGGTGAAAGTCATTTGGTTGAAAAAAAAATTCCTCTATAAGACAGGGCTTTAGGCAAGCCTGTAGGGCATTTTCTTAATTAGTGAGTGCACGGGGAGGACCCAGTTCATTAGTGACATTCCTGGGATGGTGGTACAAAGAAAAGAGGATGAACAAGCCACGTAAAGCAAGCCAATAAGCAACACCCCTTCACAGCTTCTGCATCAGCTCCTGCCTCCAGGTTCTTGCACTGTTTGAGTTCCTGTGGAAGTGTAAGCCAAATAAACCCTTTCCTCCACAACTTGCCTTTTGATCATGGTGTTTCACCACAGCAATAGAAACCCCAAGGCAGTGGGTAATATGCAGAGTGTGATAAACAACTGTAAGTACATTACAACTGTGTGGCATAGTGTCACCGAGAGATCTGGAGAAATAGATGCTAACCTTGGTGCCTTTGGATGTCCATGGAGACTGTAAGAATGAAGGTAAAGTATATACATTCAACTGTATTGTAGCTTATAAATGTAATTATATCTGCGTACCTAAATTGAACACAAGTTTACAAGGGACATAGTATCTTGGTTATTAAATGAAGAGCTACAGATACAATAGATGTTGGACTAGACTGTTTTACATGTCAATTGATTAAATTTTAAAAAAATCAGTGGAAATTCATTTTAGCTTTATATAGATGCAGATGGCTATAGAAACAAACATATGTACATTTATAAAATAGTGTTGTCTTTGTGCGTATGTGTGTGTGTGTGTCCATCTACAAGTAGATGTATACTACAGTGCTTTATTTAGCTAAGAAATGTTGGATATGATGCTAGAAAAGTAGCATGGACAATCTTAGTGACAAAATCTTGATTTAATACACTAGCACCCAAAATCTGAATGAAGGACTCTTTGGACATATGGAGAGCTCTAAACTGAAAGAAAACTATTCACCAAGAGCCTTTTGCACACTAAACAATACAGAAAAATCTGAGTGGAGAACAAGGCAATAAAACTCCACTTTAAAGGGCACATAGGTGGCATGTGATGAAACCTCTGAACAATATGAGCCCTAAAATAAAGTAATTGGGTTATACTTCATATGCAGATATAAAAAGTTAATAAATAAGGAAGGGAGAGGATAAAATTCTGTGTAGAATAACCCAATTGTGTCAAACACCACCAGTAGTAATTTGTACAGCTAAGGCTCCATGAGCATTATATACCCAGAGGAGAGTGTTGCTTTAGTATCAGGCTCTTCCTCACAAAAATACATAACTACAATCTAATTTGCCAACAGGCAAGTTTCAAGAGGAGCTAGAATGAATATCAAAAATACCCAGTTCATGAAGTTCAAGACATAAAATCTAAGAAGCTTTACCCAGAGCAAATAAGAAAACATTGTTGATCGTATGTAATGTGACAATATGGAGGAAATCAAACCAGGGAGAAAGTAAGACTTGGGAAGATTTGGATTAAGTTAAATTTACTTGCCTAAAAGATTAGCAAAAGCTAATGTCCAACGTGATCTCAAAGGTCATACAAGTCACCACAATACCAAAAATTAAAGCTGTGTCTCACTTATGGACAAAGATGCGACATCACTAAGTCATTCAATAAGAAAAATTATTTTGTATTAGGCATAATCTTGTGCCTCACCATAGTAACCGTCACTGGTATGCTGAGTTCACCAAAGGTTGATCCCATCCCGACTTAGTCTTTGAACAAACCTCGTTCATGATACTTAACATAGCTATAGTGTGACAATGCTTGTCAATTTAACACAAACACATTTCTACACTCATTTATTTGTTTATACTGATTTGAGGGGGATGTGTGCAAAGGTGCATATGTGGTGCTCAGGGGACAGCTTGTTGGAGTCAGTTTTCTTCTTTCACCTTCTGGATTTTAGGGATATAAATTAGGTCATCCATCTTGGCTGCAAGTACCTTTACCTGCTATGACATCTTGCTGGCCCCACAAGACTGGCCCCAGTCTTAATTATAGTGTGCTTTAAAATGTCCAAACTTTTTTTTCAGCATATGTATCACCCAGTCATTTTATAATCACACTCTGCTGAACATATTCATAAGCATGAACTTTACAATATCTGTGTTATAAATAAACCAAATACTCAGGCCTTTCAGCACCATAAGCTGCTGCCCAAGCACAGTCTGGGCATCTCTCCTTCGCTTAGTGCTACAGGTGATACTTTGAATTTTGTCAGTTATATGTGAGCAACAGTGATGATGGTAACTTTTAGCAGTAAATCTAAAGACAGACTTCTAAGCTTTCTTGTTTTATTCTTTACACCCATAAATCGTTAAAAAAAAATCAAGGAAGAAAGCTACTTCTTGTGTATAGTATATTAAAACAAAGGAACATACAAAAATAAAAACTCGAAATCTTGATAGAGTAATATAGGAAACCCCTGTAACTGCTGGGGAAAGAGTCAGCCAACACACTGGGGACTTTTGGATAAGAAAAAAAAGTGTGCTTCCGGTATGTTTTCAGCCAGTATTATCTGGTTGCATATAATCTGGTTGCAACTCTCCTCTCATCAATACATTCATACATACACCTCTTTGGAACTTGGCACCTTCGAATATAGATACTGCTTCTGCCAGAACTGCTTCTGCCAGAACTCAAATAAAAGCTCATCTTCCTATTACCAATCATGCAATGCCTCCAAGGCCTCCGAGAGACATTTCAGAAACTTAGGATTTGTGTGTTCAGAGACCTTGCACTACGCGTTTACTAACCTCCGAAGTAAGAGCCGTCTGTCAACTTCATTTCTTTACTGGACTTGGTGATAACACCAGCAACACCATGCTGGATGAAATACATTTTCTTCCCCACAGCTCCTTCTCGAATGATATAGTCTCCAGGCTGGAACACCTCAAATCTCAGCTTGCTCAGCATGGCCGTCACGAAATTGGGATCCGCGTTAGCAAAAAGAGGCATTGTAGCCACCAGTTTCCGGCAGTTGAAGTTGACTATTTCCTAGAGGTGGCAAGAATGGGCACACAGGAAGGGGGATATCAGTCATAGCTTGGAGAAAAGTATAAGTTCTCATTTAACAACATGTATATATAGAATAATGGCTAATTTACATTTGTAAAAAGATAAATAAATTGTAAGCCACATATGAATGTTTTGTTTTAATTTTTAAATTTCTTTAAAATTTCACTCACACACTTAGTATCCAATAATATGTTAATTAAATAATAAAAATATCAATTTTCTTACCCTTATTTATATATTATTTTGCATTTGAAATTATAGCTTAAATGTGGAATCTTAAACTTCCTTTTAGTTTTTCAATGAAAAATGCAATGTCCCATAAAAACTAGGTGCAGTGTTACTTGTCTTTTGTTTCATGATGCCAAACAACCTACCTGGTACCCCTGCCAGCTGGAATTATGAAAGGAGGAAAAGACAGATGTACTCAGTTTCATATTTTTAAAAAAGTATCATTACATTAGAACAAAGGAAACCGAGAACAGTTGTTATCAAAGGCATTCAGTCAAAGATTTTAGATGAATTCTGATTTCTGCTTCAGTTAGAACAAATCCCATTTCCAAATCACACACTGGAGTCTGAATCGGAAAGAGGATATCTCCTTTTCCCTGTCTCATTATTTGTTCTCTAAACAGCTAGAAGATCTACATGTTTGGCTTCATTTTGCAGATTTTAGCTCAGATTAGAAATATTTGTGTTTCCCTGGGTTAAAATGGTGATATAGGAAATTGTGTTATTGTTGTATAAGTAATGGTGATATACTGTTATCATTATGGCAATTCTTGGTAACTCCTTTATAAAAGGAGCTAGCATCAAGGGTCCTCTTGTGAAAGATTATCAAAAAACTAAAGTTGTGTTGAATTTCGAATCGTGTTTAAGAAGCATGAAAACTAAAGTCATCTCTCCAAAGAGGTGGAAGGTAGCACACTGTCATGCTGGTATTAACTAGATTAGATTTGAAAGCATTGTCTATGAGATGAGAGTCCTTGGCATTATTTTACAAAATGACCTGAGATCACCTTGGCATAGGTTGCAATTTCTAAATGTCTAGTAGAGACAATTTGATAGATACACACAACAGGGCATTACTCAGTCAGAAAAGAGGATGAATTCTTGTCCTATGTAAAACGAATGTTATTGGAGATGATTAGGATAAAAGTAAACTAAGGATGGAAAGTAACATGTCACGTGAGTTCTCTCAGATGTGGCATCTGAAACAGTTAATTCCATAGAAACTGAGAGAGAAAGGGAGGTAACAAGGGGATGAGCTCAGGGCACTAAACGTTATATAGCATTAAGAAAGTCTCCTGTGCTTATTGCACCAGACGATGACAATGACAACAGCAACGGCAGCGACAACAGTAACAGCAAGAACAACAGCAAAGGCAGCAAGAACACAGCAACGACCACCACCACCTCCAATCTACATTTCTGAGAGCTAGAACAATTAATTTTGAACATTTGTGCCATAAAAGACAAACATTTGAAGAAATTTAATACATTTACCTTGATTTGAAGAGTCCACATTAGAAACAGGTATTAAACATCCTATAATTTGTATTGTTTATGCACAAATTAAAACCTCAGTTAAATTTAAAACAGTCCCAATTGATAACACAAAGTATACTATTTGGGGTCTGTACTTCCGAAATTATCTCATCTTAATTCTCCCATTCAATGTTATTCTGTCATTTTATGGAAAAATCCTTAGTTCCATACAGCTCATCCTCTCATTTTAATGGCATAGACCTGATGTTTATTAACTCCATTTTGTCTGTTACTTTCCTATGTTATAGCTTCAGGAGTATTTACAACTCTCAAACAGAAATCCTTTATATGTACGTGATACTTGTTTCCCACACTCTTCGGTTGACAAAAGCTTTCTCAAAGATTTAACTGTCTCCTAACAAGAAGAAAACAAGTTTTCTTACCTTAACTAAAGCCTCTTTCTTTCATCATTCACCTGACCTTTTTGTCTTCTCTCTTTCTTTCTCTCCTTCCTTCCATCCTTCTATCTTTCCTTCCACTTTTCATTAATATGGACACATGTTTAAGTCTTGTTCACTAGGAGCTGAACACTATTACAGATGCATACCTTAGACTCTGGCACTAACCTGGTCAGTACAAGCTGAAGTAATTAAAGTTGCCATAGATACAGCTCATTATAGAGTTAACTACTCACCATTTGGGTTTGGCTAATATTAACCAAATATCACGTTTAATATCATTCTCCTATCTTTGTTATTTGGTTTAGCTTCTGAGCACAGCTGAATTTTTTGTTTATCTTTCTTCCTTCTCATCTTTAGAGATAGTGCCGTTTTGAACTTACAAGATGTCCTTGAGGAGGAAAATCGTCCTCTTCACCCAGGTGGATCTAAGCATTGTGCTTTTAAAACTAGGTGCACTCCAGTCAGTTTGATTCAAAGAAACTAATAAGATGGAAATTATTTTATTGATTTTTTAAAATTAAACTGACTGAAATATACGAAGTTTTGGTAGCAATATCCTTTATATAGTGTGATACAAAGATATTTCATTCCTGCCATTTTCCTGAATATATGTAATATTAAGCCCAACCTTACAGTATTTGACAGTCTGTCTCATATCCAAGACAGTCAGGAGACTCTCTGAGCTCAGAAGTCCATGAGAACGAGTGACTCATTGAGGTGTGGTGTTCTGTATGAGATCATGGAGCAGGAGCTTGATTTTAAAATGCTGAGATATGAATGTTATTTAGACTGTCTCAAAGGTCTTATGGAACAGCTCCATACTAACTAATGATATTGAACAGAAGAGTTGGGTGAGGTGTGAAGGGGTTGTGCCCACAGTCTCTGTGCATGTCTATAAATGGGATACTATCCTGCAAAGAATGCCAAAGACACAACTATTCTCTATATGAGTCTAAATAGGATATTTTGTCCCAGTACTTAAGCACATTTTCTTTAAATAATTAAATCATTTAAAACTAAGAAAAATATCTGTTAGTCAACATTCAAATATATTATATTGATCATCGGCTCATGACCCTTTCAATATGAACATAAACTGTAGATATCTTAAGAGATTTAACCTGTATTGGTTTCTTGTTTCTATTGTTTATATTCATCAAAACCGAAATGTTCTCAAAATTTGAGACATTTCCTTTTATTTACATTAGCAAAATAAGGGAAAAACAAAATACTTCCCTATAAAAATTTCCTTCAAAAGAATGTTATTTATGTAATAGTAATATTTTTAATTTCCATGGTTTTAAAGTTTTTGATCAAAATTAAACTATACTGTTCCCCTTTCAATATTCTGTAATAGAAAATTATTTTAAACATCTAGTTAGCAAAGGGGATTGATAATGCTGTTAAACTTTTATAAAAAGAAGTAACAATGAATAGTTGTCATAAAGAAAAATCCAAAAAAGTTCAAACTCCAGGAGAATAAAACATGGTTTGGGGGATTACACAATGTTAAGTTCTTGAGAATAGACTTGATGTGTTAGTGATGCCAATTGCTGCAGATATATGATATATTATGAAAATAAAAGTGGCAAGTAGAAAAAATAAATACAAGATTGTATTTTCTGTAATATGTTTTCAAAAATATCTCAAGTAAACGTATAAGCTGTGAAACTGTAATTACTCTTTTGAGGAAAAGTTTTACTGAATCAAAAATTGCTCAGGAAGAGAAGACCAGCCGACTCTGGCACCTAGAGGGCACTTTCTCCTGTCGAGTTTACCAAATGTGTTCCCCAGTTCTCTGAAGACCAGATCTGGGACAGCAGATTGAATTAACTTTAATTTCTTTGGGAAATAATACAAACTTTCCCATCTAATACTTTAAATTAGAAATACTTATTGTCAGAATATGAGGTTATAAACAAAGTTGTAATAATATTTTTATATTGTGATACATGTCTTACACATTTTGTCAGAAATTTAGTGTCATATTGTCCTTAGACTAGCTACTTAAAGAGATTGGACAGCTATTCTAGCCTTTCAGGATTTTTCTCTCCCTCCTTTCTTCCCTTCCTCTCAGTCACACACACATACACACACATAGACACACATGCAAGCACATACAAAAACACACATACATGTTTCAATAATTCAGTCATTGAATAGCATCTTCAGTAACCTGGATTTAAGACTATTAAATCAGCTTTAAAATTTTTTTATTGAAAATAGATTTTTTTCTTACATAATTTATCTTGATTATGGTTTCTCCTCCCTGTTTTCTTGCTAGTGTAATACCCGCCCCCCAATTCGACCTATCTGGATCCACACTCTTCTCTTGTTCGAAAATAAACTGACTTGTAAGGCATAATAATAAAATATAGTATATAAAAAAAAACCCAACACATTGGAGTTAGCAAAACAAACAAACAGAGGAAAAGTGCCCAAAGGAACGCAGAAGAAATAGACTCATTTATTCACATATTCAGGTATCCCAAAATATATTAAACTGGAAGCCATAATTAATGTAAAGGACCTGGTACAGTTCTATGAAGGCCTGGTGTATGCTTCCTTAGTCTCTGTGAGTTCTTATGTGCTCTGCTAATGTTGATTTAGTGGGCCTTGTTTACTTGATGTCTTCTCTCCCACCAGCTCTTATTTTACAAAAGGCATAATGCAGGAATCAAACAACAAAGAAAAATGTTTGCGCTGGTTCTTACTTTGACCTGTTGTTAGTTATATACATATGAACTTTTTTTTTTTTTTGTTTAGGTGTTCCCATTGATGTGCTTAAATGTAATAGGAGCCAATATGTTTGCTCATAATTTAGAATCTTCTTAGTTTTATGTCATAACTAATACAGTAAGGGAAACCTTTTAAATGAACTAAAATCTTAAATAAATTTGCTCAAATAAATACAGCTGTATCAACACCAGATGTAGTTAATATTTCTCATAAAGCTTTCTCCTTCCACTATCTGATCAACCCATGTCATTTAGACATGACTTCTATGGCTGTAAAGTACTTTTGTGTGTGGGGGTGTTGACACCCAGAGTGCTGAAACCCAGAAGGTAAAGTGGGGGAAGCTTGCATGAAGGTGTACTGGGAAGAGAATGCTGATATTGGATTGTAAATTGAATAAATAATAAATAAATAAATTAAAATAAAAAAGTAAAAGAAATGTCTGCTGATCACACTTTTGTAAGAGAATGGTATATGGTCTAGGCGCCAAGCAGCCTGGATTACTGTTTTGAGGTTTTAATATCTCAAGGTTTTTGAAAGATTCTGAATAGCTTTTTTATCATTAGCATCTAGAATCACCATAAACTCTGAGGTTAAATATCAACCAGAAATGGATTCTCTTGAATTCCTGGTTATTTTGAGAGTCTTTTCATGGCTATTTGTTTGCACAGAAGGCAAACCAATGGATAATCATTTGACTTCTATCTCTTCGAGAACAATGTTTTCTAAAACCTGCATGCAAATGTAAATACCAATACATGTATTCCAGTTTGCTACAGTTTTAAAAACACAATTTGCATTTGACATCTTGCAATTTTGTACAACTAACCTATCCTAATTACATTGCAGAGCATTGCATTTGAGGTCTCTGAACTATAACAGAAGAATAGAAGAGAGGGAGAATGCTGATGGTGCAAGTGGGAATAGGATATAGTCATACCTTGTTTCTAAGTTCCACTTGAATAAGTCAAGAACCTTCATGGCTTTTCAGTGACTTCTTTTTATTTCTTTCCATTAAAAAGTATTTCAGGTATTCTTTTCAATAGTAGATATGTCTGGTTTGGTTGGTTGGTTTTTGTTTTGGTAAAATCACAAAAAGGACAATACAAACCTGAGTGCAAGTTAGGGATGCAGAAGACAAGAGATGTAACAGGAATCACTACCTAATACTTACAATGTCTGACATTTTTTGCTAGATGAAAATAATTTAAGAATAAATGTAAATTTGTTTTTATATTCCCACGTATGCAAGCAAGTACAACTTAAAGGGAAGAAAGTTATTGGACCAATTCACAGAGATGGAGGAATCAGGGAAATTAGGCAAGTTTATTTAGCTTTACTATGTTTCCTAGATCAAAGTCACAAAAGGTGGACACCCACAAAATCCCAACCTTCAGATTGTGCAATTGTCTGAGGATAAAAGTGAAAACCTAAAACTACAATTGCCATAAGTCATTACAATTTTACACATTTGAGAATATCATTATTTTTTCTCATAAATGGCTATTTTGGACTATTAATTTTTAGCTACTTTGAATAACATTTTTTAATATAATAACATATAACCTTGACAAATTATTTAATAATGAATCATTTATTATTGTGGTATTTTTAAATTCATAATTTATATTTAATTTATATTCATAAAAACTTATTTGTATTTTTATTAATGTGATTCAAAGTGTGCCTTGGTCAATAGATGCTTAATATATTTAATCAAAACTTTTTGAAAAACTAAGAAAAATGTTTATTTCATGTATTCATTCTATCTATATTACATGGTCATTTATATATTGGGCAAACAGGAAATATTTCCTTTTCATATTTTTTTCACCACAAAATTGGCCTAACAGTTCAGAGCAGAAGAAAGGAAATATCATGAATCATAAGTAAGTGATTCAGAATGCTCAGAATGCTTTTGGTTAATAAGCACAGTGGTCTTCAAGTGCTTATTTCTTTAAAAATTCAGTGTGTAGTCATGTGTATTCAATGACTTTAAAAACTTTATTGGTGGAGTTATCATGTAGTAGTCATGGCTGACTATCTACAGAGTGCAAGCATTCAAAAATCACAGCCCTAAAAACTTGTATGTACAAAACCCTAAACAGACAGACATAGTAGGTTGCATTCCATGTTGTAAATTCAAACTATGCATTCATATGTGGATTCATTTACATGATATGCAACAACAATGAATAAAGAAGAATCCATTTTGAACATAGTAGGGAAAGTAGCAAGATAGGGCAGGACAATTAAAAGGGAGGGGGAGATAATGTGATTAGATTTTAATTAAATAATAAAAAAATCTGGATTGTGAGGAAACAGGCTATAGCATGCTGAGGTTAATGCAATCATAAACATACTGTGTGTGCTGGCCACTTTTATCCAGTTTAAACACAAGCTATTATTCATATGTTGGATTCATTTACATGAAATATGCAACAACGAAATGAGAATAAAGAGAATCCCATTTTAGAACAAGTAGGGGACAAGTACCAAGATAGGCAGGACAATTAAAAGGGAGGGGGAGAGATAATGTGATTAATGGGGTTAGTTTGGTCTATGCTACATATTACAAATGCTTAAATACTGGCCTCCAAGATCTAACTGAAGCGAGGGCATGCTCAATACCCGAGATGCTATAAACTCTGCTTCCCGATTTAGAGTTAATTGGTTAATAAAAAGCTAGTGCCTGTGATTCGGTAGTCTGAAGATTCAGTGAAGGGGTCTAAGGAGAGACTGAGGAAGGAGAAAGGAGATGAGGAGGGAGGAGGCCCTCATGAATGGTGATTTTCCATGAACACGTGGCCAGCAGAAATAGCAAGTAACGAGACATAAGGGATATAAGATAGAATAGCTTCAAAACCTGCCTAATTTAGGCTTACAGCCTGTAAATAAATACCAGGATTGTGTGTCTTCTATACATGTAGCTAGAATAAATAATTTCTATTTCAAACTATACTCATGAAAGGAGGAAACGTCAATTGAGAAAATACCTCCTTAAGATTGGGTTGCAATCAGACAAGCTTACAGGCGTTTTTCAATACTAGGGATCAATGCAGAAAGGCTGAGCTCATTGTGGATATAGACACTCTTGGCCTGGTGGTCCTGGGTTCTATAAGAAAGCAGACTGCGAGAGCCATGGGGAGCAAGTCAGTAAGCAGCACTCTTCCGTGGCCTCTGCATCTGCTCCTGCCTCTAGGTTGTTACCCTGCTCGAGGTGCTGTCCTGACTTCCTTCAGTAACAGTGATACGGAAGTGTAAGACAAATAAATCCTTTCCTCTACAAGTAGCTTCACCCACGGTCTTTCTTTACAGCAATAGCAACACTAACTAGGACACTGTGTAAGTTCCTACGGTCTAGACAGTGACTTTCAGTACTTTCCCAAGGGGACCACAACGTGTGTAAGCACCACTGGTTTATGGGTTATTGAATATGCTATGTTTTCTCATTTACTTATAATTAAAAACTCAATGAACACTCACACGATTAACCGAATCACAGCAATGAGCCAGATAGGTCTCAGAAAGATGATTTAACAGAAAGCACATGAAATTCAAGAAATGAAGCCAATTTTTAGAGAACTAGTCTGTCATTCTTAGAGCACTGTTGTCTACCAGTGGGGGTCACCAGACATACCGAGTTTCTGAATAACGGAAGTGTGGATAGTATGCCTGAAAACTGACTTTTTTTCAGCTTCCTGAATTCTAATCAGCTTAAGTGAAAAGTTCAAAACTCGTCAGATTTAGAAAAATATGTCTGGATGATCTTAGACAGGCAAACACACTCTTTGAGCTGTGAAGTATGTGAAGTCTACATATAGGTTGTTTCTGAGCAAAACAGCATCCAAATCAAGATGTGTTATAAAACATGAAAAAATGTGCTCCAGATTGTATACTGTAGACTATAAAAAAAAAAAAAAACCCAAAACCTCTCACTGTAGTGATGATTTTTACGTATACTGCATTCTAAAACTACATTTAAATAGTCACATATAAATTCATATTTCTTCTCATCATTAATGAAACTACTGGAAACTTTAGCAGACTTAGGATTGTTTCTACTGGACAGTGACCAGCATTACAAAGTAACCTTTTGTGTCCATGAACATTTTTACTACATGTATACCATGTACAGTGTGTGAGCAGAGCCTACAGAAACCAGAAAAGGGGGTCAGAATTCTAAAGCGGTAATTACAGACAGTTGGGAGCTGAACCTGGTTCTTCTGAAAGAGCAACAAATCTCAAACCTTTTCCCTAAAACTTGCCCTTAAGGGCAGACATATTCCAAATGCCTGTGATGCTTTTCTCTTCCACATGAGTATGTCCTTCTGTCCTGTCGAAAAGGTTCCCATTTTTTTTCTAGTCTTATCCTAAATCCTTCCTTCTGCCTGACAAGAAAGAAACTGGAAGTGCTTTAGAGGTCTAGTAGTGCTCTCTGCCATTAACGTTTTGTGTTGGTGACACAGTATTTGTATCATGGTTTAGTTTGATCCATGTTAAATAAGATTTGATTCGAAGACTCCAAGAATAAAAAATAAGTATATTAAAAAGGCTAACTAAAGTTAATTTTAAGTGACCTTATTTCTAAGGATGTTATATTGGTGAGAGCATTACTTAAAACACTTGAGAAAGCACATTAAAATAATAAAATTAAAAATTAAAAAAGAATCAAAGCATTTCCATGTCGTGTTAAGGTTTTCTAAAACATAGTATACTAGGCTCCAATCCAGATTTACAGAACCTGAATCTAAACCTTTAGGGGATATGACTCAAAGTCTACTTACATAGTCAAGTTTGCTTCCTAAAATAAGTGAGTACCCGGAAGCCTAAATCTGGTGGAAGGAGGAAGTTATGTATGTGTGTGTTCAACATAAGTTAATTATAAATAATAAAAATAGCTTTGCAAACGTCAAGGGATAATACATAATAAAACTCTTTTATTGACAGAATAGAGTTGAAAGTGAGCTGTAATTTACATTGCATTAAAATAAAAGAATTGGCAGTTACTTTGAAAGAAAACTTTTCCCGAGTCTCGAAATTGCAACTAACATGCATTTGATGGTTTGACTCCTAAACTACAAGACATTTAATTAAGTATATAAGAAACTCACCTCAGAAAAGGATGTATTATTGTTTATAAATGTTTTGAAAGTGTATCTAGATGTTGAATGACAATATAAAAACTCCTCTCACTTAACTTTAAAATATTTCCCTTGATCTATGTCTCTAAGATGGAAGATTTCAGCCTGTTTCTCTAATTGGGACATTCTCTTTGGCCTTCCAAAAGCTTTTATTGCAAGTGTTAAATAATTTGAGTGTCAAATACTATGAATTAAACTTCAAGGTTAAGAAATACTTATCTTTAATATTTAAAGTATTGGGGTTAATAGAGATACAGGTAGAACCGGAATGACGATCAGTGGTATATAGTTTCCCAGGTTTAAGTTTGTTTGATTTCTTTGCATTGAGACTAGCCAGTTATATAGTTTTCATTAGCAAACTAGCTTTAGTTTTGTTTCTGAAAAAAAAAAAAAAAAAAAAAGAAAACAAAATCTGTTTACCTCAACACTGCTGCAGGCATAGTGCACATTTCTCCTTGATTCCCTTTTTCTATACTTTATGACAATTCCCCAAATTACAACCTGTCTCTCAGTGCCATTCTTTATCATAACCAATGGTCCATTTTGGGTTTAGTTACATTATATATTTAAAACTAAATAAATAGAGAGGAAATCTAGATGGTAATTGCTTTTAAATAATGTGGACTCTAATATTCTCCAATATCACCTGCTTCAGAACCCAGGTATACTACTAATTGCTAGATGAACAGTCTTCCAGTTGTCGGTCAAACAGACATCATTTGATCAGTTAGGGTTTTATATGTGTCACATGTGCTGTTCAATGTCATAGACTTAGCTGTGTTCCTCCAAAATGTATACACTAGCAATTACAAATTAATTAAGAGAAAACCCATTTAAATGTGATAGAGGTAAAACAAAGTCAAATTAGGGTAACTGTATATGAGTGTAGCCTAAGATGATTCCCGCTAGTGTTTCAGTCTTGACTTCCGGGCTTCTAGAAGTGCCTCTATCATTTAAGCCAGCCAGCCTTTTACATCCTGTCATAGATGCCTATAAAACACAGGAAGTTAGGTTTGTTTAACTTGAGGAATGCAGTTGCCCATTCTGCAGGTCTGCACCAATGCTGCCATTTCACTAATCCTAGTATGTGGAGGCTACAAGAAATCTAGTGATAATGAATTTGAACAGACTTAGAAAAGTCTGTGTGCCTTGAGGCCTTGTGAGATTCTCAGTTTGGGGAAAAATGAGAGTATAGATGAAGCATTGGTTGCATTGGTTCACACAATGTGGAGAAGGTGGCATTGTTCTCGCTGGTGTATATGACATGTGCACAGGCAGGCACAAGACAATGGCTCTGAAGATCAGGATTAGAGATGGAGGATGGGTGTCATTTTATAGAAACATGTTGAATTCCATGCTGGCTACACATAACATAACATTTATAAATTTAATCATTCAGAGTATCAAGACTACAACTGTGAATTAAATCTTTAATTATCTCTACTACTTGTACCTGAAAATGTTTTTAATCATAATTAAAACTTTAACAATTTAAACAAATCTCCAGTTTGCTTTGCCTAACCTGGCAACCTCTGTTCTTCTGTTTCTATGGGTTTGACTATTACACAGATTAGAAACATAAAATTTTAACAAAAGACTAATTTTCAGTCTTAGAAATAGTTATTGTGGTAGAAATGGGTAATGTTTGAGTAGGTCTTTCTCTCATTAAAATAATACAAATTGCTGTATCTGCTGTCTCCATTTCTGGTTTCCCTAGTTAACTAAAAGTTAAACAAAAAAATAAGAACAGTGAAGGGTTTTTTTTTTTTTTTGGTTTCTCAAGATAGGGTTTCTCTGTGTAGCCCTGGGTGTCCTGGAACTCACTCTGTAGACCAGGCTAGCCTCGAACTCAAAAATCCGCCTGCCTCTGCCTCCCAAGTGCTGGGATTAAAGGCGTGTGCCACCACGCCTGAACAGTGAAGTCTTGAACAGATATCAGCATTGAAAGAAAATGGGACCTGGGAAGCGTGTAAAATGACTATAAAGCAAATTTTGCCTGCTGTGATTTTACAATGTACTTGTATAATTATAAACATATTTGAAAAAGTTAATATTCAATTTCTGTTTTAGTATAGAATCTTAATACAAACTATAAAATTTGTCTATTATAATTGAAATATTTAAGGTACCTGCCACTCAGCAAGAATTGAAAGAACAGAAATAATAAGCTACCCATGTAGAGTTAGTCAAATCTGCAATTTTCAAGACACTATATATCACCCTATTTAATATTTGCAATAAGTACGGGAAACTGTCGTCATTAACTTGAATTTGAAAGTGGCCACAATCAAGGGGACTGTAGGCAATCATTCTCTTCTTCACTGACATACATAGATATAAAAAGAATTACTTTGGAATGATGTTAAAAACACAAAATATTTCTAGGTTATATAAGATGTCCTTTTATATACCTCATTCCATTTTACCCAGTGTTTGCGATCATTACCATAGACATATTTAATATTTTAAATCATTATTCTAGAACTAGTAATTGGTGACTGATTTTGTATTTTAATAGTACTTGTTCTATAAATTTTACTTGTATATTGTTCCAGAATCTAGTCCCTTTGTCTCATCACTAACCACAAGAGTCACATCATTTTGCTTTAAGGAATTAAGCTTGCTTAAAGATAAAGAAATAAATTGCAGATAAATGATGTTTGCTGTAACTTTTAAAATTTATTTTGTTTGAAAAAAGAAATGTAAGTAAGAGCTTATGCATGTGCATGCTATGTATCTCATGCAGATGTGGGATATGATAAGGATGTATGTGTGTATATCTAGAAAATAATTAAAATTCCACATTAAACAAAACATTAGGTTTTATATTTTAATAATTTATAACATAAATAATTATTATGACATATTTTAATTTTTTAATTCTGTGAAACAACCGTGGAAGTAATTTGTATCACTAAATATAGCATTACACAATCATACTACAACATTAAACATTCCTTTTTGGTACTGTAGTTGTCTGCCACACAAGTGTGTTCTCACTTACAATTAGTTTAAAACATGTTTTCCCTCAAGATAATTTAAACAGTGTGAAGCATGTATTGTTTTTCACTTATTTAATTTATAAAGTTCAAAATGTACTGTGAAGTATTTCAGAACAATTAAAAAAATGTTGTAAGAATATAGATCATGTGCACTACTAGAGTAGGGAAAGTAATTTTTAAATTCTCAAAGTTCTAAGTACTCTAAGATCTCAAAGATTTCATGTCATAGTGTATTATGGCTATTCTTTGTTGTCAACTTGACTATATATGGAATGAACTACAGTCTAGAAATAGAGGGCACACCTGTGAAACAAATCTTCAGGCAGGAAAATAACATGCTTTTGATCCAGATCTTGAGGTAGGATGACATGTGCTTTTGATCCAGATCTATACACATTTTTAATCCTTATCTTAAGGCAAACCCTTAATCTGGGCCACACCTTCTGCTAGGGACCTATATAAGGACAATGGAAGAAAAAAACCAGTGTTTGTTCTTAGCCTCCTTGCATTCACTTTGCCAGACATTCACTGAAGCCTACTTCTTTGGGAATCCAGCTTGTACAGAAGACCAGCTGAAACACCCAGCCTCATGGCAGCCCTCTCTACAGTCTCTACATCAGTTCCTACATGCTGGTTCCATCCCTGCTTGAGTTCCTGTCCTGACTTCCTTTAGTGATGGACTACAATGTAGAAGTGTAAGTTAATAAACCCATTTCTCCCCAGCTTGCTTTTTAGACCTGGTGTTTCATCACTGCAGTAGAAACCCTAAGACGCAGCGTTCCATTTCTATCAGTCTTGGGACATCTGACTTTCAATATATATATTAGATCAGCACATTGGTAGGCTCAGATCTTTGCAAGTGGTGTTGGTTCTCTGTCATTTTTCCATCTCACTTCACAGTCTGTAGAGAGTCATCTATACTGTCATGCCATCCGATAGTGGCAATAATATGTTTTATTTAATGATGTGATATCAAAAACAAAGTTCCTCAAACACTTAATGTACTGTTTTCCCTAAAATTATGTTTATAAAATCAGTGTTATTATCATAGAATCATCTTTATCAATACAACTACCCCTACCCCCCTCACTAAACACCATCATTATTACTTCTACATGACATTCATCACAGTAGTGGTTTGAATGTGTGATGCCTCTCATAGGCTTACATAATTGAATACTTGCCCCCTACCTGGTGGCACCATTTCTAAAAGTTGTGTAACCATTAGATGGTAGTGCCTTGTTGGAGGACATAGGATACATTTGTATCCTGGAGTCCATTTCAATTCTCTCTGCACTTTCTGAGAGTAGATTCAGTGTCACTAGCTAGTCTTCTGCTCCTGCCTACATGCACATTCTCGGTCTTCTGTTTCTTCACAGCAGAACTATTTCCCCAGAAGCTGGAAGCTATAGTGATGCCTTACTCAAGTTGTTATTGTTAGGTATTTTACCATGGCAACAGAAGAGGCACTAAGGCAAACATCTTATGCCATAGATGCTGAGACAATCTTCCAATGCTAAGTAAAAAATGAGAATCTGTGACTAATTTCATAATGTAATAAGACACTTTATAGTTCATATATGTATTTGGGGTGCTCATTTTAAAAATAAAGCTATGTTTTGTGCAATTTTCTCAGTTCATAGTTCTAAAATCATGGAAAGCAAATAATTTACATTTGGATCAGTGGAGAACCTTGCTGAAAATGTTTCCTCTAGGGCCAATGAGAAGGCTTAGTGAGCACAGGTACATTTTAAAAAGAATTGTGGACTAAATTTAATCCACAAACTACTACCTGACCCTGGAACCAAAATAAATGAAGGAAAGGGAACCCTCTAGCAACTTGATCTCTGCTTTTCACATATAGACCATAGCTTGGGCACAACTAAACATACACATACACACACAGAGAACCACACAAAGGCACATACTAAATTAAGGTAATACCTTTTAAATGTATTCATCTCAAATCCTAGTTCCTTCTATGTTAATAAATATTGATCGATACACTGGGTAATCAGGCTACTTTTAAATTTAGTCTTTAGTCACCTTCATCATTTTAGTGTGAGTTCTATTGTTTAGTTATCTTTTCTAACTTCACAAACAATAGTTTCAGCACAATTTTAGTTATGATGAAAGGCCTGACTTTCCTCAACAGAAATAAAAATAGTTTAATAATAAAAAAAAAACTATATTTAAATATTTAATTTATCTTTACAAACTTGTTCTATCTTAAATGATTGTTGAACAAAAAGTTCTTTATTCAGCAATTTTTCTTTCTTTCCTGAACAAAGGAAAACTGAATTAGAAACCTGGTTTAGTAAAGACTCTGTTTTACCATATTCTCTTTCCATGCACCTTATCTTATACCCTTTGATCTAGTCACATTTGCTTCTACATTCAGAGTAAACCTTTCCTTCGAGGCCTTCCCTGAGTGCTCTCAGCCCCTGTGAACACACTTAGTTTTGTCAGCTATTTTTGTCCATATAGTCTTGTTCTACCAATTAACTATGGGTGATTTCCTGCATCTTCTGGATTTTTCCTAATGGGTTTTTGCTTTTAACTTCTCATTCTTTTCATTCTTCTAGTTTACTTGACTTTATTTTTGTCTTTTCCAGTATAGAGCTATTCCTTTGAGACTGAAACCTGCTTCTCTCTATTTGCCTTTCTAGTCATGTCTTGGTCAATATCTTGCACACATTTAAAAAAAATCAATGCAAGTGGTTTTCCATCTCAAACAATAACAACATCAAAAAAACTCTAAGCCAAGAGCGAAAAGACTTAAATTCTTTATGGATATTGTTTGGAATTAGAACCTCCATAAGGTCACACATATCTTTTATATCTAATCACATGATAATTTGGTATTTTGTTACTTGTGTCAGTTACATAAGTACATGATAACTTGGGGAGTCAGGTATAGCATTATGATGCAATGTATCTCACCTATTTTGTTAATTTTAACAAAATGAAATTTGGGAGGCATTTTTAAATACTGAAGTCTATTTAAAAGTTTTTCAAAATTACACTAAGTACTCACTCAAATTTTGCTTTCTTGTGTTAAAAAAAATCTATTCTACAAATTAAAGGTCAGAGGACAGGATGATACTCTCAGCCCATTTCATGGTCTGTGAGGATGAAGTATACTGACGTTTTGAATTCTCCTGGGACACATGATCGGTACCTATTTTCAGCCCACATCTCCTCACACTCCATTGTTTAAAAATAGACCAGTTCTGAACTTTGGAGACTGGCTTGGAAGGGCATTAACCTCTTTCTTGACTGTTAGGTTTACCATTCTTCTTCAATGTGTTCAGTATAATATGGATCGTGCTAAAAATAGACCCTCTTCTTCATCAACCCTCCAATAAGGTCTCATACACATGGGGTCGAGTTCACTGAATTTTCTAATTAGATTTTATTTTTAAATGTACTGCTGGCATTTGTTAAAGCACACATCAGTCTTATGAGCTTCATATTTCAATGTCAAGTTTTGATGCTTGAGGCGTTGTCTCCAGAGAGCTGCCTGCTGATAGGAAGGAAGAACTATTAGCAGATTGTTTGAATAACTTCCAAAAGAAATGGAACATACAATAAGGCCTACTTTGGCATCTCCTGACTAATAGTTTAAATCAAATTTGAGCATTTTACATGTAGTTATACTTTTTGTTCCAAACATGTCTTTACTGTACTAGAAGTGCTATTAAGGCTACAGTAATAGTCTACTCTGCATTGAATTATGTCACTATTTAAGACTTATTTTAAGATGTCTGCTATGTGCTGGGCATGTTTCTGATCTTTTACATATTTTGCCATCTTAGTTTTAACCACACCCTATTGAGTAGTTAATATTATAAAGTTTTGCATTTTAAATGCTGAAAAGAATGACAAATGGTTTAAGAAATGTCTTAAACTCATACATCTAGTTAGTGGAGGTTAGTGATGTGATATTGTACAATCAATAGCTCCTAAGCGGCCTCTCGGAAACATGTATTCATTCACTATTTCTTATAGAGAGGGAAGAACATGCACACTTACAACTGCCACCAAAGGCTTTAGGTTTTTTTTTTTTTTTCGAGACAGGGTTTCTCTGTGTAGCCCTGGCTGTCCTGGAACTCACTGTATATACCAGGCTGGCCTCGAACTCAGAAATCCGTCTGCCTCTGCCTCCCAAGTGCTGGGATTAAAGGCGTGCGCCACCACGGCCCGGCGGATTTAGTATTTCTAAAGCAGTGGTTTTATATCTGTGAGTCTGGACTCCTTGGGGGTTGATCAATGCTTTCACAGTTATGATGTAGAGATGAAATAATTTTATGGTAGTAGGTCACCCCAATATGAGGAACTGTATTAAAGGGTTGCAGCATAAGGAAGAGTGAAAACCACTGATCTAAAGCAAAAGAAGTTGGCTATGTTCAGACATCTGGGACGATGTAAAGTACCTAAAGGTCAGAGATGCCCAAGTCAGCAAGTGTGTAATTTGACAGCCACAAAACCCTGAGATTATAAACCGAAGAGATGGTAAATACATCACAATGTGACTTCAGGTTTAATAGACTAATCTTCTGGGTACTATCTTAAAGAATTTTTCTTAGAAAATTGTACTTGTTCTTTTACTTTTAACTAGAGGATGTCAGCTCACAGTGAAATAAAGGGAGTTTTGAGGCAAAGCTGTAATCATGTCATTCCCAGAACACTGAAAATTTCGTAAAGCTCAATGTTCAGATATGAGGCTTAGCCACCACTTAGACTAACAAGAACCTCTTTCCTTGTGAATCTCCCTTGTCCTTGATGTGTCACTACCTGGTTGCGCATGGGGTAATCAGCAACAACTGCTTGATGATCCATTGAGTATACTCTGTACAAACTGTCTTGCTGATTATATTGGTTCACTTTGGCTTCTGTGGAGAGAGAAGTAACAGACTGCCTGGCTTAAAAACAGTATAAATTTATTTACTAAGCTTTGATGGATAAGAAGTCTAAGATTGAAGTAATAGAAGTTTGTGTTTGGTTAGGGTACTCTTATCTATAAAGATACATCATTTTAAGCATTATATAGCAGAATGAACAAGGTGTTTCGGAGATCTCTTTCATAAAGGACAGTACTCACATCCACAATTATTATATCATCATGGCCCAATTGCTAATCAAGATTCAGTTATCATCATCTGAATTTGGTGACAGAGGGACATATTATCTTCCATATATTCCACCAATGTCACTAGTTTGTTGTAAGCACAAGACTATTCATATACCTCCCATAATTTGTTCCATTGACAGTCACTTCCACCCCATATTTCTCAACTCATGCTAAACAACCAACCCATCATCACACATAGAATCAGAGTGCATGACGGCTACATATATAAAGCAGAGCTACATAGCACACACTGCACACACAACAAATACAATTATGAAAGAACATTTTTGTAAACAGTAAGGAAAAGTATATAGGCCATAGTCAAATGTGCAATGATACTAAGCTATAAGAATGAAGCTTGTCATGCTGAGAACTGTTGTCCCCTCCCCTAAGTACCACTGCTTCTTGGACAAAAGTTCCAGCTACACTGATCATCAGTGATTCGTTGAGATCAGTTGCCAGGTATGTAATCCTTATTTATTTGCACTTATTTATATAATAATTAATGTAAGTTATATGTGGGGTGGGGAATGGTGCAGAAATCAAGGTGCATAAAGTCCTCCTTTTTCTAAAGCTCCTTGTGTGACAGAACAGACAATATCCAATTGAACCTTAAGAGAAAGCAAATCAAAGCAACGAGTCTACAGAAAATGTGATGGAAAATGTCTACAGAGGAGCTCACCTGGATGAATCACCAGGAACAAATTCTTTGATGAATTAGCATTAGTATTGAGATTTGAACAATAGGCATGAGCCAATTATTTGTTAAAGATTTTCAGCAATACTTTCTCTAACATAAAGGAAAGCTAAACTGCCTAACTTTTGCTATGATTGAATGTTTGTTCAGAACTTGTTTGGATTTTTAGACTCATATTTCATTTCAATAATGACTTTTGTTGTTGTTCTAGTTTGATGATTGTTCCTATGATAAAATACCCTAACCCAAAGAGACTTGGGTTTATTTGACTTATAATTTCAAGTAAAATCCCATCATTCAGGAAGTCAGGTAAGTACTAGAAGAAGAAACAATGAAAATATGATGCTTGTTTACTTACTCCCAGGGTCATCCTGAGGAGTATTGCATAAGGGTGTAACTCCCACAGTGGGCTGGGTCAGGTTATATCATTTAACAATTAAGAAAAGTGCCATGGCCATGTGTTAATCTGATCTAGATAATTCTTCAAAACAGAAGCTTTTCTCTCAGATGACTCTATTCTCTTTTAAATTGACATATCAGGCTAATGAGTACAGTTATTTTTCTTCCATATTACTTTTGCTGACTTTTAATACTCATTAAAACATTCAGTCTTTATTTTTGTGTTATTCCTACATCAGAGAAAACTTCTTCCATTTTATAGGGATGGTAAATGATTCCATTTCTAGGAGTTGTAGTTTTATAAAGTAGCCATGATCCTGAGTTGGGCTTTCAGTCATGGTTATTATAAAGAATATCATCTATTCAGTACATTCTATCAGTTATTGGTACATACTGATTCTTAGAGATACAAACGTAATTATGAAACAGATTGTCTCATGACACAGGATTGCAGTCATGAAAGAGACAATGAATTCCCAAATGATAATCATTGTAGGGGTACAAAGTGGTCCTGAAAAAAATGATTTATGGAGTATGCAATGCCTGGTAAGAATGAGTAATGGCAGCATAACTAAGATGAATAAAAGATTGAGGAATAAACAGAATGAAGAAAGGAAATCAATAATTTTTTAATGGAGAATAATTAGTATAAAGACATAAAGGTGGAAAAAGCCCATAAAGGCTCTCCTTTGACAATGGAAGGTAATTAGTTGTACTTCCTTTAGAAAATGGAATTTCCATGTTGAAGTTCTAGGAAAAGCATGACACTGTCAGAGTTAGATTCTACTAAAGTCAACATGGCAGCATTATTATATTTGTGATGCTTAGGAAAGCAACATGTAATCAGGCAAACTTGGGAGCACAAGGTGGGGAAACCCCCTAGAATATACAAGAGACCTGGGAGGTAAGACATTCTCAGGACTCAAAGGGAGGAACCCTAGTTGAAATGCTGTACAATGGGGAGAGGGAAGTTGTAGATTCCAACTCCAGCAGAAAGACAGAGCATCAAGAGGAGAGATGGGGTTGCCGTCTCACAGTCAAAAACTGTCTGAAAGAACTGCAAGGATAAAAATGGAGGAGACCCTGAGGAAAAGGAGGTACAGCAACCGGCCCAATTTGAGATCCAGCTCAAGGAGAGGCCCCAAGACCTGACACTATTACTAAGGCTATGGAGTGCTCACAAAAAGGGGCCTAACATGACTGTCCTCTGAAAGACCCAACAAGAAGATGAAAAAGTCAGATGCAGATATTTGCATCCAACCAATGGACAGAAGCTGCTGACACCTGTGGTTAAATAAGGGAAAAGCTGGAAGAAGTGGAGGAGGAGGGCGATCCTATAAGAAGAGCAGCAGTCTCAACTAACCTGTACCCCTGAGATCTCTCAAACACTGAGCCACTAACCAGGCAGCATATACCAGCTGATATGAGGCCTTGAATACATATACAACAGAAGACTGCTGGGTCTGGACTCAGAGAAGATGCACCTAAGCCTCAAGAGACTAGAGACCCCAGGGAGTGGGGAGAACTGGTGGAGTGGTGTTAGGGTGGTGGGCACATCCTCATGGAGACGGGGTTGGTGGAGGAGGAAGGGGATATCGAACAGTTAGAGGGTGGACAGGGAGGGGGATAAAGTCTGGACTGCAAAAAAAAAAAAAGATTAAATGAAAAAAAAGAGAGAGAGAGATAAAAAAAAAAATTGCAGCAAAAGATTCCGAGATCCAGAGAACATGTTATTTGAATGGATAAACCAAATTGGTAACAACTTGGTGGCTAATGGATTGTAAGAAATAACAAAATGGTAGGTTTGTGGTGATACAGAAAAAAGTGAGTACTGGATTCTTTCCCATTGAAGATCAGTATGAATAATGATGTGGCAAGAGAGTGGGAGGCAGAGCACACAGCACACAAAATGTTTCTATTCAGTTTACACCACATTGTGTTTTCTGTTCTTTTCTTTCATCACAGTGGACTAGGACACATAGGGCAAAACTACTTAAATTCCACTTTATACTTGTTCTATTAACTTTTTGCACTGTTTCATGAAATATTAAGCTGTGATCCGAATTTTCTCTAGCCTTCATGTAGGAAACCTGAGGCATATCATACCTTCCTCTCCTTTAACTTCATCTTTGTTTCTGTCATTGTCTTGGGGTGCCTCTGTCTCCCTCCTGTGTCCTATCCTAATCCATCTCTAAACTTCTCTAGACCCTTGAAAACCTTAAACTGATTCATTTGTCTTATGATTTGGATATGAAAAAAGTCAAAAAGTCTGTATTGCAATAAACAGTATATAATGATAGTTTAAGAAATAAACTAAAAGAAGTGCTTAAAAATCAGTAAAAATACAAAATACATTATTTTCTACAAAGTCCAAAGATGTATGCATTCTAACTGTATTGAAAAGAACTAGTAGAACCAAGTTATAACAGCTGATATTATTTGCATATTTTATAGCTTTTCACTCTGCAAATAAGTTTTAGTGGATGCAACAACTGCAGTTTAGAGATGGCTATAAAGGAAAAAAGTTGAGATGAAAATATCTGTGTTGCTTAGTTTATGTTAAATGGTAAAGAATTATAAGAAACAAAACTAAAATACAGATCAAGGGACTCATGGTTAAGGACATTCAAGGCAAAGGTAAAGAGAAGAAATAAAAAATCAATAGAAAGGTAAGCAGCAATGTAGTACACAAAGATTACAGACTAAGTGCTTTGGGTTCAGGAGAAAGAAGAATAGATTGAGCTTGTATCAAAGAAGGAAAAGATAAAATGTGGTTTAAAGAAGACTGTCAAAGGAAGAGAGCCATTTCTGGAATACATACTATGTATGATAAAATTATTATTGTTGATGTTGCTGAAAGACGTAAGCTGTTCACGTTGGCTACAGATCATGTTAAGGTGACAGCAGAAATTAAAATATATAACGGTAGCTAGAAACAGAGTGCAGAAAGATTGAATTCATAATGTAACAATGAAATATTTTACAGCGCAGAGAAATGAAGAAATGGTAGCTCATGTACATAAAAGATTAGGCTGTCTGTTGTTTTAAGGGATAGTAAAGAGGATCTAGCCTCAATCCTAGAAACAACTAAGGAGGAACTGCAAATTTTGAACATTGCCAGTAGAGAAGAGAGCAAGGCATGCATGAGAAATGTGTTATGAATGTAAATCAGAGACAGGATTTGCAGAACACAGGTTATAAAAGAAGATCTAAAATAGAACTCAAATTTTATACTCAAAGTGACCCGAAAGAATAACTAAAACTTTAGTGCTTTTTGCCCCCCCCCCCCAAAAAAAGAAAAGAAAGCTAATGACTTCGTTACATAACTTCTATGGTGCCAGGGGATATCATATAGCTTTTAAGAAAATGGAATTCATGAAGATACTTAGAGTTAAATACATAGACTAAAAATGTGTGATGAAATAAATTGAAGGAATAAGTTCAAAGGCAGAGAATAAAACCCGAAGCTTCAGTTGGTGTTTCAGAATAAACAGGAAGAGCAAAGGAAGGAAGGATTTGTGGCTTGTTAGCAATGGAGCAAAGTACTTGGAACGGCACAGAGAGAGGAGGATTCATTACCTGTAGGACTTTGATAACTTTCAAGGACTGTGCGTTGTTGTAAATACTTGGTAATCAAATGATAATATAACTATTACATAGAAAATTCATAGGAAGTTTTGTAATAAGAGAAGGCGAGAGCAAAGCACTGTTTAATGAAGGAATCAACATCATCCACTTTGGGTTTAAGAATGAAGCAACTGGTACCAGAGGGAAGTGTTTGGGGGAAGGAATGAGAACAGGATGCCTGTAAAGATTGCCTTTGATTATTGCAAAATATCTTAATGAATACACAGAAGAGGCTTCCCCAATCAAGGTGCCAAGGATGAACAGAGTAAATGTAGGAGAGGGAGGATAAACTCTCAACAATAAAACCTGAATAAGTGAATACTGTTCGTTAGCATAAAAAAACAAATTGGGGACATGAGGAAAATATAGAATATACTTTTGAGACCCAAGAATACATAAATAGAATAAGAGTCATAAAGGAATGAGTTTCTGACACTTCTTTTGAAATAGAAGTCTCTTAGGGAAGAAACAGAAAAGACAAATAAAGGCAACAATGGATGCATTAGCAGGTAGATCAGATTATTCTTTTAAGTAGAGACAAAAAACAGGCCAAAGAACCGTCTAGAAGAATAAAACAAGTGACAACCATGTATCATGCAGATGGAAACAGTAAATCTTACCTCTCTCAGAGGATCGTTCAGTTCACTGAGAATATTTTCCTCATCGAAGATCTTGCCTTGGTACCGGTGCTCATAGTAATCATGTATCTTCTGGCGCATGTCAGCTGGTAACTTGTGGAATGACATGTATTGTTCCACTTGCTTATACTAAAAAGAAAGGAGAAAAATAGAAACATAGGTCATGTGGGCCACCATCCTAGTATGTTACTGCACTATATTCAATAACATTGAAATCATTTGTAATAAAAAGAATAAATCCTTGCCAAAACAGTAATTAGCTCACCAATGTCTAAGGTACTTACAGGTGTATTCCTGTCTAAAGAATTTTACATAGGTGACCATATCCTGAAAATAATGGGATGTGGAGAAAAGACATGGCAGGAACTTGGGGTTAATGTTGTCATGTATCTCTGAAACAGAAATGATGAGGCCAGAATAAAAATAATAGTGTGGGTGCTATGCTTTACTAGTTGAGTTCTAGAAGAATTCAAGACACTGCTTGGCTCTTCATTTGAAAGAGAAATTTTGTATTTTTCCTAGTACAAAGGGGCTTTAATGTTAAATCTCTGACTAATATCTGAATTTAGTTAAAATTTGAAATATAGAGGCAAAGAACTTGACAGCTCTCTAATGTTCATAGATTCTTAAGTGATAAAAGATGTTGAGAAAACACTGAGCACATAAAGAAGGCTCTAATTCAGGATGGAAGAGGATATCAGCATGAGACTAGTTCTCCAGAATTTTTATAGGCAGGCTGTAACTGAGATATTCAATTTTATTTGACTAATTTTTATATTTGATTGTTTATAAGACCCAAGGAGGGAACAGCTTTTGGAAAGGTCCGTCTTTAGGTGTAATTGTGGAGATGGCTTCTCTCTTTTATATTTATATAAGCAAATAGAAAATTCAGCTAAGATAACAAACCAGATCATGAAAAAGGAGCATAAGAAAACAGATATTTGCCTGAGAAACCGTTGGAAGAGTATTCAAGGTATTGAACCCATATCTTAAAAAAAAAAAAAAGTCTAATGCATTAAACTTTGAGATGAGTTCTCTAGGTGCTCCTAATGCAGATATTAAAAAAATAATATACTGAAAAAAATAACATACTTAATTTAAACTCAACAGATATCTTCCTGTTTTTGTCTCATAAGTGCTGGGATTGAAGTCGTGTGCAATCATACTTGGCTCAAAAGCAATAAGTAATTTTTATTGTAGTGATGACAGAACCAATATGTAATCACATTTCATGTTTCTACATTGGTAATGTTACTGAAATGATTCTTTCATCAAAACCAGTGGTTCTCAACCAGTCATGACCCCATTGTGGTCACATATCAGATATACTGAATAACAGGTATTTTCATTCATTACAATTTATAACAGTAGCAAAATTACAGTTATGCAGTAGCAACAAAATAGTTTCATGGTTAGGGGTTGCCACAACATGAAGAACTCTTAAACGGTCACTGCATTAGGAAGGTTTAGGACAACTGAGTTAAATAAACCACAGATGATATAGTTTCTTATCTTTTTCTGATAACAGAAAAGGAGGGATGGAATTATGCAAGCTTCCAATACTTCAAACAGGCTGCTTTATTTTTCATTTAAAAAGGTCTCTTTTTTTCATTTTTATTGGTTATTTTATTTATTTACATTCAAATATTATCTCCCTTCCCAGCTTCCCCTTCACAAACCCCCTAACCCATCCTCCCTCCCCCTGCCTCTATGAGGGTGCTCCCCCAACCCCCTACCCGCTCCTGCCTCAGTGCCCTAGGATTCCCCTATCATGGGAGCCTCCACAGGACCCTTCCAGTGATGCCAGATAAGACAATCCTCTGCTACATATCCAGCTGGAGCCATGGGTCCCTCCATGTGTATTCTTTGGTTGGTAGTTTAGTCCCTGGGAGCTTTGGGGTTCTAGTTGGTTGATACTGTTGTTTTTCCTATGGGGTTGCAAACCCCTTCAGCTCCTTCAGTCTTTGCTCTAACTTCTCCATTGGGGTCCCTGTGCTCAGTCCAATGTTTGGCTGTGTGCATCTGCACAGGCTCTGGCAGAGCCTCTCAGGGGACAGCTTTACCAGGTTGCTGTCAGTAAGTGCTTCTTGGCATCTGCAATAGTGTCTGGGTTTGGTGTTTGCAGATGGAATGGATCCCTAGGTGGGGCAGTCTCTGGATGCCCTTTCCTTCAGTCTCTGCTCCACTATGCCTCTTTATTCCATGTACATAATTACTGTACCTGTGATTGGTGACTAATGGAAAACAACACTAACTGAGACACTTTAAGCATCAATCCACTATATTGTTTTTAATTTTTCTATATATTACAGAAAATCTTTTTATATGTTACCTAGAGATTCATCCTTATAAAGGATTTCTCAACTGAAATAATACTTTTTTTTTAAAAAGTCTGTTTGAAGTGTTTGAAGCTTGCTTGACTCCATCCCTCTTCCTGAAGCAACATGACATAACATTTTGATATTGTATGTCCTCACCTCCATTGTGTATAACTGATTTCCAGTAATTAGTAGAGAAAAAAAATTCATTAAATTTTAATGAATTCAAACCCTGTATGTTCTAATCCCCTCCTTAAAGGATTTGAGGTTCATTCTCCTGCACCCCTGCCTCCATGCTGGTGATAAAGAACAGTTTCAGTGAGTATAGACTCTTACCCAAGATAACGTATATAGGGAGCTAGATGCAAATTTGTCTCTATTTCTAGAAATGTTCTTGGGCAAAAAGTGGAGGAAGTAGGATATGACAAAATGTTTAGGGTCTGGAATTCTGCAGGATAACTCTTGATTTTAGCTTCTTTACTATGTGCATACTTAGCCCCAAGTGATGGCCACTTGGGGCTAAGTATAAACATAGTGGTTAAGCCAGACACTCAACATGTTCTAGTTGTCAAATTTAGGCCTCTGGATGGGCTCTTGGTTTGGAGTACTTGTCGACATTATCTTTCTCCTGTTTTTTTATGTTCTGAAATTTTAAACAAAGTTATTGTGCGATATAGTCTATAGTGCAATGAGTTCTGCAAGTATCCGACATTAGAAAAAAGTAATCCAAGGTTTGGATTCCAAAACTAATGATTCTCACACACATTAGTGTGCACCCACAGATGCAGAATTGCTGCTAGCAGAACAATGGCTTCATTTTTGTTCTTTAGTCATCCCGACTTTGATTCCCTAATGCACTGGTACCCAACTGCTCAGAACACCGACACTGTAACCTTGATGCACATGATGGTTTATGTGTCTTCTTCCTTGCCATGTATCTCAGACATGTGAAATGCAGCAAGAAAAAGTATATTACTTTACTTGCTAAAGAAAATAACTGCCTATATGTGAGATCTACATGTGTAAGGAAAACATCTGCTCTTTGCCCATTTATGAAATGGAAAATTGTCACTTAGCTAAAAGAAACTAATATACATAAATTATTTTATTTTATAAAAACTATATTGTTGAATATAGTTACATTCTCTCTCTCTCTTTCTCTCTCTTTGCTTTTATACCATTTTAATTACATGCAATTATTAATTGTCTTTTTTTTCCTGTACTACAAATCATTATCTTCAGAAGGTATTCAGTTGAATGAGTTCTCAGTTATTTTTATTGTTCCATAACTCTATGGATATTAATTGCAGCTTAGTCATTTTGAGATAATTTTGATTTTATAGTGCATATTACTTAATAATTAACTTTGCCCAGTAATTATTCATCTAACAGCTGTGAAATGATTTATCTGAAAAACAGTCTGTTTAAATGGATGAGTGTATGTGCATGTGTGCATATGTGCATGTGTGCATATGTGCCTGTGCATGTATGCGTGTGTACATGTGAGTGTACATGTGCTTGTGTGTATGCATAAGAATGTGCAAACGTTTATGTCATTGTCCATCTCTGTTTAAGTCTTTAGGCAGAGTCTCTTTCTGAACGAGCTTATCATTTTAGGCAGTCTTGCTGGTCAATGAGTTCTCTGTATCCATTTGACTTTCTCCCATAAGGCTGGGCTTATATACATCATATCCCTGGATTGTTATTTCAGAGCTAGGGATTCAAACTCAAATATCATGCTGGCAGAGCATATCCTCTGACCAAATTATCTGTCCTCACTGTCTTGGATCAATTATTAAAACATTACCAGGCACCACTAGCAATCAGAAACCTATTAGGATTATATATTTGTAGCCTCTCCCCAGATCTCCTGAATGAGAAGTCTACATTCAGGACACAGAAGCTCTAAGCTTAACAAACACGGAATTTTTGAGTCACTTCTCTATGTCAAGTACCGGGTTATCTTAGGACATAGGAAGCATATCTGAGTGAGAGCAGGAAAAAAACAAATTCAGTTTTTGGAAAGCTAAGTTGAAATGACTGATGGCACATGGCCATGCTTATATGTAGGTCAGGCACTCAGAGAAGGAAATGCACACGTCATCGATGACTAAGAGACCAAGAGATGGTGTGTCAACTGAGGAGAAAGCTGGCAAGAAGCAGAAGTGGCATTTTAAAAGCAGTTCAGAGAGAGAAGAGGTGTAAGTTAAGGATATGGATAATAACTGTGTAAGTTTGAGAGGAGCATACAAAAACAAAAGTAAACAAAACAAAAGCAAACACAAAAATGTAAGTAGCAGAACCCAGAGTTTAAGGAGAGAGTGGCCAGTAAGTAGAGAGTGTAGAAAGAGGTGCAGGGCAGTGGGCATGAGCATAGAAATTAGACAGACATCTGTTAGGATCTAGCACTTTTGACAAGTAGGAGCTGACTTTTACTCTGTTTCCCCCACATATAAGAAGACTTCCCAAAATACATACAATATCACTGCTATGTTGGTTAGTCAATGAAGATAACTCTTTGAAGAAGACACATAGTGGCATTTACAGAAGGAGATAAATAAAATGTGAGAAACTTTATAGAGGCTAACAAGTTCAAAAAATGAAAGCCTGTCAATGTTTGTCTTACTTGTAACAATATAGTATTTTTGAAAATTACTCACTGCATTTAATAACCACCAAGAAAACTATTCATGGAAAGCATAGGTGTTATTTTTTCTTTAACATATACTAACAGAAATAACACCCACTACAATTAAGGGAGCTACTTTAATTCCTACTTAAAATTATATTCTACTTTAATTTTTATTTTTGTGAAATTAGAATATGTAAAAGTAATATATATATATATTATTAAATGTAAAAGATACCAAAAGCATTTATTGTGAATGGCAATTGTCTATCCTCAAACTCAGTAGTCTTTGCTCATGTCTAGAGGTATTTGGGACCTATCATACCACAATGGTTGCTTCTATTTCTTATTAACTTTGAGCATTATTTATTGGTTTATTGTCATAAAATGTTTTTATCCATCTCCCATATCTCATACCTTCTTTTACACCTGATAGTTATTATAATAGTGTTTAATTCTTCCCATGATCTCATCTGTAAAACTACACAGCACATTTACATTCATTTAGTGCTTAAAAAACAATAATTATCAATCAAGAGTTTCAAATTTCCTCAATTTCCACTTCCTGATTTGTTGTTTCTAAACAGAAATTATAATGCCATACTCAGAACTGAAATTCAAAATCCATAATGATTCTTTTGTTTTAAACAAGGGGAATATTGGCCACAAGGCCAAGTAGAACTCTCAATAATATTGATATTTATTTTTGTATGTTGGATTTTTAAATCATGTTAAAATTTGCAAGATTAGCTCTAACTTGGGTCTCTATATCCTGATAGCCACTGAAGTTTCTTTAGAAAACTTCTTGTCAGTTCATCTTACAACATCTATGTTGGCTTCACTGAAACAAACTCTCCAAGATATTATAAGAAAGGGTATGTGGGATAAGTTCCATTAATCTTTTATTTATTAAAATTATTAAGTTTGGAATAAGTAATCTTATCAACATACATTAGCTATGAAAAGCAACAGATTTTATTAGGGAATTTGCATGCATGTGTATAGAATACTTAGATTATACTCAGCCTACACTTCTTTCCTTAACCCCCACTCTTTCATTTCCCTTCCATATACTTAGTCTCCTCTCTTTTCTGCTTCCAAGTTCTTCTTTTAACTAGCTTCCAGATGACAGAGAATATAATACTTGTTTTTCTTTATTTTTATGGGACTTACTATTTCGGTTAATATGATTATGTTCAGTTCAAACTATTTTCCTACAAATGATATAATTTCAATCCTCTTTATGGATGAATAAAACTGCAGTGTGAATATATCACATTTTCTTTATTCATTCATGTGTTGAGGACCATCTGGGCTGTTTCTTAACTTGACTATTGGGAATAATGTAAAGATACACATGGAAATGGAAGATTTTTTTATTTTAAGCTGTCTGTGATTCTTTGTGGGTATATACCAAAGAGTATATGTCTGGAACTTATGTAAGAAGAGATTACATACGTATGTGTGCATGTATACATACTCACAGGGATGCAATCATGTGGAAGTCAGGAGCCACTGCTGCATATCTTTCACAACTCTGCATTTTTATCTTCGAGACAAAGTCTTTACTCCCTGATTTGGCTACAGTAGATGGCCAGCAAGTGCCAGGATGCTCCAGTCCTGGCAAGTGCTTCACCATTCTGGGCCATCCCCCAGCCCATAGAAGCTGTACTTTTAACTTATTTTGAAGAATAGTCATGCTAATTCACATCTCAATCTTGATTGATGATACATTTATGGAACCTTGGCTGAGTAAAATGAATTCAGACGCTGAGCCTCTGAATTTGAGTTTTACCATCTATACTAGACTAGATTTATCATTTATTTAACATGTCTATCATTTCTATGTGTTTCTTTTTTGACCACTCCTGTGTTTCCTCTTTCTCTATATCCCCCTGAACTTTCCATCCATTCTAAATTTTAAATCATTTCCTGAAATTCCTTTAATTATTTTAATCCCCAACTTTTCTTCCTTTACATTAACCTAAAGTTCATTAATGCATGCATAGAATTTAAGAGTGATTCTAAGGTGTGACTGACTATATTCCTGAAAATTGGAAGTTTTAAGAAAATAAAGATTTTTGACACTTGTTTTTAGCCTACGGGAGTCTTTATCGACCTTGTCTTTTGCAGGTAAAGCTGAATGAACTTGTGAAGGGAAATGCAAAACAGGTTGTTATTGAAAGTGGATGGCACTAGAGAATGAAAACAAGGTCAATGTTAAGTGTACTGCTCCTTCTGCACGCACACATGGGGGCGGGAGATGGTGACACAAAATGATAACTGAAGGAATTACAGGAAGTAACAAATACAACACACTCAGCATTACAAACAAACCAACAGAGCAAACAAAACAAAAAAACATACCAACCAACCAAACAAAGATCAAAGAGAAACAGTGGAAGTCACATTTTCAAATGATTTTTAAACTCCTCCTCTTTTTTGTTTGTTTTCTTAAATTTTGGTGATCCTTGGAATTGAACTTAGGGCCTTGAAAATGCTAGGCAAGTGAGCTAACCATAACCTCATCTCCCTGGTCACAGTTAAATGGTTTTCCCATGCAACATATGATATCCTCATTTAAACAGCAGGCCTTGGGGTTACACATTTCAATTCTTAGCACAATCATGTTACATTACACATGTCAAAGTTTCAGTGATCCGTTATCTAGCCGCATCTTCTGTATTATCATTTTAGTCAAGTTTGTATCTTAGGTATGCTCAGAGCTCCTGAAATTATTGCGAAAGGTCAGTTGTGGCCTGAAATGTTTACTACTGCACTTACTCCAGTGTGTATATATATATTTAGTTCTCAGATTTACTGAACTGAAGCCAATACTTTTATACATCAACTGAAAAATGGAAAAGAAGATTGTGATACTTGTCACACCTCAGTTAAAATGATAATATCATTGATCATAGGAGATGGGATTATCTTCCAATATAGACTGACATTTGGGTTAGTGTTTTATTATTATCAGTTATGATTGCTTATTATACTATGCATATATTTTAAAATATGAATGACTCTTTGAAGTTTTAAAATTTGTTGTAATAAATTGTGTTTTTGGCAATCCATCTGTATACAATGTACCCTGGTTTCTCAACCTAATAAACTCAAATGGTATCAATAATTTTGAAACATAATTTACGATGTTTAAATTTGTGAACAAAATTCCACATCAGATGCTAATAATAACACATTAATTTAAATGTAACAAAACGTGAAGCACATAAAAGAGCTATACAGAATGAATTTATTAAAATTCATTGCTTATTTCATCTAAATATCTCTCTTTATCTTATAAATAATCTATCTTGTTTATTATCAAGAATATTTTAATATGGTGTTTATTTATATAGTTACTGAACTTACACTGTCTGATTTAATCCTGCATTAAAAAGAAAGAAATACATCTTTGTGTATAAAAAAACTAGGTTTTGTGCAAACCATTTTGCCAAGTATTATTTCTAAAGGATTTGGAGCAAGGCAGTAATTGTTTGTAAGACATAACTACAGTTATTCCTACCTTGGGACTTTATAACTTCCATGATAAAAACATTCTGGTTATTTAGAAACTAATCACCATGGTCTTAACAGAGTAAGTTACATAGTGAAGACATCAATGATTTTCTGATTTTGCCTTCCAATAGAGGTAAGGGGAAGAAAAAAAATCAACGTAAAAACAAAAATCTAAAAATGCATGGTTATAAAGTAACCCATTTGCAGTCTAATCACACATTTTCTTGTTACCTTCATTTTCATTTTTTTTGGTATAAATATGAAGTGACACACAGGGTCTTCTACAGGTGATTATGTCTTTTAGCCCTGAAGATATTGAGCTTTACTTGGTAAATAGTAAAGATCTATGTTCCCATAAGACTAGAAATATTTCAACATAGTGTGCAGATCAAATCTTTGCAGGAAATATTGAAATGGAAAAATCTGGTGTTTTTCCCAGAATGCTCTCTTCCAGGTTGATACTTGCCTCTTTGTTTTCAGACAATGGCTCTCCATTCAGATACTCACTGAGAAGTGTTCTTTTATACATTAATACGTAAAAGATTATCCTGGAAAATGTTTGCCCTATGTATGGAATTTATCTGTCATTATTATTGTGGTATTTTCATTTGAAAAAGGCAGACTGAGAATTGTAAGAAAACATGTATAATATTCTACCCATAATCAAGTAATAACAACAAAGTATGAATGAAAAGTTTGAGAATTAATAAGAATAAGGTGCCTAATAATGAAGGTAATTTTTGAGTATATACACTGTTATAAAAATTCAATAGCTCCTGTTCTTCAATTATAAAAAATACTGTTGCTAAGTTAAAATTTTTTCTGAAAAGAGATAATAAATTGGGATGGGCAAAGTATCATGAAATTACTTTTAATTAAGTTTCATCGTATACTTTAATTATTCAGCCTTAAAAATAATACTCCAGCTTGGTTTGACTGATGGCATATACCTTTCATCAAAGGATTTTCGGTACAGCCTAGCCTGGACTACATAACAAGACACTGTTTCAAAACATTGTGTTCTAGCTCATTCTAATTTTGAATGTCAAAAGAAAATCAACATGAGTCCATGCTAATATCATAGTGACATCATCACAGGGCTGGCTAGAAAACAACATTTATACACACTGCTTTATAGCTCTTCTGAACTTTTAAAATACAATGAATATAAAAGAAACACTGTAGGCACAGTAAACTTTGTAAACAGTAGAATCTACATAGATATTTCTTGATGCTTAGAGTTTTACAAATTACTTTTCTTGAGCATTTTAATATTTGCTATAATCACAGATGTATCTTCTTTTCGTTCTTTTTTATTTTCTTAGTTTGCAAGAGAGAGTAGTGTGTGTTGTTTTGTTTTAATGGCTATGGTTGATCTGTCCCCATACTGTCTAAAAAACCGAAAGACTCTTAAAATGTGATCAAGCATGACACTATAAAGTACACCCACACACATATCTTCCTGGCTTCTCTTACATTCTGCATGAATAAGAAGTCTTTGCTCTTTTCATTTATTTCTATGAACTTCTTTTATATTTTTCTTTTAATGAAAACAAAAATTATTATACAATATATTCCAGCTACAATATGCCTTCTTCCAACTCCCTGAAATCTCTCCATACCTTCTAAATCTATAAATCTATACACTTTTTGTCTCTCCTCCAAAAACAAATACACAGCTAAATATTAATAGTAAGATAAAAACAAAACCAAACAGGAATAAAACAAAACAAGCAAAGAAAACCATCAGAAACACTTGTAGACATAGAGACACATAGTTGCACATACAGGAATCCCATAAAAACACAAAACTAAAAACCATATAGTCTCATAATTCTCTGGAGTTTGTCAGCAACAGTTGAGATGAAACAAATTTCTTATGGTTTGTGGAATGGTACTACTGGCTAAGCAAAACACATAAAAATATTAGGATAAAAAGCTGTGTTATGCACATACAGTCTGAAAGAAGAAAAAATGCTGAGCACAACAAGAGTATTCATTAGTGAACTACATTGATATCGTTATTTATTTTAGTGACTTTCTATAAAAACATATGTTTTGGAGATGCTTTTATTGTTTAACATCCATTGATACAATAATGCAGAAAACAACAAAATTAAAACTGAATACAAAAGAAAGAAGGCACTGTATACAGATATCCGGTGATACTCGGTGTAGGCAGAGATGTGCCTTACTGGTATTTTTCAAACCTATCAGTTTTTAATGCTGTCTTTGGCAATGATCATAGTAAGGACAACTTTCTGTAATGATTCAAAGCTTCCCAAGAGCATTTTGTCTTCTAGCTACTTTGAGTATAACAGGAATTGTTTTATATGTGTCTTCATGACGATCTTAAGAAATGCCTGAAGCACCATGCTTAAGGCAGAAGCAGCTTCACTGTGTCCAGAAGAGAATGCTGTGTCCAGTGTTTATACTTCTGTGTATTGACTGTTGCAGAATGGTGTTTCACACAATGAAAACCAGCTGCTACTCACATTATTATTTCTTAAAGATTTCTAGATGATTTTCCTATTCAGCTCAGCCTGAGAAGAAAGGTAATGACTTCAGGAGTTTGACATATAACCAAAATTGACAAACAAGGACTTAAAGAAAATATCGAATCCTACTCTGGATCACAAAATAGTTAAACTATGTGTCTAATCCGGCAGTTTCATGTCACCAGGCAGACATAGGGACTCTAGCTGAGAGCTGCAGCGGGCATGCAGAGGCCAGGAAACTGTATTTCAGATTTATAGAAGGCTTAATATTTATAACATTGAAAAATATCAAAGTGTGTGTGGTGTGTGTGTGTGTGTGTGTGTGTGTGTGTGTGTGTGTGTGGTGTGACAACCAGCCTGGATCATTTGCCTAGTGAAGTGTTAGCCTTCATAAACATGCAGAAGCAAAAGTGGACAGCCATAGGTCAAGAAAAAGAGTTAAAGCCAACGATGAATGCAGAGAGATGTAAGATTTCTTTCAAAGAATCTAAGAGCTCAGTAGAGTTATGCACATTCTCATTTGCCTTCAAGTTAATATTCTGTTTTACTTGAGATTTTATGGTCCTGTTAATTGTTAGTAGGAACAAATATGGTCATTTAGAAATGACTTTGGAACCTCTTTTTTTTTTTAAACTGGCAAAATCTGAGGAACTAATGTATATCTAGAGGTAAGAATAACCCATTATCTATGATTCCCTTTAGAATGTCTAAGAGGAGATGTTTTGTGGAGAGATGGAAATTCAGATTTCACATCTTTCCCTCTTTTATTTCATGCCTAAAAGAAGTAACTCGACTCTATCTTCTGTTCCTTCATGTCATAAAGTAGTGCGACAAGTTACAGAGAAGGCATTGAAGAATAAAATATGATCTGGCATATAGCAGTGCTAAATGCATGTCAGTTTCCTGGGTTATGATCGCTTGAATTTGAAACAATTTACTGCAAAGGCACAAACTTGGGATGCATCTGCAATATGCTAAGGAAGATTAACAGAGAAGAGACAAAAGTGCTGATAAATATGTTATACTTTTAATGTAAGATAGACATGAAAATATTGCTTTGTGTTCCCTGGATGTCCCAATTGGAGGGGTCTGCAATCCACAGTGGGCATTTCTATCAGCAAGACCCCTTTGTCCTCATGGTATAGTAAATGAAGCTTATTGGACATTATTCTAATTATCATAGACGATTCATCACAACCATTGAAAGCAACATTCCTCAGATTAACTCCAGTAGGCACTTCTGCATTATCCCTAGGTCTGAGTTGCCTCTCTGAATGTTTCTAGTTAATTTCTCATTCCCTATGCTCTTAAATATGAAGTGTCACGGTTTCTCCACTCCTTTTCTCTTGCCGTTTGCTGCAGGCATTTCTTTAGCTCCTTGGTGACCCGATCTCTTTTTGTTCCCGTCTTTATTTTTCCTGTAACTTTCCAATCACTCATGGGGCCTGTTTCGTGCAAAATCACCTGCAACTTATTCTTTACAGCCTTAGTAATTAGAGTGCTTGCAAAAAATACGAACCTTGAGCACAGTTGTTGATTCTTGTAAAGCCAATTAAAAATGTCACATATTTGAAGAGGCAAAAATATGCAAACAGTCCTTGTAACTTCATGTGGACACCTATTCCTGTGACTCATGGGAATTTTGATTTAGTTATGACTCTGTGTTCAAAGTATCAGGTGGTCCTGGAATTGGGTGTCATGAAGTATATACAAAATGACACAGCCAATTAGTTGTAGCTCTGAAAACCAAAAGTGGTGAAAATAAAATCACCCAAGAGAGTGGTATAGAAATATGGTATTTAGTTTGAGAAAAATTCTTATAATAAGTATTAATAGAATACAAATGTCAGGTTATTCTAAGAGACGTGTTCTCCTTGTACTATGTCCCAAGCCAGTACTACACATTAATGAATTATGTGCATAAAGATGGCTCAGAAGACACTTTAAGTGTCTTTTGGATCATGTCAGCGGGATTAACATATATTTAGTGTAAAGGAGACATTGAGAGCTTGAGGGCACCATGGAGATAATTGTTTCCAATCCTCTCATTTCACAGATGAGAAGAAGCCCAGAGTGGCAAATTCATTTTCACAGGTTTACATCTAGTTAGTAAATGTCAGGGATAAAACCAGTTCTCTGAATTCTTAATGAACAGTCTTTTCCATTATCACCAGTGCCACCCTACTATTTGGTATGGTTTGTTATTCTTTATATTTCTCTTAACTTACTAATTTATGAACCAGGGCAATTATTTTTGACATTTCTGGATAAAGAGGCACTATGGCTAGAAAGAGAACTTTTGGAACAACAGTATACGCCATCTGAGACTGAAGCTGGGTTTCGAGCCAGGCAACATCAGAAAACACTCAAGAGGAAGTTAAATCCACTTCTTACAATGTGGGGTAAGAGACATTCTCTGTGCATCTAACCATGAATCTGTCCATGCTCTATGGGTTTCCTCTTCTCTCTCTCTCTCTCTCTCTCTCTCTCTCTCTCTCTCTCTCTCTCTTCTCTCTGTCTCTCTACTGGGATCATTCTTTTCACCTGAAACATTATCTCCTTGTCAAAATGTCTCTTTTTACAATAATATATGTTAATCTCACTGACATATCTGCACACTTTGACTTCCGAGGTCACTAATTACACAATAATTATAAAGTAAATATAAAGTAATCTTATGCTGAATTTTGGTTTATCTATTTCTATTGAAATAGTATTAAAGACTCAAAGATAATGGTTTGATTAAAGTTTTGCAAGCAGATAGAAAATGAGTAAACTTTAATAAGCAAAATTAAGTCAATGTAATGATGCATTTCTTGATTATCATAAAAGTCTCATAAAGTGATATATATCACTGTGACAACATGGATGTTAAATGTTCCCACAAATAACATAATCAAAGACTTGTCCTCCACAGAACAGAGATATAATGAAGTGGATGACGAAGAATGAGTCTGGCAGGAGACTTTTAGTCACTTAGACTTACTCTGGAAGTGTGTAGTTGAATGTTGAGACTTTCTCCATTTGCTTCCTGGCTAGAAGATCTCTGCTGTTGCCTTCCTTTTCTTTACTACACATGTGACAGTGGTTTGCTATTCACCAAAGGCCTAAAAGCAAAAGGTCTGACTGGTCAAGACTCAGAACTTCTAAAATCAGAAGAGCCATGAGCCAAATAACTTTTTATCTGTATACATTAAAATTTTCACGGGCTTCTTACAGTGACAATAAGCAGACTAACATAGTACCAATGCATTATAAGCAAATGTTTTAGTTTTGTGTTCAGATGATTTTTCTGGTATTAAGATAGTAAGGTAGCCTTAGCTTGCATAAAGTAAGATTAGTTCCTTAGCTCCATTTAAAACTAGAACACTATTAAATGTTATTTCCATTTCCAGAGAAACAGCAGAGAATATGAAAGTGCAGTGAAGACAGTCACTATAAAGAGCTTTCTCGAACCATCCTGAGTCAGTGATTTCCTCTAGTAGAGCATTGTTATAAAGTCATAAAGTGCTATCCTGGAGAGCAAAGCTTATTTAATTTCTACATATTAATTCATGTAGTGATTTCAATAATAACAATAACATTAGTACTTACTGAAATGGAAGCAGTTTTTGTTAAGTATTTTAATAAACTATATGCCCTAGAAAAGCTGATACTTTTGAAATTAAAATGTTTCTCAGAAAATTTCTAGAAGTCCTCAAAATTAATAGAAACTTAGAATACAAAAGAAACCAAGCAAAGGTCCTTCTGTCCTCACACAAAAACAATATATTCTGTTGTTAGACATAAATAAAACAATGCTCAGAGATTGTTTGACTGGTTTCCACACTTTTATGGAGAAATGGAGACATAATTAGCCTGATGTCAGAGTGTCCACTTGCAACCGTCACAGCAGATTCTGCCAATTTGTGAGTACAACTATGTTCTGATAACTTTGGTATATCTCACAGTCTTTAACTCTCCATAGAAATAATTATAATTTTACACTAATTTCATGAAATAATCAATATTTTAATTTTAAAGGATAAGTACATTTTAAAATTTTAAAACTGTCTTAAAATTCTGCAACTAGGCTATAATTATATGACACACTATAAACATTATTAATGTTTATCCATGTAAAAGTAACATGGGATATTTCTAGATGATATAAAAGTATAAAATATTTTTCACCAATATTTTCATAGCAAAATATACAAGATCCTTCTGTTTCTTTTATAAATACAGGTAGTATTTCCAAGCTGTTCGGTTAATGATAGAGAAGAATTTAAACTTCTGAGAAACCTGTAAGAGCTTACTGTAGGAAACACATCAAATTTATCATAACTATTTTTTAAAGCAGAACAAGCATTGTAGCCTGGAAAAAAATTATAATAAAGCTCCAATTTATTTACCTTTAATATTTGTAAAGTAACTCTGAGTACTTTAGTAGAATTCTTAAAATTCTATGAATTATCATGTACTTTAAAGGCTCTGTGTAGAGCCCCCAGAGTCTAAACCACCAGCCTGGAACGCTTAGGGACGGACTCATGGCTCCAGCTATATATGCAATGGAGCTATATATAAGTGGGAGAAGAGATCCTTGGTCCCATGAAGGCTGGACATCGTGGGGGGGGGGATAGTTATTCGAGGGTGGGGAGGTGAGGTACTGGGGAGGGTAGGTGGAGGTACACCATCATAGAGGCAAGAGGAGAGGGGAAGGGATAGGGAGTTCCTGGGAGGAAGGGGGGGGGAAATGGGGTAAGGGGAAAACATCTGAAATGTAAATAAAATTTCCAAAAAAAAAAAAAAAGAAAGTATTAAAAAAAGGCTCTGTGTAATGCAAATATTTTCGATTCAAGAATATGAAGTTCATGTGTAAAGGTCTGCTGGAGATCTAATATGACAGATAACTCAACAATGCCTCTTTTATGGCAAATTCAATCAAAGGAAAACAATGTGAAGACTGAGTTTGCTATTTGGAGTGAAAATAACCCTCAAATTTAATATTCTACAGTGAGTAGACATAGCTCAAAGCTCTTATATATCACGGGCAAAGCGGATGTTTTCAAGGTAAATATTGCTCATTTTCAGACATACCTATAATATTCTCATTTATCTAGTATCTAGAATTGCAAAATATAGTGATTAATTGTGGAAGAATTTGTTTATCCTGCTCATCAAATATTTGACCTTCTCAGTATCAAAATAGTCTGCACAGATAGAAAATCTTGGCATAATAATTTTACCTTTCCAGGCAGGATGCTAGATTCTGTCTTGTGAAATAATAATAAAAATCACATTATTCACAAAAGATTTCTGAAGATGAAGCTCAGTGGTCCTCTAGACATTTTAAGCACACTGGCCCAGAATATAAGGTGATTTTTTTCACATTATTGCCCCTCAGTTTGTTAGTTTTTTGTGTGTGGAATATGATTTGATATCTCTTGATCTCTGGGTCTTAATTCTTAAACTGTGACTTGAGAAAAATGCAATCTTCTTTATTTTGTTGTCTAAGCTATAGTTATCTATCTTGCTCTTTATAGTATTCTTAGGAACTATTTTGTTACCATGTATTGGTGATTTATGCCTATTTTATTATTTATTTAGGAAAATGGTACCTTTGTAATGACTTATTTGCTGGCAACATATTTCGCTGCAAAAATAAAGAGGATATGAGAGAAAAAATTATCTAAACAGAAGTAATGTCCTTCTTTGAATTGTTGGATTAAAAATAAAACTCTGAAAAATTTTACACTAAAACACATTAGTGTTAATATGATTTGAACAGCACTAATTATCAGATAGGTAACTTAGCATTTCAAATGCATACACCTTCTTTCCTAAAATTCTGCATTTTACTTTTTTGATTCTTTAGCATTATGTAGGTTTAGATTTTAGGCAATATGCAAAATAGAGCTAAAATTTAAATGAGTTTATAATATTTTATAAGATATGAGGGTATGCTATATCATGCGATATTATTCAGAATGCTAATACAAATGATTTTGTGGTAATTACATACATATTTCATCAATCTCATGAAGTTTACAAAAATATTTTGAATTACTTATACAAGAGAGAAATAATCATTTGTGTACTGGTTTTATTTGTGTTTTCTCCTACATATTTATATAAGGCAGGAATAATGTATCACCCTTACCAGGAACAACTTGTTTTATCAAGGAAAACTGTCAGAGTCAAGAGTTTAATCTTCCTTCCTTCCTTCTCAAACAAATTAACTGGAGTTGGAGAGATGGCTCAGTACCTGGGCTAAGGTCAGATTCCATGCACCCACACATAAACCTGGGCATTGTAACAAACTGTCTTTCATCCTATTGTGGAAGCCAGAGTAAGGGTAAACTTAAGGGTCTATTTCTCAAAATATAAAGTTGTACTGATAATGTTTGTATGCATCGTGTGAGAAAATGTCTGTCTTTCCTTGCCTGCTAAAGGCACCTTCTACTGATTAAAATAAGAAGTTTATGGCCTATAGGAAAACATACAGTAGAAAGCTGGGACATCTGGTAGACCAGAGGAACTCTGGGAAAGAGGGAGGTATGGAAATACTGCCACCCAGACTAGAAGGAAATAGAAGGAGCAGTAACCAGCCACGTGGCATAGAATAGTAAAAGGGGTTAATATAAGTTAAATGCTAATTGGGGAGCAAGCTTAACATAAAGCCTAGGCATAAATAAATAAATATGTCTACATGTCCTAATTCTGAAGCTGTGATGAGCTTAGAAAAGCCCAAACAGTTACATAAGGTGGACATAATCATAAAAGAAGACACTTGCCTCCACATATAGCCAACCTCACCTGCACATACATGTGGATATACACATGTACTTCACACAATTGCAAACTTAATATAATTTTATATTTTAATTTTTATATTTTAATATAATCTAACCTACTGCCAATTTTCTTCAAGTTTATGGTAACTTTTCTGATATTCTAATATTTACCAATTTTTTTCTTGTAATGCTTGGAACTGAACCCTGGCTAAGCTAGACAAGGGCTATACCATGGAGCTATGTTTCAATACCCCACATTCTTAAAGTATATTTCTACTGTTACTGACATTCCTCTTTTGTTAAATCCTTAAAAATATTGTGTGAAAAATATCTGGAGAAATTAAATGTTAACAAAATTAAATCACAAAAAAATTTGGGTAATCAGAAAACAATGTGACACAATAATCCTATTCTGCTTGCATTCTAAGAGATTGATTGGGAGTACCTACATCCTTTGTAGGGTACAGCCATTATGTGATCCACAAGCTTGTACTTTCCACTCCCAGAACTAGCTTGTCTCTACATTCATCTTGTCGCCCAAGGGGATTCTCATTGAAGTAAAACTATTTTACACTTTGATCAGAATTTACAGGGACACCAATGAGGACTAGAATCTTCAAAATGGAAACCTGTCTAAGCCAGTTGAATGCTATGCGACTATTCTTCAAGGCATCTTGGCATAATAATGGTATTTTTAATGGTGAAGTTTTATCTTTACCACATTTAAAGTTGTCTTTTACTTGGAACTCTCTCCACTGAATGCTTCTTTTTCTGTCTCTCATCATTGCTGTCTCTATTCCAACCCTTAAGAGTTTTGCTATTATCTTCAGGGGTAGAGCTGTGAGCAGGAAGTCAATAATCTAGCCATCTGAATCCAAATCATGTGAGATGTTTCTGAAAAATAACATTTAAAGAATTCACTGACTTCTAGGATCCTCTCTAAATATCACAAAAAAAACCCTATAATACTGGAGTTGAATGTTATTTTTATTAAGTATACCAACTTAAGGATTTTAATAGAGTTTTGCCCACAGTTGTTTAAGTAACCTTTCAAATATTTCTTTAATTAATTGTAGCATTAACTTAGAATAATCTTTGAAAGTATGCTGCTTGAAAAAAACATAAAAATGAATTTAGAATATTTTATGTAATTATCGAAAATGCAGCATTTAAGTAAAATAATGGTATATTTAAATAAAAATGAAAACACTTTATATTAATTTGGCTTATTGATTTTATTTATCTACCACAATCTGTTTTGTGTTTTAAATTTTTTGACTATCAATAAAACCAGTTTTTTAAAAAAGTATTTTTCTCACTTCACATATTCTTGTGAGAAATTTCTGACTGACAAAGGTAAGTTATGATAGTATTTATGAACCATAAATTATAGTTTAGTTTTATACAAACTTTCACTGAAAATGAGAGGAAAAAAGCCTTGTTAGGCTTTAAGAATAAATAGTCATAACTGAAAAGTCAAGCTAAATAAAGTAATTATTTGTATACATACAAATATTTGTGTATTTGAGATCTGTATAGCAGCTTTAATGGGCAGTGATATCTGTGTTGATGAAAAAATACATTCCCCCAATAATTTATGGATCGTTTTCAGCTCCTAGTAGAATATAGTGCATAGGAAGCACCTAGATAACGTGATCTGAGTTCAGTTCTGCCCTGTATTCTATTTTTCTGCTGCATGGTGTATCTCACACTTCCTGTGTTCCATTTTCTTAAACCATGGGGGCATCGAAAATCTTAATGGTTCCCTTCTTTTCTAATGAAATACAATGGCTTAAGATCTCACACGGACTACATCTTTTCATTTTCTTTTTTTTTTTTTATTGTAAATTTTTTATTTAATTTTTTATACATTTCCAGATTTTCTCTCCTTACCCCATTTCCCCCTCCCTCCCAGGAACTCACTATCCCTTCCCCCCTCCTCCTATCTCCACGTTGGTGTACCCCCTTCCACCCTCCACTGTACCTCACCTCCCCACCCTCAAGTATCCCCCCCCCCCCCATGACGTCCAGTCTTCATGGGACCAAGGATCTCTTCTCCCACTTATATATAGCTCCCTTGCATATATAGCTGGAGCCATGGGTCCCTCCCTAAGCGCTCCCAGGCTTGTGGTTTAGACCCTGGGGGCTCTGGTTGGTTGGGATTGTTGCTTTCCTCATGGTGTCTCGAATCCTCTCAACTCCTTCAGCATTCACTCTATCTTCTCCATTGGGAACCCCGTGATCAGTTTAATGGTTAGCTGTGGGCTTCTGCCTCTGAGTATGTCGGACTCTGGAAAGAACCCAGATGCCCTTCAACAGAGGAATGGATACAAAAAATGTGGTACATTTATACAATGGAATATTACTCAGCTATTAAAAACAATGAGTTTGATAAATTCATATATAAATGGATGGAACTAGAAAATATCATCCTGAGTGAAGTAACCCAATCACAAAAGAACATACATGGTATTCACTCACTGATTATTGGATTTTAGCCCAGAAGCCTGAAATACCCAAGATACAACTCACAGACCACAAAAAGCTCATGAAGAATTATGACCAAGTAGGGGGGGCTTCAGTCCTTCTTAGAAGGAGTAACAAAATACTCAAGGGTGCAAATATGGAGACACAGTGCAGGACAGAAACTGAAGAAGAGACAGACCATTCCACCTGGATATCCATCCTATGTGCAGTCACCAAAGGTAGAGGTTGATGTGGATGTCAGGATGTACATGCTGACTACATCTTTTCAAACAGTGCAGGGATACACAAGGAAAACCCAAGCATTTTGCTGCCTCTCAGCATTGCTATTACATATCCAGCAGAGGATACTAGTATCTTAGTCTAATGTTTTCTCTAGCATCTTCCTTGTGGAAAGAATTTTTGGCTGGTCACAGAGATGTCAACTTCTTAGTTTGTTTCAGTAGCATGACTACACTTCCCATCAGTGGATTGGGAATAGAAGCAATATGTATGTCCTGTTCTCTTTCCATTATCATGGTCTGGAAGAGATACATGCCTATGGCACAGATTCAAACATCCAGATAAGAAAGTAGGTTAGTAGAATCTGGGATCTTGTGAAAACCAGAAGTCTATAAGTCCTACCCCAAACTTAATGAGGCAGAAACTTTAGTCTGGCTATAGAATACTTATTTTCACAAACTCAGGGAATATAATACAAAACAAAAATTTGGAAAGCATCCCAGCTAGAGGACCAGGTTGGAGACTGTGTGTTCACAGATGGCCTCTGGAGCAGGGTAATACACTGACTGGCCTCTGAGCCACAGTGTTTGTTTCTGAAGACACTAGGGTTAGGTCATTTCTTATATAAAGTTAGCATTTGTCCAGCATAGGTTCTCTGACCACACACATACACCCTACAAGAGTTTGTATAATAGTCCTTCCTTATGTAATATTTATACCAATCAATGCTGCACTCTTACTAGAGTTAGTGCAAAGTAAAGCTGGACCATTTGCTTAACAGAAAAGAACAAGAGGCCATTTTTACTTTTTTTTCTAACTCGTTTATGCATGTTACTGACACTTGTTTAAAAAATGCCAAGGCAATTCTATTATTGTCACTTTTGCAGTCCATATGCTTAGCAGACTCTGCATGTTTAGTTAAACTACAATATGGTCAGTGAGGTCTACACAGTCTCTCTCAGTCTGACTGTGTCATTCTGTACTTCCCACATCATCTTTGTCTGGGATTCATTCATACTTTGCTTGATGTTCTTGAATCCTAACAGCTGTCTTCATACTGATGTTCTGTGTTTAGGGCTCAATGCAATGTCTTCTCTTTACTTACCCTTCAAGTCTCTTAAACACAGTATATTCCTTTTTCACACTTTCACCCCATTATATTGAGCGTAAATAATACATAAAATCTTGCAACGCCTTGTCATGCTGCTACATTTCTTTGATTACACTTAAACATAAGTCTCCATGACATAGAGATTTCTGAGTCTTGTTACTAACAGTTTGGCTTTCCTGCTCACACCTATTGAACCCCGAGAAACTTCAGAAGGAACAGTACTGTGTCTATTTGTTCATTATTTCCCAGCCTCTCCTAATAGATGTCCCATAAGTAAACACTCAATAACTATATATTTACTAGATGGAATATTTTGATTCTTAGTGCAAATATTATTTTTCTCTGATGACTACTTAGATCTCATGAACTCATAAAATAATATATTTATAGGATTTTATTCATTCAATGTGCCTATTTATAAGCTGGTGTTGCTATATTTGTGCTAGTAATTCTATCAGCAAGTGTTTATGATTCATTTAATCATAGCCCTGCAGTCTAGGTAGGGCTGTATCATATCTCACTTGCTGTTATGACTTGTTTTTCTTAAGAATAATTCTGACTGCATGATGTCTGTCTCTGCCTACTGATGCTCTCCTTTCCAATGGTTCTGACTAGACAAACTCAAGTTACAGGCCAGACGAATGAATGTATCTTTTCCACTGAGGGTTTCTATTAGATTATTCCTTGTACATCAGCTTCTACAGTATTGAAATGTTTATAGTGTCTTATATCTTATGATATATAAGGAACATAAAGTAAATTAAAATCAAATGGTTGGAAGATATTTGTAGAGTAAAACAAAATCTCTAACATTTCTAAATGACATTCATAGATCTATCGATAGAACAGGTCTAGTGAAAAACTGTCATGTGTTTCAGAACACAAAAAAACTGCAAAGTACTAAATAAGGCTTATTGAGAATAAATCTCCACCACTTTGTATAGTTTCTACAATTATAAATACGAGCAACATACATGTGGGAATTTAAACAAGGGACACTGAGAACTAGAGCAGAAATTATTATTGAGGAAAACAACTATTATATTTTTTATAAACATTACATATAAAAATAGAACACTTTAATTTTTTTCTCTTTGGTTCAAATTTTTACTTAATTCAGCAGTGCAACAACACAAAAACATTCTTTTATCCAGGTGAGAATGTAAAATATCTTTCTTCCTCTTGTTCTCTCAGATGCCCAATTTGGAGCAGTTCAAGTAACCACATTAAATTAACCTCATTTTATATAATGTTATTTGTATGTATGTTTATAAGACTAACTATTTGGTACTGAATAACCAGTTGGTGTGCTTATATAAACTCAGTATGTTATATTCATGTATTATTATATATATATATATATATATATATATATCTAATATATATTTATATATTATTATATTCAATGTATATTTATATATATATATTCTAAATATATATTATATATCATATATAATTATGAAAAGGAGGTCATGAATTTGAAAGAGGCAAGTATGATTATATGGTAGAACTTGAAGGGAGCAAAAGTGAAAGGGAAATGATATTATTCCTCCAAAAATAAAATAAATAATTGAGAATAAAACGAGCACAAGGTTACCACACTCCCATTCTCCTGTACAAGTGTCTTACTTGGATTCTCAGTCTTAGGATGTTCCAGGCCTGATAATATTTGGAGTACAACTGATTTCACATGCTAGAATATTAAACCCTATTCAAGAAACAGAGTAGATAGTGTACCTTCATGGGAAATTTCTGGTTAATTAAGAGACCACAAGGACGCATATTCATATCATTGTCAACGGTAAAGAGAAAAAAAGTTACCAATTATGAAAGAAACTAAGTGGAATGGTTTTTTTTTGTTGTTGTTGTAAATAAAGTAATCTCAGTTGTATTGCTGTTCTTAAAAAGAACCCTAAGCCACATGTGAGTGTCACTTATTCATGTAAGCACTGGGCTGGCATAAGCACTGGGCTGGAGCATGGCTGGCATAGTTTTCTAAGTTCAAGAGTATCATACCTTCAGACAATAGTTCTGATGATAAATGCTATCACAGTGCAGGTCAACTTACTCATGTTGTTATAAAGAAGAGCTATGAGTTGGATGTTAACATCTCCTTCTCAGTTTTAACAAAATGCCAGCATGATTTAAAATGATCACAGACAGTTCTACAAACGGTTCCTGCTTGTTTTTTTTTTTTAAATCATTTCTCTAGTTATGTAGTGTTGTTTCATTATGTGATTGAAGATTTACAATTAATACTCTAGATGATTTATGAGGCAGGAATTTCTACCAGGCTGTGGAGCAGAACATATTGCCTATCAAGTCAGCAACTAAAAAATTGCTTCAGCCCTGTTGACAGTCATATTGAAAGTGTACATCTTTTAATACAGGGGAGAAGTGATCAGTCTCAGAATTCCAGAAACAGAGAAAACAAAAGATTCAAGAACTTATTTTCTAAAATGCTGGCTTTAGGCAAAGTGGGGAGGGGTACATAAATAAATACTATATGGTATACCAGCCTGTAATCCCAGGTACAATGAGACTAGAAGAACTCATAATCTCAATAATTCCATGTCAGTCTTGGCAACCAAGTGAGACTTCATAATACATAAAATAAATATACAATTAAATATGAATAATTAATACCTTTATGAAGAAATTTATTTACATACATGTAAGACAAAATAATTCAATAGTTAAGGGGATTTTTAGTTTTCTCAGGTGATAATATTTGGAAAAGATAAATTAGTGACTTTCCGTAACAATTTCTATATTATAGTTAAAGTGAACTTATCTAAACATCTACCTCAAAAACTGCCTCACATAAGAACTTCGGTCAAAGCCTCAGGTTCACAATGTTGATGTGTCCACATTTGGGGCTTAAATATACACATCAGGCTAGAGGGTCTTCCTATGTCTTTCTTTGGCTACAGAGGGTATATAACATTCAGGTGACTAAAGTTTGGCATAATCTAGGAAGAGTCCTGTAGCTTTCAAACATAAGTAAATTTCAGGAGTAATTAGAGCAAGGGAGTGGGCATAGTGAAGGTTGCAGCAAGGGAAATTTTGGCTATTTTCAAGAGGAAAAATTGGTTGAAGGATCCTTAAGATTGTAAATGCTGACCCAGCACTATTCTTTTCTTAACCTAAGCTCCTCTCAATGGGCATATTATTAAAAGCATATGCACAGTCACAATTACTTATTTTATTTTATGTTTTTCTCTTTTATTTTGAGATGATAATACAACTTTATCATTCCTTACTTTCCTCTCTATGATCTCATATGCCCCCTCTTGCTCTATTTCTAATCACGAACATTTTTCACGAGTGTTATGTGGATATATTTACATACATATATATTTCTAAATATAACCTTCTTAGTCTATATAATGTTACTTGTGAATATGTTTTGAGGGCTAATCATTTGATATTCCATAGACAATTGGTGTTTTCTTCCTGAGGTAAACCAGCACCATCTAATTACTTTCTTTACTTTCTTTTAATTAATTATTTTATTTATTTACATCCCATATGTTGCCTGCTCCCAGTCCCCATTCCCAGGGTTCTTCACTCCCTTCCCCTCTCCTTCACTTCTGAGAGTGTGCCAGAGACCTGGAAAGAGAGAAGAACCCAGTACTCAATGGGGATGGATGACCTTAGACAAAATGCCCAACGGTGAAGAGATGGAACCTGAAGAGCCCACCTCCAGTAGTTAAACAGGGCCCGCAGCAGAGGGATGGAGACAGCAACTCACCTACAATTTGACCCAGAATTGTTCCTGTCTAGTTGCTTTATTTTAAATGAAGAGAAACCTAGTTTGCTTTAGAGTGCGAATTTAAATGGGTTGCAAAGCTTCTATCTTATCTAAGTGCTGTCATTGGCTCAGATAAATCAGGAAGATTAAGCTGATTAAAAATCTGCTTATAGAAAATTGTCAAATTCAATGATTTAATACCTGATTTTATATTATCTACTTGTAAATTGTGAGACTTATTTTACATTAATTATACTTTCAATTCAAAAGGTTTTTACTGGAAATTGTATAACCTCTTTTCAAGATGTATAAAATTTAAACATTTTGTCCCTTGGGTACATTTAATATTTTAGTTCCCTGTTTGTGACAATCTGACACTCTATATATTTTAATTTCATACAACATAATTTATCCACAGAGAGACATTTGCTGTGAATTTTAGGCTTGTCTGAAGTACAGAGTGAGACCTTGTCTCAACACACACATACACACACACACACACACACACACACACACACACACATACACACACACACACACACACACACGCACACGCACATGTAATTTTTTTTTGTTTTGTTTTTTCGAGACAAGGTTACATGTAATTTCTTGATGCTGATAATGCAATCCTGAAAATTTCTTTGTTTTAAGCAAATTTGCATTTATACATAGTTTAAATTTAATAATCATTTTATTTGTTTACATTTTAAATGTTACCCTCCTTCCTGATCTCCATTCCATGAAACCCATCCCATCCACCCTCCCATCCCATCCACCTCTCCTTTGCCTCTATGAGAGTGTACCACCAGCCACCCATCCACCTCTAGCCTCACCCCTCTATCATCCCCCTTTTCTGGGTATCAAACTTCTACAGGACCAAGCATCTCCCCTTCCACTGGTGCCAGATAAGGCAGAAGTCTGCTACATATGTAGTGAGAGCCATGGACCAGCTCATGTGTACCCTTTGGTTGGTGGTTTTAGACTCTGGGAGCTCTGAGGGCTACAGTTAGTTGATATTATTGTTCTTCCTATGGGGTTGTAATCCCTTTCGGCCCCTTAATTTATTATATATGACTTGTTAATATATACATATATACATTTATAACATGAAAATAATATATTTACATTAACGACCAAAAAGAAAATATGTAGCATCATTCAGACAAAAATGATATGAAAAGCCAGCATTTTCTCTTAAACCAACTAAGGAAAATATTATAATGTAAGAACAAACTTCATAATATGAATTACTAGTCTTATGTTTCATAAAATAAGCCCAAATTACACTTAATATAGGGATTTCAGTCAAATATTTTTAGATGGTCTTCCTCCTTGTCTGTTCTTCACAATTTAATTGTTTTGTTACTTTTTTTCCTTAAAAATTAAATTCAATGCAATTTTGACAGCTTACCTTTCATTATTTCATCAAATATTATCAACTTGCTCATTACACTAGCTGTTGATATTGTAGTTTTATTCATATAAAATCAAATATCCTTGTTCCCTTTCTCATCTAATGGCAAAGACTTCTGTTAATTAAACAACTAACGTGGTACACAGTTGTTTAGAAATAAGCTGTTTTAAATTGAATCTAAGCTGGCCTCACACTTAGTCTATAAGTACTAAAGCATTGCTTTCAGAAATGTTCTGTGCCATGGTGAAAACTCTTACAAAACTCATCCAATGTCTTTGATACAGAGAGGTACTCTGCACATTGTCCAAAGAGGAACATAACCATCATGCCAGCCACAAAACCTTTATCTACAATAGTGTACTACCAGCAAGGTATGCTAGGGTACTGGTTGCAAAAAGCTTGTAGGACTAATCAACTAATAACTGATTTGATTTGTGGTCTACATTGTGAGATGGAACCTTTACCCAACACTACCTAGATGGCAAAGAACCTGAGAATAGATAGCCAAGGGACTTTAGGTAAAACCAGATACTAGTGCTCTGAACAAAGTACCAGTGTACACAGGGTCTTGACAGGTATATACTAGATCCTCTACACTTACATTGTGTCTTCCTGTTTAATGGTTTTACTGGATACCTACTTGTAAGAGTAGGTGGTATCTGAATCTTGTGCCTTTTCTTGAGCTCTTTTCATTCTGTTGATTTGTCTTGTTCAAGTTCAATGTGATGTTTTTTGTTTTATCTTAGTATATTTTTTGTTTTATTTTAAAAAGATGAATGAATGAATGAAAACCTAGCTCCAAGGGTAAAGGCTAACAACAGAACTGTCATTTGTAACAGCTGGAAGAGGGAAATATCAGTTCTTTTCAATGGAATGGCATTGAATATAACAACCACTCCAGGGCAGGCCGCACTTTCAGAAGTTGTTGACCAACTGACATATAATGGACTCTACAGTTGGCTTCCCCACTCCCTTGGCTTTGGGTGGTCTTGTTGTATTGGCTTTATTTGGCTTTAGAGAAAGAACTGGAAGTTGAGTAGGGGGAGGGGGTTGGGAGGAGGAGCAGATCTGGAAGGGCTTGAGGGAGGAAACAAAATATGATCAAAATATATTTAAATTTAAAAATTGTTTTAAATAAAAACATAATGAAATAATAGCTTAATGTAGTTTTGTCTTTCTATACTAATTGAAGTTTAATATGGCAGTCACTTCCGTGAAATCACTGGGCACAGGAATTCGAGATGGCAACTTTAAACATGACTGTAAAGACTGGAGAGTGATGAGTTTTGTACAGATAAAAGCAGCCTATCATTTGCTAACTGTATGGACTACAATGGAAATTACTATTATAACATACAGAAAGACACATACAGACAAAAGAGCAATGTTTGTCTGACCCTTTCTGCAGGCTTTCATTTCTTAAAGCATTCATTAATGAGGGATTTATATTATTACTATGATAATTGAAATTTAACTCTTGGAATATGTAACCTGAACCATAGTAACACCTTATATTTCTTCATACATTTTAGACATACAATTATACTTTAAGAAATGACAATTTATACATTTTATGTAGACTGGACTAACGTCAAACCCACTATATAGCCAAGGATGAAACCTTGCAGTCCTCATTCACCTGCTGACAACTCTCAAATGTTGGAATTACAGGTCAGTTGCACCATACATGGAACAAGCAATTAAGGGGATTAAAGATAGGGCACTGCATGCTAGAAAACATGCCACCAACTGAGCCATAACAGAAATAAAATAAGTACTTGGAAAATTATCTTGATAAGATTTTATTTTACAAACTAAAGTCTCATCACTATAGAATAAAAGAAGAGCAGATTTGTGGCGAAAACTGGGAAATGGTCTGCCAATGAAAGTCAATGTAGCATCTTACTGGAATATTATCGAAGTGCTCTGAATGCACTCATTTGATTTTTTAATCAATATTTGTAGATTATTCACTGTGTGGTAGGTATTGTGTTGTTAACTGAGATATATGTCAAATAAAAATATAATTTGAGCTTTAAAAAAGATTTGAAAATATCAAAACAGATTGCATTCCTTAATTAAATATTTCACATTTAAATATATAGAGTCTAAATATTACTTTAAATATTTCAGCTCCTTACAGTTTTCATAGAGGATTATTGGTTTTCTAGCTTGAACACAATTCAATTCTTATGAAGATGTTAGTTGACGATATGAGAGAGAAAACTACATACCTTCTCTTGATACTGCCTCCTTGAAGAATCCAAAGACTGGATCAAAGCTGTGGCATGGCCAACAAACATTGCATAGCAGGTGGCCCCAACAATCATGCTCAGCATGGTGATCCAGAGGTCTGACATGCTGACGGGGGCTTGGGCGCCATAGCCAATACACAGCATGTGACTCATGGCTTTGAAGAGTGCGTAGGAATATTGTTTTCCCCATGAATCATTCTGAAACATGAGAGAAGAGAAAATTAACTAAGATATTAAGATAATAAAAGTCAAAATAAGGGAAACTTATTTGGAGAATCAGTGGAAAGTAACAAGTACAGAAAGTAAAAATTAGCATAACTTCTTAGAGGATACTAACCAAATGACCCAATGATGCTCAAATATGGTCTATTAAGATAAAACAGAAAGAACACCATTTTTTTTTGTTCATGTGTGCCTAATCAATTTTAAGTTTGCTGTTTTGAAAGTAAAATCCCAATCGGGGATACTGTACAAGTATCATCACCCTAACACTGTTAAGAATAAATGTGGAGTCTCACTGAATGTTTCAAGGGAATCATAATTCTCTAGTAAAGGTGTTTGTAAGCTGAGAAATGCAGCAGGTGGGTCCAAACAAGTGAATCCCAAGATAAGAATGTAGTGAATACAATATAGCTCCGGTTTTATGAATGCAACTTGATATTTGTACAGTCTTTAGAATGTTATGTTTTATAAATGGAAAGCAACCCTGCTTGGGAAATATAGTCATTCTATAAATCCTCAAAGCTGTCTTATATTAATTATGATGTATAAACTACTGATGTCATTTCAAAAGTTTATTCCAACTTCAAATTTACAGGATAAAACTTGTCAAATAAGTTTTCTCTAGCATGAAAATTTAAGCACCTTGTCTGTATGTTTCATTGTTCTGAGGCTGGGGTCTTGGGATATGACATGCTGTTTAGGAGTACAAATATGTGTCACCATGCACGTCTTAAATTCAAACGCCTCTCAAAGTTTGTCCATCTCCCTAGATCATGGCTTACATTAATTATGAGACAGATATAAAATCAAAATGGTGAGTCATTAACTCAAACCCAAGGGACAAATGCTAAAGATAATAAAATATGAAAACTTTTCTTTACACTACTATATTACTAATAAAGTGAGGTAGTAGTAACAGATGAATAACGAAAACCTTTGTAAACTATAAAATGATATTTGGTGTCACAGAGATATAAATACATTGAATAAGTTTACATTAATTTTCATTGACTAATTATCAGTGCTCTTCTGCAAAGCCTTTCTTAGGCTCGCACAATATATACAACTTTTAACTCCACTATGAAGGATAACATTTGTAGTGATATCAGTTGCTTTTTACTAATGCAAGATCTCAAATACATTTTGATATTTTATTAAATTTTTTGGTTGATATAACTGTGCCTGGAGCTATTGAAATGTTTCATAAGCTGTGAGAACATGAGGATGGGTTTTTAATACATCCGTTTACAAGGTAAATTTCAGAACATCTGTTGAGGATGAATCACGAGGAATGACTTTTCTATTAAATTTAAAACCGTACACATCAGTTTTGTGTTTGTCTGAGTCGGAATTTTTAATTGTACTTTCGTATTATGAAATAACGAAAGAAGCTCAGTGCCCAAGCATTCTTCACTCTGCTTCCTCTGTGGTGCAGTCTTCAAACCAAGAACTACAGACATAAATACATGACCGGAAAAAGGACATAAACACAGTACATTGACCTCATTTGAAATGCAGCAGTTCATTTTTGAACTTGCTCATTTTGTTTCAAGAAATCTTATTACATAGGTAGAATCATGCATTCATCAGAGCAGCCAAAACATTGATCAGTTCTACTGCAGAGATCATGTCTATTCCTTTTTCCAGTAGATTTAATGCTAATCTATGAAATGGCATTTTGATGCTCCTCTGGCATTTCCTGTAACTTATCAAGATTATGCCAGAGGTACTTATATTTTTTAAACAATTCTAAACATCTATTCATTCATCCTATAGATATATAAAGACTATCCTATAGCACTGCCATGGAACATAGGTGAAAATTTCGGTATTGGTGCAGAATCTGTAGGGATGGAACCTGGGAAATTATGGGTAAGTAGGCTTCTCACCATGATCCTGTCCTAAAGGCACCTTCAGCTTTTCTGTGGCTGCTATCACCTTTGTTTATGCTGCAGCATTTCCACTTCTAACCTAGCCCTATTTATGGATTGGCCATGAGGGAAACACAGACGATGTCTCATTGTTGATTCATGTCTATATGTACCCTACTGCCACACCAATTGATAGGCATCTAAATGGACTCCCACATACTGTGTGTGTGGGTGGTGGTGTGTGTGTGTGTGTGTTGCTTGTTTGCCCACTCTACAAGCTAACTCCATTGTATATGTTTCCAATAGATTTGACTGAAACTATAAAAACTTCTAACAGGAAATTATTGAGAATGTTAAAAATAACAGCAATACACAGCACTAACAAATTTCAAGTCCTTTTGAGAGTGTGATTGCAAGCAATTTCAAATTCTCATGATCAGAAAATTATTCCTGTACAAATAAATCTCGTTTAAATGACTTTTAAAAAGCTATTTAAAAATACAATGAACAAACATGTAGTATTGCTTTTTCATTGTTATTATCAAATCTATGTTTTTTGTTTTTTGTTTTGTTTTTTAAATAGGATGTGGTGAAATTTAAAAAAAAAAAAACACACTCAAAAGCATTGGAACACAAAATGCTTGATTTCAAAACAAGCAGCACAATTAGCAGAAAGAGGATTTTTAATGATGCTTGATCCTTACTGATGAAGTAAAGACATTCTCTGACATTACTTTGTTCAATTCAGAGATTACAAAGGTATAAGTGTACACATTTAATAGTTAGCAGCTCAGCTGATTATAAAACAAAATACTTATACATTTATTTGTTAGGTTATCCTGTTCTGATAGTATAATGGACCCACATAAAAATTTTACTTTGTACCTTATTTCAAGAAAATGTCAAGGTTTTCAAATTGTTCATATTTCATGAACAAGAGCCACTTAGATATTCCAGGAACAAGAAGCACACATTCAAAGAACAAGAGAGTATATTCTATGAAAGTCTTGAACATATTCATTCTTTTAAAATAAATTATATTCATGAAATTCTAGTCATACTAACAGACCAAAAATCAGTTCAATATAAACCACACTACCAAAGACTTTTAGCTATATGTTTTATTGAAATAACATTGTTTTGTTTTATAAGGGCTTAAGCCTTTTCTTACATTCACATATAACTTCAGTCATGAACCTGTAATATGGCAAGTGTTATCTTCTGGATATCGACCACCTCATGTGTCTGAATCTGTCCACATATGAGGGCTGGAGCCATATCTTGGGGCTCTTGTAACACTGTACTTTTTAAAACTGTATGATTCATTAAACTTTTAATGTAGTTTTTGAATGAGATCGAAAAGAAATACATTTTGGATATGACTATTAAATGTCATGCAAACAATGCTACTTTTTCCACATGGCTCCTTGACATATTAAGATGGGAGGCGGATAATTAAAGTGTCTAAGGAAGTTCCTAGTCAAAAAGCAGGTTTTTTCTCTGTGCTCTTGATTGTACTGGACCAGGTTGGCATATGGAGATCTGACTGCAACTCCCTGAGTTCTGGAATTAAAGGTATGCACCACCAGACAGGATCTAAAAGGGACTTCAATTCTATTCTTATCATTTATTTCTTAGATTTCAGATGTGGCAGTATAGAATACTGGAATACTGGAACAGAAAATCTGAATCTTTCTCTTCTTCACTTTATATTTTTATTTTATTTTATTTATTGCATGGATCTTGTAGTCCTGGGTATTCTGAAACTTGCTGTATAGACCACGCTAGTCTTACACTCATAGAGATCATCTGTCTCTGTTCCCGAATGCTAGGATTTTAAACCAAGTGCCACCACACCTGTCTTAAGCCTTTTCCTTAGGGTAATATGTTAAGATAGAAGCCAAACTCGCCTGTGTAAAGGTATCTTTGCCCATTTATTTTCTCAGCAAACAACAACATATATACATATACAAATGTACACATGCAAGTGTATTGAATTATCTGTATATCCTATGAAGTTTTTACTTATTAAGTCACACACAACTTTTCTACTCATTTCATTATCTACATATCTTCTTCAAGTTTTCTTCATTTATATTTCCCAGAAATTCAGTTATGGATCTCTCTGTATATATTCCATATTCATGACAAACACACATACACACACATACACACACACAGAGGTGCATGTTCATATGCCAGGAATTCTGTACAAAAATAGATGACAGACACATACATCCCTAGGTACTAGTTGGATGACACAAAACTCTTTCCCTTTTATCTGTGAGCCATATATATATGTGTGTATATGTGTGTGTGTGTGTGTGTGTATGATATATATATATATATATATATATATATATATATATATATATTCAATTTAATTTTTCAACTTGTTTATAATAATGACCAAAAATAGAAACATTGTTGCAAAAAACAATACATAGAAGTACACAGTGGAACTTGTTAATTTAGTTGCATTTCCATGACTATGTAGCTTTTGAAGGTATTTGTACATTTTCCAATTGCCGGTTAGCTCCAGTGACATTCTTGTTTTATCTTTATTAAGTCAGAAATTTTTCTGATGATTTTTGCCTAAACTGAGAGAAATGTTGCATAGTCTTTCTGGGACTGCAAAGTAATATGGTCATTATGGAAAACAGTATAAATATTTCTCTAAACTTTAACATTAGAAACTGTCATATGATCTATATGTTTCACTACTGGATGTACATTAAAGGCAATACATTCAGCATGAAGAGTATTTATACTTTCTGCTCATTATGGCATTATTCAAAGTTGCCACACAATAAACAGAACCTCAATGTTGGTCTCATGATGAATAAAGAAAGTATAGGAGAAATAAATATATTATTCACTGTGGGAAGCCATGGCAAGGCCTTACTCTTGGCAAACACTCATCCTTGGATCTCCTATCTATTATTCTTCTTTCTGCTTACCTTCCATGATTCACTTGCTGTATTTTCAGTTCTCAGGACTTCAAACAAGGCCTCATAGCAACCCACCTTAGTAACCCTTCCTCCTGACCAACATCCTGCTAGATAGATGTTTTTTGAAACCCTGGTAATGGCAAGGCTTTGTGAGAACAACAGGTATAACCTAGTTAGATCCCACAGCTGCAGCTAGCTTTCCTCCACCTGCAAAGCCCTCTTTCCTTTCCTACCTCTCCCATATCCTGCTTTCAGAGTATATAACCTGTGTGAACAATAAAATCTTTGCCAGCCTGGGCAGACTTCTTGACTTGCTGTGCCTCCTTATTTTCACATCATCTCAGTCCTCTCCACAAGGTCTAAGGGTCCCACTTGATTGTCCAGTGTACTGGACAATTCACCAATAAAATCTTGCTACTTGTAAAAACAATAGTAGTGATTGGAAAGAGAAAACATTATAGTAAATGAAATAAACCAGATAGAGAAGGAAAAGCATTACATAATCTCACTCATGAATAAGTTCTAAAAGTGCTGTTTTTACAGATGTTGAAGTTGCATGGTGGTAAAATGTCCTGGTATGTAGGCTCAGATGGAAGGTGATTGGCACCTAGTACGTTATTATTAGATAGAAGCAAGGGGCTGTGATGTGCTCCTATACAATCAAAGGACACTGCACTGTACATTATGGAAGCTAAGGATTTTGAGTATTTTTAATTGTAAAATCTGCTTGTGAAGAGTAATATGCTTAAATTGATTTAAACATTAGGCAAAATATACCTTTAATGAAACTTAACATGGTATTACTTTAACATATGCAATTTTGTATATTTATTAAAATGTTAAGTAAAAATTTTTCTGTATATTTTCTTAATATATGCTGAGGTAGCTTTCTAGCCTCAATGTGTCCTTTTACTGATTTGAATGTGTCTGTGCTGTAACTATAATGTCAATTGTGGTGACATTATAATTTCTTTTAATATATACTCAATCGTAGTACACTATTTCTATCCCAAGCAAAGTTTAAAATGAGTAACTCTGTAAAGAGATCTTAAACTTAAGATTAAGACCTTAAGTTAAACAGGTAAAAACATGTATAGTCGATGGTGGGTATAGTACAAGCAAGGTAATTAGGCAGAAAGTATGACTGGGAAAAGTATTAAAAGGGTTATAGAGCACGCCGACACTGTTGCTATTATTAGGAAACTGAAGGGATAAGGGTTTTCCTTGAACAGGATTGTTGAACCTTGGATCCTTCTATTTTTCTCCTGCTTCTTGGACACCAAGTGAACAGTTTGCTCAGCCAAGTCCTCTCATTGTTTATTTTTTTCTCCTTTTATTGGAAAATAGATTCTTTTCTCATTCAATATATATAAATTAGTTTCCATTTCTCCACTCTTCCCATATCCTCCCTACCTCTCCACCCCTTTGGATCCACCTCTTTTCTATTTCTCATTAGAAAAGAACAGACTTCTAAGAGGTAACGACCAAACACGACCCAAGAAAATATAATAAAATGAAGTAAACCATCATTTCAATGTTGAACATGGAATCCCAACAGGAAGAAAAGAGTCACAAGAGGAGGCACAAGAGCCAATGACCCACTGATTCTCACTCTCAGGAGTGCTGGTCTAAAAATGCATCAATAAAATGACTTCTAATGATAATCTACTATACCCAGAGAGCACTGACTTAGAGAAGCTTTCTTGTTTTCCCAGCAGCAAATGGAAACAGATGTAGAGACGCACAGCCATATGTTACATGGAGAGTCTAAATAGGAGGTCTTCATCAAATCCTTTCTTCTGAGATCAGGAAATCCCAAGGAAGAGGAGGCAGAAATCGATTAAGAGGCAGAGGCAATGATGAACACGAGGAAATCAGTCTTCTCAATCAACTAAGCAAGGTGCTTAAGAGCTCACAGAGACTGAAGCAGCAAGCATAAGGCCTACAGGGATTTGTAACTGGTCCTCTGAAATTATATCTAGTAGCTTAGCATTTTCTTTTTTTTTTAATGTGGTGGATTTCTTTTTTTATTTATTTAATTATTTAAATCACATCATAATTTACTTATTCACACAGGGGTTATAAACACAAAAAGGCAGGATGTGGGGAAGGGAATGACACCGGAGCATAGGTGTTCAGGGGTAGCTTAGTATTTTCAGTGGCGTCCTGATTATAAAAAACAAGTGGATCTCTATGTCATGTGCCTGCTCTTGGGACTCTTTCTTATTAGGTTGCCGTGTCCAAGTTCATCTTATTATATTTAATTTTGTCATATTTGGTTGTTATCTCTTAGAAACCTATTCTTTTCTAATGAGAGAAAAGAAGTAGATCCAGAGGGGAGGTGAGAAAGTAGGAGTAGTAGAGGAAGGAAAAACTATAATTGAGATATATAGAATGAGAAAGGAACCTACCTTCAATGTGTGGTGTGTGTGTGTGTGTGTGTGTGAGTGAGAGGAGAGAGAGAGACAGGAGAGAGAAGAAGAGAGAGAGAACAGAGAGAGAGAGACAGAGAGAGACAGAGACAGAGAGAGACAGAGACAGAAGACAGAGAGAAGTTGTTAATTTAGTCATTGGGTCTTATCACAGTAATATTAGAAAGTAACTAGTAACTAAGACTGGATCTCAGGCAGCAGTTTAAATATTCTTGAATTTATTAGGTAGTCTAAACTGGCCTTGAGTTCATTAACCTTTTTTCCTCAGGCTGCTTTATTTGTTTTTTGAGACAAGTTATCTCTATCTTCTGCTAGCTGTCCTGGAACTCATTATGTAGACTAGGCTGGACTCTAAATCATAGGTATTTACCTGCTTCTGCCTTCTGATTGCTGGGATTAAAGACTTGCCCAACTTTGGAAAGGTGCTTGAATTCTGAGATTAACGGCTCTGTGACCATACTTGGCAGAGGTATCATTCATACTATCACTTGACCAATGTTAATGATGAGAAGAGAGCAAAAATGACCCTATGAGGTCACAAATTGTCAATAGAAGAAGTAATATATACTTTTATTATATTACACACATATTTTTCTTTGCTGTATATTTGTGTGTAGGTGTATGCCATGGAAGACATGTGGAGTTCAAGGTCAAAGGACAACTTGTAAGGGTAGTACTTCCATACACTATGAATATACTGGGCATTGAATTGATTTTCAGGTTTGACAAATGCCTTTGCATACTGAGCTATTAGGCCAGACCAAGAACTAATATTGGAGTCCATGTAATTTAGTATTAGAGAACAGGCTATAATTGCCATATCTACTGCTTTCATTTTATTGGTAGACTACCTTTTAGCTTTAGATAAAATATTAAGAATAAAATACAAATGATCATTATAAACATCACATTCAAAATAAAGGGTACCTTAGTAAAGAATACTCAGAAGCCAAAACTTTATAAAAATCTAGAAATATGTCTTTATATTATAATTATTGTTCGTGCTACTATACATTTTATCTCTTTGTATCATTTAAAAATCACCTCACTACATTTTAGTCTACAGTAATAATTATATAATCTAATGCATTGTAGACCATATATTTACTGCACTTTAGCTTATAGTTCAAATATTTCAAATTATATATAACTTGATTTTTAATGAAAGTAAACAAATAAATTGTGTGTGAGGTAATTTAATCAAAAATTTGCCTCTTTTTCGTTTCAATAAAAACAAAACAAATCAACAATGTTCCTTACATAACAACCTTGTATTGTTTAAGGTGCTTTACTTATTTAATTAATCTAGCAATGAATAATTATCATTGATGATGATTTGTAAGATGGGAATATCATTCAGTTTCAAAGTGCTTGGTAGTATGCATGAAGCCCCATTCTCTATTTCTAGTACCAAAACCCAAACACACATGCACACACACACATGCACACACACACATGCACACACACACACACACACACACACACACACATTCACACCACACGCACACACATGCACGCACGCACAAGCGTGTTTGTGAAGTTCACCCAAGAATTTTATTGTAGAAATAATGTAGTTTAAGATTTTCCTAATCTGAACATAAAATATTTTCTAGGCATTTTTCTGAAGATTTTCTAAATTTTTCTCAATTTGGTATCACATGAATTGCAGAGAACAGAATATGAGTGTGTTCTAGAACTTATGTATATTACATCCTAATTCATATTAAGCATCTTTAGCATAAAAATGTCAAACCAAATTTTCTACCCATCAGCTTTCAGAGAAACTGTAAATTCATTACTTTAGAAGGGTAATATATCCCTTTATTAAATACCTACCTGAATTGTTATTATGATGTGTAACAAGTACAAGTATAAATATGCTAATAAATATAATCTCAGGAGAATCTGAGATACAGTGCACTAAGAGTGATGGACTCACAAAGAATCTAGGGCATAATCACATGATGGAAGAAGTAAGAACAGTGTGAGATCAGTGAGCCTAAGTTATTAGATCACTGTATTCAGCCTATTTCTCCAATCACTGAAGAAATGTGTTACTGTATCACTTAGAGAGACAGAAGCCAGACAGGTGCGTGGGGAATTCTATGATCAGATAGAACAGTGTGTGTGTGTGTGTGTGTGTGTGTGTGTGTGTGTGTGTGTGTGTATTTTTTTGGAGAGTGACAAGTAGTGAAGCTCAGCAGGTTGTCAATTCCTAAGAGTATATATTCATTTGAATATGTCATCGTTTCACTTCATATGTACCTGTGACTATAATCAGGGCAGGAATGTTTGGTCTTCTTCAGTTTCAGAGGCTAGGAGACCACAACCATTAATTGACTTTGGTACTTGTCATTGTACAAGGAGTAGTGGTTGCAATAGAGTTATAAAGGCCTTCACATATAAATTTGATTTTTTCTTATTTTGTTTGTATATCCCTGAAGTTATTAAATAGATAAATTTCTGACAAATAAAAACAACTAATAACTACACTAAAGAAGTTTCTACCTTAGATGGAAATGTTATTTAAAACTTTTTACTACCCATATAAATGTGGTCAACTTGGTTTGCAGTGTTCTTAGTCAGAGCATGTGCGAGTTAATTTTCATGGAGACTGAGAATGCAGCAATTAGTCATGTTGTTTATAATATCAAAATTAACTTAACTGAAGGAAGTAACCCTTCTATTACGATATTTGTGATGGAATAGAGCTTTATTCAGTCATAAAAAATTAAAATTCTTTCATGTGACATCAAATATCTAAAACTAGAGCTCAGTGTATCAAGTATGTATTAGTAGGTTGTCATGGCTTGAATATGCTTGGCCCAGGGAGTGGCACTATTTGGAGGCATGGCCTTGTTGGAGTAGGTGTGTCACTGTAGGTGTGAGCTTTAACACTCTCATCCTAGCTGCCTGGAAATCAGTCTTCTACTAGCAGCCTTCAGATGAAGATGTAGAACTCTCAGCTCTGTCTGCACCATGCCTGTCTGGATGCTGCCATGCTGCTGCCTTGATGGTAATGGACTGAATCTTTGAACCTGTAAGCCAGCCCCAATTAAATGTTGACTTTATACGAGTTGTTTGGTCATGGTGTCTGTTCACAGCACTAAACCCTAACTAAGACATATGTTAAGTGAAGTAAGCTGGACTTTGATAAATAGTGGATGTTTTCTCTTATTTGTGGAATCTGTGATAAAAATATATTCTATGCAGGGGAAAATGGATTGCTTAGGGTGAATTGAATGACAAATGAGAGAAGAAAAGTAGGAGAGATTTATAAAAGGGGTGACATTGAAAACAAATTAAATGCAATGATACATATAAATCAAAATGTCAGAATAAAATAGCAAAATTCCTCCTTTCATATGGCAATTTAAAATTTTATAAAATACATGAAATAAAGTCAGAGCAAGATTATTATTCAGTCAAAAAAAAAAAAAAAGTAAACGGGGGAGCTTGCTTTCCCTTGTTTCTTGGTCAATTAATCCATTGAGTTCTTTGTGTACTTTTTTTGGCTTCAATAATGATGATAAAATGCAAAATTTACAGAAACTAGATTTATAAATTAAAAATTAATGATGCTTAAAATCATGGATATTTTTGTCATATTTAATGTGGTACATTATACTAGAAAAATTAAAACAGATCAAAGTGTGGTTTTTCTATTAGCTCAAATTTTTAAACTAAGAATTCCATAACACTACTTATAAAATTGTTTCAAATTGAAAATTAGTTTAAACATTTATAGTGATTTCACCACAAATATCTTTTTGAACGTTATAATCTACTTATATGATATTTTCACCTTCTGGTCCTCAAAAAAATTCTAAACAAAATAAGCACAATGAAATTGTGAACAGAGACCCAGAAGTTTTTGTGAATTTTGTTTGAGTTCGGGTGTCATGTTATTATTTGAGTTATTTGACCTAGAACACACTATTTAATTCAAGCTGGCCTTGATCTCAGCCTAATGGTTCAGCTTTCTGGGTAACAGAATTGCAATAGTGAGATTCCAATTCTAGGTGAGTAATTCTTCCTCTAGGCTCAGATTTCTCCTCTAAATAAACTCATACCTGGTACACAAATTAAGCAGAATAGTTATGCATATAGAACATTGCTCTGATATTAATTTTCAATTATTATATTATAAAATGTATCAAACACATATTTTGGTAAAACAAATATTTATGTTATCAGATACAAAAACAAATCATTACATAATATTTTGAGATAACTTGAAGACTAGACAGTTTATGTAGTGTATCACATGCTATGGGGACAATTTTTATTTTTATGAGTGTTAAGTGGGAAAAATAAAAGTCTAACATATAGAAAGATTGTATATTTAAGGGCAAATAATAATAAAGCTTTCTATTTTCTACTTAATGTGTTTCACCAACTAAAAGGTTAAATTGATTAATAGTGTTTGTGTATTTGTATGATTGATTATAATCCATATGCATACATTAATACTTTCTCCTGCTATGTGCAATTCTGACCTTTTCACAAATACATGTCATAAAAAAATATTAACATCCCATTTCAGATATGTAAATAGCTAAGACACAGAAAACAAGCCATAGAGAAAACAAATTTGTATAAGAACATAAACTACTTAAATTTTAGTCCTTTATATTTACGTGTGTATAACTTTTATTTTCTCACTATAAAAACATACTTTCATTTATTACTAGTTCTGACCCTTCACCTCAGCAAAGGAGGAATTTTCCCTTAACGTTTAATATATCTTTGTGTATTGACAGAATGCCATAACTTTCCTACTTTTTCATTTTCTATATGGATTTCCACAGGGCTTATGCTCTTTCTACCAGAGCTAAGCACTGACACTGCAATGAAAATAAATATTGATCCAACAATTTTGTTAATACATTTATAGAAGTTGCAATTTATAAGGATATGGGAAAACACCTTTTATTTTTTTATTTTTATTTTTTTCCTTCACCAAGCAAATAGTATTGAAATAGTGAAATCAAGTGTAAACCCAACAAAAATATATAAATTATAGTCCAGTATCCCTCATGAGTATACATACAAAAATTCTCAATGAAGTAGTTGCAAACTGAATACAAGAGATATAAAAAAATAATATTCCATGAATAACTGAATAACTGATTTTTTAGACCATACTCCATATACAGGCTGCATGTTTTGGGATAGCCCCCACTCCAGATGTTTGAGACCTACATGAAAACCAAGCTGCACATTTACAACATATGTGCAGGGAGGCCTAGGTTCAGCCCATGGAGGTAGATCTTTGTAGACTAGGTATGCTCCACAGTTGGTGATTCAGTCTCTGAGAGCTCTAACAAGCAGCTGACTCAGACAGATACAGACATCCAGAACCAAACAGTGGATGGAGCTTGAGGACTCTTATAGAAGAATAGGTGGAAGGATTGTGGGCCCTAAGGAGATAGGAACTGCACAGGAAGATCAACAGAGTAAACGAACCTGAACCCTTGAAAACACCTTTTATATTTACTGAGAAAACTAAGTTTTCTATTATTGTAACTGTGAATAGTGTTAACATGTGACAATATTCAGATGATTCAACTTTGTTTTACTCTACTATGTAGGAAGGATGCATTTTGTTACTTGTCTCAAGTCTCATCTGGTTTGCCTATCATTGTAGATCCCAAAAGAATCAAGTCTTTACGTATTTGCTAATATTATTTCTACAATAATGATAAGAACCACAAGCAAAAACATCAAGTATGGTTTATATGAATCTCTTATAACAACATATTAGATCTTATGACTAGCACAATGGCTAGTGGAAGTTAAAATGTCCTTCTTTATATTGTTCTTAGAAATGATGATATGACTCTGAGTTCCGTTAACTTGCCCATGGCCTCACTGTGAGGACATCTGTCTCACAGATGCCTGATCTACTGACTCTAGGCACAATACATTTTAGGCAGCACTTTAAATGGTATCTTATGTTTGTTTCATATAAGGGTGTTTAAGAAGAAAAAAGAGCATGTTCTGCAGAAATCTTTACCATTTTGCCAATTGTATTTCAAGTCAAATTATTTCCACCTTGGCGAAACAGTACGTCACACAATGTCATCTTATACCCAATGTTGCCATAATGATATCAGTCCTTAGCAAGCACTAATCCATGCCATCAGCACTTAACAAAGTTGAAATAGTGTAGGAAACACTTCTCGTGCAAAATTATATCCATCTTAGGATTAAGTAGTCATTCTAACAGCTGCGTAATAATTATATAAATTACCAATCACACAAAGTTAGTAAGATCTATTCTGAAGGAATCACTTTAAATTGCATACATGTAGACAAAGTCTTCAGCAACAAATAATTTCAAATTGCTATATTGCTTATGCAATGTAAGAGATAAGCCTGGAGAATACTCTGCTGTGTAAGGTGGTGAGAAAAGACAGAAAGGATTGAGCACTCAGCTATTTTTAGAAACCTAACTCTCAACTTAAAGCTCTTACCCTGTGATGCCACTCGGTGTTCTGTGTATTCTTAGCAGGTAATGCATCTGTTTCAGCATTTCTTCGTGGATAATCTGTTTTGACATTTAAATCCACATAAGCTTTATACAAATGTAAGTTTTATGATCCACAGAATCCTCGATCTGATCCCATGAACAATTCTACTGAAAATTTAAACACCAAATAGTACTTAGAAGAGGCAAGAGGCCTCTTGTTAAATTAATAAAATAATACTATAGATCTCTGTCTGTCTCTCTGTCTCTGTCTCTCTGTCTCTGTCTCTGCTCTCTCTCTCTCTCTCTCTCTCTCTCGTGTGTGTGTGTGTGTGTGTGTGTGTGTGTGTGTGTGTATGCACGTGGGTACATGCAGTTGTGGAAGAAGGACAAAGAAGAGTAAAGAGAAGGAGAAAGAAGGAGAGAGAGAGACAGAGAGAGAGAGAGAGAGAGAGAGAGAGAGAGAGAGAGAAAGAGAGAGAAAAGAAGTAAAAGGAAGAAATTTCATATAAAATATTTAAAAGTTCAATGTAGAGTCCTTCAGTCACACCCTTGAATACTCATGGAGATGCATCTGAAGTGTGCAACAAATAAGTACAGAAAGAAGAATACTTAAAACAAAATCTGTTTCCTTTTTAAAAAACTTACTGCTTTTGATTCTACAAGCATACCAAGCTGAGAAGATGGTGATTCATGCATAATTCCCATTGACAATGAGCTCCTTTAGATTCTCAAAAATAAGAATAAAAATACACGGGCAAATGTTCAATTTGACATATGGCATTAATAACCCAAGAAAATAATGTGAAGCTGCTTCTCACTGAATGTCAGGCTAGTTCTCTTGAAATAGTCATAAGGAAGGTGATTTATTTGCTTTCTTATTAAAGAATGAAATTACTGAATTGTTTTATACTTTAAAGAAGTAATGATTTTCACAGAAGTTCTGATGAAAAAAAAAAAAAACCCAGTAGACATAAGACAATCCAACTGATATTATATTTTATTGATTAGCCATTGTTTTTCAAGAATCTTATCAAATGATTTCAGAAGTTGATCCTCTGATCCTCCTATGGAAGTATTTCTTCCAATTCTCCTATTTTTGTAACCAACATCCTCCACTTTAGGAAAAAGGAACGAAAACCAGCATTTCCTGAGGCAGGCATACACTTAGTAAACTTTATGTGGAAGGCTGAACTGAAGCACCTTAATAAGATAGAGTACTAATTTTAATGGTTAGTAAATCTCATTAAGGGACACTCAGATTACACGTATATCACGTCTTAGTACCTCAGTATGGAAGAAAATAGCACTGAGGTTTCCACACACCATGGTTGACTCCCTTAATAATTAACAGCATGCATTTCTCAGTCCAAACGGAGTCAGGGAAAGAGGTAGACATTCAAGTTTAAAAATTTCTCCTGCACACTGCTTTCATCATTTTCTCAAGCTATTTCTCAGACAGTTTAATTGTTCTCATGATTTAATAGTCTGTTTGTCTACACATGTCTGTAAGTACTATAGAACTAGATTCATAAAATTACCAATATTTTCACATTTGAATGTATGCATACTCCACCTCAGGCTGGTCTGGAGGAGGTGCACTGTAATGAGATCCCTTATGACCAACAAACATCCTTTCCTCACACTGAGGAATAGAATGGGAGGGAAGTACTCAACTCTCCCATGGGAGAATAAGACAAAGAAGAGCTCATAATAATCTTCGACATCTTGTTATAAAGGACTCAAGATTTTCTCTATTGATTCCCTTTTATTTAGGCAGGGAAGACATTACAGTAAATGATAATGTCTTTGGAAGACCAATCATGATACAACTCGACATTAGCAGGAAGTCAGCATTCAAATGCTTTCAAGTTCCGAAAGTTTCACAATCCTTGTTGTACACATCCTTGTTGGAAACAATTATAAATGCCAATCCAAAGATACTTGGGGTTTGTTTCATGGTTTTTTTTTTTTTTTATGTTTTTTTTTTGCAACACCAGTAAAGAATTAATTGTATAATCTGAATATGTAATTATGTAAAAATGTGTAAATTATGTAAAAAAATTTAGGTAGATAGTTTTCAGAAAAATAAGAAAGAAAAGGATATTAGTTACATGGGTACAAATACAAGATAGAAAGAACATGAGACACATCCTAGCTGTATTTTTTTATGGGGAAAAATAAATGGCATAAAATTGAAAGTAAAGAACTGGTTCCAATCAATTAGAAGAAGATAGGTGAGACTAAACTCTGTGAGTATCGAAGTGTTGACTTGGGATGTTGCAGTTGATATGGGATGACTTTGAATTGTCTTATTTTGCCACTGGAAATAAAATGTATGGTTAAAATAGTCCATAGCTCAGAAAGTTGTTTTCCCTCTATACTTTAGGGCAAGTTTTAGTAGAAAAAGATAATAGAAAGTTGGATTCAAAATGTAAAATCAGGTAGACTTGGTTCCTTCTTGGGAACAGTAGCATATTTAGAAACATCCAACTGAAGTGACTGTTTCCATGAGAGTATCAGTGAGATACTCGTTACTAGTGTTACTGACATTAGTGGGTTCTGCATGATGGCAGCTCAGTCTTCCTGTGGTATAGACTATTATAAATGCCAATTCAAACACACTCACATTTGTTTCTCATGCATATTTGGTGTTTTTTGGGTTTTTTTTTCCAACACCATTGAAGAATTAATTGTATAATCTGAATGTGTGAATATTGGAAAAATATTAGGTAGATATCTTTCAAAAAATAAGAAAGACTTGAGTATTAGGTATTTAAGATGGCACCTATAATCACAGAAATAACAAACACAGGAATTTGGTTATGATAGTGTTTTACAAGATAGCATTACCAGAAAGGAAACAACTATAATATTTCTAGAGAAAAATTTGAAAACCACCTGGAGCATTTGCAAAAGAATTAATCTTTCAATTAAGTTTTCATAGAATTGATTCATGATATAGTGTCTTTTTGGAAAGCCCGGTGATTAGCAGAATCTCTATGGATGTAAAGCAAGAAATTGTAACTAATATTAAAGTAGGAATCACATATCTCTAATAGTCCCTAACACTTACAAAAGAAAAAAAACCAAAACAATACATATATGAGTCTCACTTGACTTTGAATGTTAGTTAATAAATTGAACTTTTAGAAAACAAAACAGTTCCTGAAAAATATTAATGGTCAGTTCACTATTATTACCTCAGTATAATATTATATTGAAAGTTATCAGAGAAGATGTGATCTAGTCTTCACTGAGCAAATGATATTTCATAGAGTCTTAGTGAAATATTTTCAGTCTTAGTTAATCCTGAGAGAGCTTTCAAATATCCTGCTCTCTTTTTAATTTTTACTTTACCAGCCCCTTTTCTTATAAATAACAAATCCTAAAAAATTGTTTTACTCTCAGTCATGTAGGTAAACAGTGTAGAGTAAGAATCACAGAAATAAAAGTGCTCACTCTCTTGATCTTTAGACCAATTTCTTTGTCTGTTCACCTTTAGATGGGTCTCCAAGACTCTATCTAAGCTGAGCTTATATAACCAAAGCCTTCCACCAATAAAACTTATTTCCTCCAAATCCCCAACTGTGTTTGAGCTCATTGGATTGGCTATTTATTGTATGTTCTGTGTTTCTACTGGATGAATCCTAATGATCTAAATTAAATATGAGCTTTCAGTTTTCCAGCCAAACACCAAATAGTTATGAGCTAGTAGGCTGAAAAAATGAGCATGTACACACAGTACCCAATCAAAGGTTCATAGATAACATTTGAAGAACTCTTTCTTGTCTCTTTTCTTTGTCTTACACAGAGATGTTAATTGTCCAGGCTGAAGCTGCAAGCCATCTTGCATTATCAATTAAGTAGGGCCTATTTCTATACATTTCTATTATCATGAATTTGTAGTATGATATGGCTTAGGATGATAAATAACAACCATGCCTGCCTTTGGATCATGATCCAAACAACTATACAGTGATGTATTTTCCTTCCATACTCATGTAAAAACTAAATTACATCTCTTACATCATGTCCACCAACTAGATATCATTTTGTCATATTTGGTAGGTGGTGGTTAACCACAAATCTACTCATTTTCTCATTCACCCTCCCTACTCGCTTTTGGAGTTGTAGGTATCTTTAGTTGCTTTGTTTCTGAACAGTAGAATATAGTTTTCTTTCCATACTACCTCATTTTCTTTCTTTTTCTTGTTTGGATACTATTTTTTTTCACCAACTATAGTAATATGCAATCTTAATTTTTTCCTCTTATTTTTGAGATTATAATATAATTATATCATTTACTCCTTCCTTTTCCTTTCTCAGAACCTATATGTTCCTATATAATCCTCCTTGCTCCCTTTCCTATGCATGGCCTCTATCTTCATTAATTGTTATATGTATATATGTATGTGTATGTATATGAATATATACACATATATATTTCTACATATAATCTGCTCTGTCTGTATAATGTTGCATTATATCATATATACATTATGATATATATATTATGTATGCTTTCAGGGCTGACTATTTGTTATTGGAAAACCAACTGCTGTACTCTTCCCAGGAAAAGACTATTGCTCCTAATCTCAGCATTCTTAGTCACCAGTAGTTCTTTGTGTGGGATTGTAGGAATGTTTGGTAGATGTGTCCACTGGGAGTAGACTTCACAACTCTGTATTTTTTATGGGTTTAGTTTTCTGTAATGATTTCAGTCTGTTGAAAAGAGAAATTTCTCCCTTCATTTTAACTCTCCTTATAGTCCATTTCCTTTTTAAACATAACCTCGTTATTGATTCTCAGGGAGTTTCAAATCATGCACCTGGATCTCATTAACTTCCCAGTCTTTCCATGTCCACCACTCTTTGTGACCCGCTCAAATAGTGTAAAAATAAAAATAGAATTTAAGAAGTGTCTAATTTGTGTCATCTAGGTACTCAGTGGAGCATGGTAAGACTCTCAGTGGCCTGTCCCTTAAATAAAACTAAGTCCTTCCCCTTCTGCACATCCACCAGAAGCTATCAATTGTGAAGAGCTACTTTTCAGCATCCCATCACACTTTTTAAGAGTTCCCTTCTCTGCCTTTCTGTTTAGACTGTTACTTTTTTTTGGAGGGCTATGTGAGTAGGGGTTGACACAGAAGCCTTCTATGTCTCTCCCTCTCAACTGTGTATAAGCAGTCATTATGTCACCGCCAAAGAGCTTCTTTGCTCTTCACAGTCAGCTGAAGTGTGGATTATGGTCCTCCCCATGGTTCCTGGCCACAGCAAAGACTATAAATAAAAAACCCCTGCTGAAGCTAGTTTGAAAAAAAAATCTTCAGAGGCTTCCCAGACCATGGGCATCACCATAGCCTCAGGTGGCAGAGATTAACATGTTCCCCAGCTGGGGGCCCACAGATATCACCATGGTTTCAGGCTACAGCACAGATTGTGAACATTCTGAAAGTTCTTCTTTGTACAGGCCAGCACAGCCTGCTTTTCAGCCATGTGCCCACCCTATAGAATATTCTTTGCTTCAATCAGAAGCAGCCAAATGTTGGCAATCCCAGTTCAAAGTTATATCATGGCCTCAAGTCAAACTTTTCCTGAAAATCACAAGGTGGTGGCAGTAATTATTCCTTGCTTCTGTATTCATAAATACTAAAGTTTACCCTCCAAAACCTAAGCCTGTTCTGTCATATTGAACTATTTCCTGCTTCCTTAACAGGTGACTCAACGCCCATACTTTTATAAGATGTTTTCTCTGACTTAATGTGCTTTCTGGTCTTGCTCTTTTTCTGGCTTCTACTAGTCTTTCAAGATGTAAGTCAACATGGATAGATATCTTGATACCCTACCTCTCACTTTGTTCCAGCTTTTCATCTCTATGGCAACCAGAAATTATGTTCAATTTTCATTTATCATACGTCACCTTTATAATATCTATTTGATTTTCCAGTATAAATAAAATCACCAATGACAGAGCCCATATAATAAACATCTCTATATCAGTTGTTGAAACTAATGGAATCAAGTGATAAGAGTTGAGTATCTAAATAGCATGTACAATTATTCTTTTCTATGGTATTATTGTAGCTAGCCTGAATTGAGTTGTGAGTTGGAACTCTCTTGAGCCACAAAGGAAGGCAGGATTTCTCATTAAGGATTCAGAATATTTTCGCTGTGATTAAAATGTGAACTTTAAAGTTATTGAAATTAAACAGATGCCCTCAGCACTTTGATCAACTGTTCTGCCAATTAATATCTGTATAGCAGATGTCATAAACAACTCAGCATATATTTAAATACTGATATAAAATTGAAATAATATGTAACATTTTCAAATTTTTAGATATTCATTTTCTCATGAATGATTTATTAAGAGCCATTTCATTGGCTACATTTTCCAATGTTACTTTAAAACATTTTCTCATTATTTCATTGGCTCTCAGGAGGAAGAGAAACATTCTTTATAATGGATATACTATTTTTGGACACAAAGTGAAGAGTTTAAAATTGGAAGCACCATTAATAAGTCAAATACTATCACTTACATATTTTTGTCACAAAACAAGGGTAGAATTCATGTCTGCTGTATATAAATTGTCCTTAAATAAGGATAACAAATGTAGCTTTTAAATTGTTAGTCAAAAATATGGTCTGTTATGCATATGCAAAAGTGTGGATAGCCTAGGAAAAATGCTGATTATTGTGATGATTGTCATCTGATCATGCTGATAAGAGAATGATGGACAATATGTACATAAAAAGCCAGATGCCTGCATTTTATTGTTATTTAATGTAGTGACTTATATAGTACAAATAAAGGCAAGTAAGAAATAATTTTGTCCTTTCAGAACATAATTAATCAGATAAGATTGTTCTCAATATGCTCCAATTTTTTTTCAGGGCAGAGAATAAAAGACAGAAGTCTTTGCATATGAGAAAACACTGCCTGTGTTTGTGACAAGGTGATCCTTACTCTTGTTCTTTCTGTTTCCAATCCTCATGCTCCCAACAAAGTTAAGAAAGCTCAAGACAATGCAAACACTTGAAGCTTTTCTGTATTTACATCTTAAAACATCTTATAGGATAATTTAGAATTTTCCTAGGCTTCCCAGACTAATTTCCCATGTATGGGCTTCCCAGACTAACTTCATGTATATGGGCAAGGTAAGACTATTGTAGATTAAACTTTAAAGATGCTTTCCAGCAACCCTGAAATATTTTGGTTTTGCATGCAGTTAAAAATTTAACCGTGCTGACCACAATCTGATGGGATTCTTTCTAACCACCATATCAGAAACACAGTGAGTGGTGGGCTACTCTTAATGGCTCAGCCCAGGAATGAGATAATTGTACATGAATAGCATAACTATTCTGCAGGTGTATAACTATTTTAAAAGCAATCATAAATAATTTTCTTTTGTCCTATTATGTTATTGAAATATTTATGGATACTTTTAGTATCTAAAGCAATAGAAAATGGAAGTCTCTGAATATTTGGCTCTAAGTTAGGTCAAGGTCAGATTTAGAAAGGTGATCTCTAGTTTGTATTTATTAAGGCTTCTGACCTTTACTCTGAGTTTTGTCGTGCCATAACTATTACAGCAAAAGTGATAGTGTTATATTCAGTGTCATTTCTGAAATAAATGCAAGGTCATTGCCTCCAGCATCTGACTGGAAAAAATATAGTGTAATATTTTTAATTCTGACACCCAACGCAAATCGTTGAATATTTTGGGGGACCTTATAAAAGCTCCATAAAACAAAAGTAAGTAAAAGGAGGTTATTTGGAATCAGCTATGATCAATTTAATTTGGCTAAGCAGAAAGAATGCAAAGGCTCTTCTTCAAATAAGCTGCCTGAAGTCTCATTAGTGTAGAGGGGGAATATGTCTCAAGGTCATAGTCAAGATGTGTGAGTTCATGGTGGAAAATTTCAGCTCTGCAAATGCTTCCCAGAAAGGAAAGAAAAATTAGAGGAATAACAACTGTCGGGAATATTTTAAAAAACTCATTTGGAGCAGCAGATACACTTTTTTAAATGGAGTAACTAAATATATAAAGGAGCATAGTTTCACACTGTATGGGTGGCAAGGCTGGAGCTGGGTGTAGAATATGTCTTACTATAATGGGCAAAATGATCATTCTAGAAGTTTTAAACTGAAAATGTGAGATTTTGAAATTGTAAAATAATAGTTTTCCGTGAATTACCTCTTATGAAAAAAATCAAAACTGTGAATTGATATCAACAGATAGAAACTGATTTTCCTGATTTATCTTTTAATCTGTCATACCATATTGAGGACAAAAGAAAAACTGATATTAATGTTCTCTGCTGAAATATAAGCCAAGTTGAGTAAACATCCTCATTAACGTTTCTGAGGGACATATACGAACATGACCAGACATGTGTGCCTGGATGCCATCATATGTGCTTCTCTGCCCCACTCAGAGGGCACACAATCTCTAAAATAGACTTCTTCTGAACTAATCAGTTATGCTAATGACATGAACAGACTGCTAATCTATTTCATATTGTTTTATATGCAGATTTTAAGATCAAATAATCTGATATTTTCTAAAATATATTTTAGTCGATATTGAAGAAACCATATGTTTCTGCCTACATACCCATGAGGAAATTAGTAGGACACATCCCATTAGAAACTGATGCTGATAGATCATTATAAGTGTCAACAGCTGGATCCTTAGATTAACACAGATGTGCGAAAAGAAAGCAAACACGACAGTGGGGATAGAAACAGACATTGGTCTTCAGGTTATTAACCATCTGGGAATTGATCCTTTGAGCAGAAGTTATAAGTCTACATGAAGGCTGTCTATGGGAAGTCCCAATGATTGTCTGTAAGATTACTTGTGACCCAGAGACTTACAAATTCCGTAGGTCATTAATATAGCCCAGCTCAGACGCATGATCAGTGAATACATTGTGTGATTACATCCGAATGATTCATCCAGAAGATGAGTCCTAGTAAACAATGAGTTGCAGCAGAGTCCTTGGGCTCCTATTTCCTTTGTAACAGAAAGTACTGTTGCCAGGGAGTTCATGGTTTTAAAAAATATCTTCCTGGTCACGTTTTGAAAATTTAAGCGAATTTTAGGAAAACTTAGACCATAGCAGGCCATGACAATATTCTAGCCTCTTAAACAAATCTAAGACTGTTATTTTTTTGTGTAAGGTCTGTGATCTCATTACCAGAAGAACCTCCTAGGAAAAGAAATCAAGTGTTTTGACAAGTAGTTATTTAGTAACTACATTGAAACAGCACGTGACAGGCAGTTCAGAAACAAGGAATGAATACCTTAGTAGAGAAGCTAATAGGCTCAGCACATGGGCAATATGTGAGGTGAATCAAACAAAGCTAGAAACCAGGGGACTACTTATCCAGGAAATCAGAGAATTCCTCTAAGATTTTAAAATAAGGGGATGCCTTAATTTCTTTCAAAATATCATATGCATGCAATGTATTATCTAGTCCCTATTCTTTCCTTCCAGCCCTTTAAAGTATCTTCCATTTTCCTTCCAACTTTATGTCTTTTAAAAACATATTATAACACATATGCCCACATACCGATACACACATTCACACACAGAGACACACAGAGACACACACTCACACACAGAGACATGCTCACACAGTCACAGTCACACATTCACACATCCTCACACATTCATGCACACACTCACACACAGGCACACACACACACACACACACACACATATGGGCAGCACTGATCAGTGTGTATGTGTGTGAATGTGTATACATGTTTGTGTTTGTGTGTGAGGGTGTGTGTGTTCTGTTTGTACCTGAACATGGTAACCCATCAATGTGTCCCCACCTAAGAAAAGTTACTTTCCCTCCCTCAGCAGCCATTAACTTCCCGTAAGTCCTCAGGTAAGGTGGGATACTGGACTTTCTTCCCTACCCCAAGAAGAAATGTTGAACTCTCTTGATCTTCTTGCAGGACTTGTACTAGCAACCAAAGACGCTGTGAGTTCACATGTGCATCAGCCATGTCATGCTCAGACGCCAGCCTTTCACAACACTCTTCACTATCCTGTAGCTCTTTGTCTTTCTGTCCCCCTATCCACAATTCTCCCTGAGCCTTGGAGGTGTGGGTGGAAAAAGATGTTTCAATTATGTCTGAGCACTTACTGGCATGTTGTCTCAGGCTTTTTTGAACAGTTTTGGGTCTCTGAATTAACTATTGATATTTGTACTAAGGAAGAGGTTTTTTTTGAGGAGCCCTTAGGTTGTGGAATGGTGTTAGATAAACCTTCTGTCCGATCCTCAAATGCCTGTCCCTATAATTTGCTTAACCTAAAGTCTTCTCCATACAGATGAACTGCAACCTAGCACACTGTAACCTACTATTGTAAATAGTATCTGGGTACTCGAGTATCAGCCAGTCACAAAAAAGCCGTGTTCACATATATTCAAGAAAGATAGACTTGCACTGTAACCAATGAGCTGTTTTCACTCCACTTCCTCCTCAAGTATGTCATGTTCACTTCTCTGGCTATAAATAGCATATGACTGTGTACTAGGGCAGAACATTCTGAATCAGTCTGGGTTGTGCTGGTATGCATTTCTATAATCATAAGTCTGATTGAGATCTGAAATCTTATTTTGACAATGCAAATTCTCACATCCTTCCTACATGAAACAAAATTTTTGGGTCTTAGTATGTTGGGCTATTCTCTGATTTCAAGTTGGCTTCAGTTAATGGAAAATCTTGACAAAGAATCTGAGGGCTGTGAGCTTCAATTTAGGAGGTTCAGAACTGGCTATGTTTCCTGTCAATCGTTGATTTCCTTTCTGTGTTTTAGTGATGGTAAGAGACAGTAATTCCTATTTCTAGAGTCTCAGCGGTCTTTAAAACCCAACTTACAACACAATAATTGGTCACTGCTGAAAACTTCCCTTCATCTTTATGTTGAGAATGACAAATAATCTCTGTGGGTTCCTGATTGTATTGTCCTTTGGTCTAAAGTAGAAAATTTGCATGGGGAAACAGAAATAAAACTTGCTAGAGTCATGAGTTGTCCACAGAGGATACTCACAATGTCTTTTCTCCTCTCTTGGCACCTGTTCATTCATAAGATGGAGATTTGAACCATGAGAACTTAATGCTTATTTTTTCACCTCCAAACTATTACATTTCTATGCTTTTTAATGCAAACAATTTGATTATCAGAGAGCCAGTCTGCTTTTTAGGCATCCTTCCTTCATTCTGTGGCAGTGTGCTGGTTATTTGATCAATATCCTTTCTCCTATGGTACCTCAAAGGATATATATGGAGGTACAATATGCCCAGGTCAATAAACTTCAGGAAGAATGGAGCTATTTTATTTAGAACTGGCTCACAATGTAGAACATTGGAGGCTAGCTCAGTGAAGTGAGCCCTTATCTGTACTTTGGCCTTTTACTTCTTTCCCACTGGGAGGACATGATGGCTGATGTGCAGGCATCTTCCTGAATGTGGCAAGGTTAGTCACAAAGCCTGAAAGATGTCAGGTGCCGTGAGTCATACAGCAGCCTTAGACAGCTTTTCTTTTTAGCTTTTAATGTGAGACCATTTAGTGAGCTTTCTTAGGTTTCTTTAAAATGCAGTGCTTTCTTCCCTCAAACTCACAGAGGAACATAGTCACTAAGTTACACATGCAAACCATGTCCTCTTCAAAACATGGAGGTGTTCCAGAAAGCCATGCTTTGTGTTTCCTTCCATTCTATGCAACCCGGTTCCTCAGTTTTTAGCAGTTCTGTCCTGGAAGTATGAAAGGCTCCAACTCTTAGTGTAACAGCTAAAGTACTTATTCAGCATGGCTCATTTATTCTAAAAGTGTTCAGTTTCACTTATAGTGGATGTCAAAGGGAAACTTCTGAGCAGTTAGATATGTAAAGAACATCAGGATGTTTGGTAGCAAGAAAACTAGAAGGTATGTACTGCATTGAAAATTCAGCTACATTAACAGAGCAACAAATGAAAAAGTACTTCCCCCAACTAAGATAAACGTAAAGCTTACTTACCTTTCTGTGAGGCTTAGGTACCAAAACTATAATAAGAAAGTTACAATAACCAAATAAAACTAAAGAAGTATATTCTGAAGACTACATTACATACATACACACAATTTTAAAAACTGATTTTCTTGAGTCCCGAAGCTTAAATATGTAATCCCATATTGAATTTATACTAACTTATTGTCTGTTATAATAAAATACCATCA
>JAJTUV010002272.1:0-169812 GCA_021653895.1 Mastomys natalensis | reverse complement strand
AAAAAAAAAATTTTCCAATGCTGAAAATGTACATATGGTAAAATTAGACAAGACTCCGGGCGGTGGTGGCGCACGCCTTTAATCCCAGCACTTGGAGGCAGAGGCAGGCGGATTTTTGGTTCGAGGCCACCTGGTCTGCAGAGTGAGTTCTAGACAGCCGGGCTACACAGAGAAACCTGTCTCGAAAACTAAAAAAAAAAAAAAAAAAGAGTTAAATTAGACAAGACTGAGGAAGCTATATTGGGAATCTGTATGTATATCCATATGTATATATGTATGCATGCATAAGAAGTATATAAGAAAAGCCATAATTTTTAAGGCAAGCAGGAGGGGTATTTAAAAGGTCTTGAGGGATGAATGGAAGGGTGAAATGTAATTCTATTATAATCTTAAAAATAAAGGCAAAATAAAACAAAATTGTACTAGAACCAGTAGATGTCTGGGAGTTTGATTTTATGATTTACTTAAGCATCTCAGATCAGAAAGAGTTGCTGCTACGGCACAGTGCAACATTTGGAGCCCCTCCCAAATATTGCTACAATGTATTCATTTATGCTTGGTTTCCAGAAACAAAAAATCAAACAAATAGAAACTACCAGTAATAGCAACAACAGAGCCCTTCCACCCCAAGTTTCATCCTCGTCTCCCACTGCAATTGTCTCCAGCCCTCTAGTGATGTAACTAGGTTTGTTTTTTTTTAAATTATTATTATTAAGTTTTTACTTGTGTAGAACAGAGATGGGAAGATGAAAAAACCCTAGCCTTTACTTGTGGGACCTCATTCATTCTGGAAAAAGGAATCTCTCGGAGATATGTGCTGAATGCTGTAACATACTAGGAACCATTCAGTAAAAAGAAAATGTATAGTCTCTCGCGTAAGTGTAAAGCATGGTTCATACATCATTGCTCACGTGGTCTTTTCAGAGACTTTCTTACTTGCTTTTGCAGCTTTATGTACCTAGGTCATAGGCACTTCACTGAACAGCAGATGTATAGCTGACAAGGGTGACATTAGCTTTTAAACCCACATGCTAGCTGTTTCTGAGCCAGAGTCTATGTTGCCTAGTTACACTGTGACTTGGACAACTGGGTCAATTTCTCTTAACCTATCTCTCTATCTATAAAAGGATAATAATAGTGATGGTTACAGTTTCATAGTGTGTAGGCCACCACTGGCATAGTGCTCAAACCGCATCATTTCTGGTATCATCCAGGACTAAGACAAGTGTGGGGAAAACCAACCACAGCTGCACACCGCATGAGATGAGCACTTCCTCCCTTTTCCGTCTCTTTCCCTCGTTATTGAACCATGGAAACTTATCCTCCAGCAACAAATATGAACTCAGATGGTTATTTTATTTGCTTTGACAATTACTGGGGTATTGGTAACTCTAGTCTCTCCTCTCTAACTGCTGGCTGGCTACTTCCAAGTGGTGTACCCAAATGCTTTCTGTTTTATTGGCAATGTGCTCAGCTCCAATCTCTCATGAGACCCTTCATTTTGTCCCTTTCTTCTTCTTTCTTTATGAAACCAACAGGGAAGTGAATACCGCACACCTCTATCTCTGCCAGTCACAGGTTTTCCTTTATTGACTTGAGGAGTGAGATTACAAAGCATCATTTGGTATATGTATGATCTCCCGTTGGGACAACCAGAATTGGGGCTAGTACTTAGCATTTGACTACAGAGCAGTACCGACCAACCCACTGCATTTCCTCTTTTTGCCTAATAAAAAAAGGCTCTTTTTAATAATAAACAACATACAGTAGGAACAATTATGAAACTATTAGTTAAGAGTTACATTCTAAAATCCCTATCTGTTTGTATTTGGCAATCTTTGGATAAAGTATTCTATCCTCTATCCTATCTTGGTGAGTTTAGAGTTCTGTATCTAAATCATTTTTTTTCATTACCAACTTAAGCATTTAAAATCCTGTAATTTTCATAACTTGCAATTACCAACTTAAAATTTTTAAGGAAGGTTTATGGGCTGCAAACTTGGAATTTCTATGGTGGAGTCTTGAGGCCAAACTCTCTGTTCCCAGGAAACTCCAAGTTTTTGTGAGTAAGGCCAAACCACTAATGGGGACCACTGAGCTACAGAAGGTTTTCTCTTACTTCAAAGCCAACTGATGGCACACATCAATTTCATCTGTAGAAGGGGTGTGCTCCTCTGTCTTTGATAGGGTTGCATTCTGGCTGGTAGTAAATTGGAAGAATAAATTGGAGACTACAGTAAAACTAGTTGTTGAACCTGGGAAGCTGTGGCCTTCTGCCATTTCCTCCATCTCCAGAGATCATCTTACTGCACATTTTTATCTCAGTAAAAGATCAAATTTAAAATTCTACAATGATCTCTAATGAGCTGGTTATATCTTTTGTACTATCCTCCAGTAAACAAAAACATAAATTTGTGACCACTTGTACCTTCATAGTAGCACAAATTAATATTTGATCAAATACGAGGGGACTATAACCTCGCCAAGTGGAGACATCCCTTTCCCATCCACCACTGTCTCAGTTCATCCCAGAGCTGAATCGTTCAGTATCTGGATTCCGTGACTGTCAAGGGTCTAGAAACTTCTCTTACTGTGTTGAGTAGTGCTGCCATTGGATGGAGAAAGAGACTATGGCTGAGAAAAATTTAGGAGGGAACTCCGCATGAAGCAATTCTTCTTTACTTTAAGCCTCTCTATGGCAGGTAAGGAGAATTATGTTTTAAGGGGCTTATAATTTGGTCTACAAGGTTACTAAGGGCTTGAATAAATGCTATAAATTGTGAGAGTGTCCACAGACATAGTGGGATCAAAGAATGGTTTGAGCAGCTGTACCCTGGTAGGGGTCAAGGTCAAAAGTGATTCACCCCTGAGATTCACGAACTTGCTTTAGAGAAGTCAAGACAGAGCAGGGATTCCAGGGAGGGAGTGGGTTGTGAGAGACATCAGAGAAGCCTGTGGCTTGATGTAGGACTTGAGATTCACCCTGTCCATGGAGATAGGGTGAGGCCATGTAGAGTCTGCATTTTATTCTGTTGGAGTGAGGACATACCACAGAGAAGCACACAGACAGTGCTCTTAAAGCACATTAGCCAAGGAGTAAGTGTGGCCATTGTTGAGGTGGAGCAAAGACGGATTGGGAGGCTGTGTCGCTCACAGTCCTCATTGCTCCCATGCAAAGCCATCAGAGCCACCTCTCAATACCAGAAATAGATTTCTGTTGGATGAGAGAGTTGGGCCCACAGGGATTTTAAAATGAGTCCAGTTGCATGATGGAAGACAAGGAATTATAAAGTCATTTAACTGAGCACAGATTCACTGCTATTAAGGCCATTATGTTTTCCTTTCCAAATCATTGGATAATAACACTAGATGGTCAGTTTCTATCTACTTAATTCCCCTGTGTTCTGCTAAAAGGAGTGGTGAAATCTGTATGGATGCCATCCACAGGGGCCCAGTGTTCCCCTGCACAGTAAGCAGAGTAGCCACGCAATGTGTGTGCTGGGGATCTGTCTTAAAACACTGACCTGCTCCCTCCCATCCCTCTTGCCACTGCTAAATATTAAATTACATAACAGCCTAGAGCTAGCAAGTAGAGTTGGCCACGCTTTTAGTATCTAGTGGTAAATCCTGGGTTTCAGATGGTGGCTAGTGCTAGTCAACATGTCATCTTCTTTTCAACCTGCTTGGATGGTTTCTGCTAGTTAGCAGCATAAAGAAACTTCAAGTCTGTGAGCCGCGTGTCCTCTTGAGGTTTCAGGACAATCAATAGTTTTTACTCTGGATATTGACAGCTCTCTGCTGAATGCCCTTGTCTTTGGCTACGTGGGCTGACTGTTGTGAAATGGATTATATGCTTTTATTGCCACTCGGGTTTAATCAATGCCCAGAATGTCCTGCGTGTGTGGTGTGCCTGCGACTTTCTTTTGCCTTTTTAATCACTTGGGACATGGGAGTATTGATGGTGTTGCTTTTGTGAGTTGCAGACCTCGACTGATCAGTTCTTTTTTCTTTTAACTCAGAGCTTCTGCTTCCTTGCAGGATGCCACAATTTGGAAGCCTGATTCATGCCAGAACTGTCGTTGCCATGGTGATATTGTGATCTGCAAACCTGTTGTTTGCAAAAAACCCTCGGTGTGCCTTTGAGAAGGTATAGTTTCCTAATTATAACCCTAAACTTACCTGTAAAGTCAGCCAATAATCAAATTTTTAAATCTTTCTGGTTATGTTTTTACATCTATTCCAATCTCTAATTGGAAGATGAAGGAATTTTCCATGGGTAAAAATATCTTTAATTTTATTCATTGACCATTTATCCTGGCAAAGGTTTTACAAATGTCACTTCATTTAGGATGATGGGAGATGAGTGTCGTTTTCCACTTTACAATGAGAAAAGTAAAGCCTGGAGACTTTAAGCAATTAGTCATGACTATACAATTAATAAACTGCAGCTCAGATATTTTAGCGTTCCGACAGGTGCCAGAGCTGGTGACAGCAGCCATGGCATCTTCATGCCATTGACTGGCTCTAAGTCAGGAGTGACTTCCTTAAAAAGGATTGCAAAACCAGTTTGGGTCTACTGGCAGCATCTCTATGCTGCTGGACCCATGGGAAACAGGACAGCCCCAGCCCCGCCCCAGACTCCAGCATCTCCCTTATCCAAGAAGGGAAGGACATCCATCTCATTTTCTTCTTTGCCTCTTGTTAAAATCTTCAGTTTTTACCTCAGTATATATATATATATTATACTTTGTTGGAAAATTGTTTTTTCTAGATGCTGGCTCTTCTCGAGTCCGTGTGTTTTTGAAACTCTTACCCTTTAAATGTAAAACTCTGAAAATCTCAGAGAAGAACCCATATTTCCTTTGGAAAGCATTCTGTCAGTCTCACAAGCACGGCTTATTTTGTCTAGTTTATTCCCTTCCCTCCAGCAATTAATTTTGAATCTTTCTGCCTATAATGGTAATAAAGTTCTCTCTTTTTCTCCTTAACATTAACATGAAAAATGTGTTTCATAGATAGTTAGGGTTTCCCCTGCTGTGATAAAGCACAATGGCCCAAAGAAGCCTCAGTGGAAGTGGGTGTCTTGGCTTACATAGGTCACACTGCAGAGCACTGAGGGAAGTCAGGGCAGGAACCTGGAGGCAGGACCAGATCAGAGGCCATGGAGAAAAAGCTGCTTCCTGGTTTGCTCTACATGGCTTGGTCAACCAGCTTTCTTTTGCACAGAAGAGCACTTGCCCAGGGGTAGTGACACCACCCAAGTGGATGGGCCCTCCCACAATAACCATTAATGAAGTTAATTCAATACTCCACAGATTTGCCTACGGGCTAATCTTATGGGGGTGTTTTCTCAATTAAGAGTCCCTCTTCCTAGGTATATCTAGGTTTCTGTCAAGCTGAAACAAAAAACAGCATAAATATCTTTTAATTTCTGCATGGTATATTTCTGAGAAGCAGGGAGTGTATAGATGTTTAAGTTTGCTAATATTTTATTTTATGCCGTGGATCCTTCTATCTATGGGACAAATGTTTCTTAGAAATCACCATTTCTAAAGACCATAAAGTCATTCTTCCTTCTCCTTGACTGGAATGTTTATATTATTACAGATGAGGCCCTGAGTTAAATGTTAGAGAGTAAAGATTTTATTGTTGAAAACTAAACATGTTTTTAATTTTTTATTATCATATATTAATAGTCCAAAGTAATGAGGTTCATTATAGTATTTTCTGTACAAACAGAGAAACTCTTTGCCAGCTATTTATCTATCTTGGGAATGATAACCAGACTAAATAAACAGCTAGAAAAATGGAATGGCAAAAGAACAATCAATAAATGGAAAATGAAATAAACAGACACTTTAAAGGAACTACAAGTGACCAATTAATGCAAAAATGTTTCATATCTTTAGTCATCAGAAGAATGCAAATTTAAACTTCTTTTATACCAGGGATCAGTGAACTAAGTATCAGCTTATTTTGTATTAAGAATATTTGGGCTGTAGATAACTCACTCAATAAAGTGCTTAAGTTCTTGTCGCACAAGCTTGAGGTCCTAAATTCCATCTCTAGAGTCCATGTTAAATAAACAACAAAACACATAACTGGGAATAGTGGTGTGTGATTATAATCCCAGAACTGGGGAGGCAGAGGCAGACATATCTGCGAGGCTCGTTGGATAACTTAGCCCTTGAGAGGCCAAGGAAGAGGATTCTGATTTTGAGGCTGGATTCAACCCTTCTCTTAATATTTTGTTAATCTCTTGCTTGATCACTTTGCTTTGTATTTTGAGCTGCCTGGGCAGTCTCTAAATAATGGAAAACACACACACAGACACACACACAGACACACACAGACACACACAGACACACACACACCAAAAAACAGAAAACAAATCAAGCAATCAACCATCTAACCAAAGAATAGTAGAGTACAAAGGTCTCATGGTAGAAGCATACCCGATATATAACATAACAAGACTCTCTCCCTCTACCTCTCCCTCCCCCTCTCCCCTCCCCCTCTCCCCTCCCTCTCTCTATCTCCCTCTCCCTCCCCCACGCCCTCTCTCATACACACACACAGACACACAGATATGCACAAAACAAAAATAATGATATAAAAATAATTTATATCTTTTAAATGGCCAAAATATCAAGACCATAATTTTGTAAAAAATGATATGAAACACATGTTCTGTATCCATAAATAAAGTTTTATTGAGATACAGGCAGCCTCACCTGCTTCTGTGGTGTCTGTAGCTGCTTTACTACCTTCATGGCAATCATGGACTGCTGATGTGCACAGCATGTGGCGCCCAAATGCTGACATTGACTCTCTGGCCCTTTGCAGACAGTTGTTCTGCACCAAACTCAGGACCCAATTTTCCTACTTTTTCTCAACTCAGTGAATCTGTTCTCCCAATTTCTCCAGCCAGATAACTTAAATGACTCAGTGCTCCTCACTTTCTGTAACCCACGTCCAGCACACTTGCGGACTCTACAGCTCTTTGTTCGTAGTCTGCATCATGGGTGTGCATTCTCTGCTCTCTGCTCTCATACTGTCTTTCTCCTGGATTCGTGCGATAGCCTCTTAGTTGGTTTGGCTGTTCTGAGCCTGCCTTTTTCAGTGTAACAGTGGTTCGGTAGTCAGGATGCCCCTATCAGAACTGAAGCCATCTCCTGTCTCTTTCCTCTTTAAACACCCGCAATGGCTTCCTTCTGTTAGAATAACTACTCACAATGTAATTCGTATTGTTGTTGTAGGCCTCTAATTAATCTTCTGTTAGCCTTACTCTTGCTCATTCTGCTTTAGAAGCTCATTGATTCTGCCTGAATAATGCCCCCCCAACACACATGTTTATGTTTGTACATATGCATACCCCCACACACACGTACACATCTGAGAAAGAATACTTTCAGTAGGAAAGTGCAAACTTCTCACAGCAGAAGCATACATGATGCATGTATTTCATGTGGATGTATATATGTGTGCATATATAATACATATCTATGCATGAAGTCATTTCTAGCTCTTCACTTTCTTTGAGTCTTGCTAGAATGCTAGTCTATTAAGAATTGTAACTCTCAGGCTGGAGAAATGGCTTAGTGGTTAAGAGCACTGACTGCTATTCTAGAGGTCCTGAGTTCAGTTCCCAGCAACCACATGGGCCTGGCTCACAGCCATCTGTAAAGGGATCTGACGCCCTCTTCTGGTGTGTCTGAAGACAGCTACAGTGTGCTCACATTCATAAATAAATCTTATAAAAAAGAATTGTAACTCTCTACCACACATTTCAATTTCCTCTTCTTTACTTCCTCTCATTTTCCTTGTCACTAATTTCTGTCTGACATACTACATATTTTACTAATTTCTTGGATACTAGGTCTTGTATACTGTATCTGCAATCATACCCCATACACAGTAAATACTCAATAAATACTTTTGAGTGATGTGTGAAAGAATGAATGAAGAATAAGATTGAGTCCAACATTCTAGAGAAGTTTGAAGCTATGGTGGGCAGCTTAGAGTTTTATTTCTAATTTTGAAGTATAATGACATTTTCATACATGAGTAGAATATTCAGGTTTCCTTTTAAAAGGATCCTTCTGGATTTCCAGAGTTAATACATAATACTGTAAAGGAGAATGCCAGTCCAGAGGCAATGATAGCAACCCAGGGGAGAGAAGGAATATCTGAACTACTGCATTGGTTCACATATACCAAAGAGAAACCCTCCAGTGCTCCCCGCTAAGTGAATTGGCATAGTTGTCAGCTTAGTATGGAAAGAGATGAGTGTTGAGACTGCCAAGATCTATAATACACGCCACATTTATATAATTTTTATTATAGCATATTATTATACATGTTCTGAGAATTGTATTATTAGCTCTTACTGTTAATCATATTGATTTTAGTTTACAGGTTAAATTTTACCGTAGATATAGAAAAAAACACAATGTATATAAGACTTGGTATGTCTGCAGTTCAGCTATCTCAGGGGCTGAGTGTGTCCCAGGACATTGCCCATGGAAATGAGAGACTATGTAAACATTTAGTAGCTGTTAGATATAATTATTAAATTGCTCTCATTATTATCACTAGTTGATTTGTCCAGAATCTAAACAAGTCATCTTGCTGGCTCCTCTGTAGTCTTCATTGATAGGTTTTGTTCATGCAGCCAATGTCCACAGCTACAGCGTAAAGCTAGGGACAGTAGGCCAGTATGCTGTATTGCTACAGCCATTCTGAGCCAGGAGAAGAGGTGGCAGGAACCTCATGTCTTCTTTTCCAGTTGCATGCAGAATTCTCATGTCTGTATGGTTCCCCTAGACATTCAGTAGATTGAACCAAGCTAGGAACATCCTCTCTCTGCCCCACTGCCACTCACAAATAAATATTTTGAAATGTTGTTTTGAAAGCTGAATCTGAAGATTAGTGTGTTCTAGAGAATGCAGAAAACTAATCTAGGGGCATGAAATATCCCTTGGAATTTTCCATTCTACCTGCCTTTCTCTCTTGTTCCCTGATTTCTTGTTGTTAAGCAACAATTGGATTATCTCATTTCCTATCTGTATGAAATGCTTAGTGGGAGTTACGCTAATGCAGTTTCCATTGCTCTCTTGGCAGAGATTAAAGTGTTGTTTCCCCTTCGGGTTCAGAGGACACTCTTCTGAAGTCATTAATACTGCATAGCAGGCTCAGTTTCATAAAATCTCATATATAACCTTTATCTTTATCAATCAAATAAAGATAATTTGATGTATTGCTGTACGGATGGGTTTCTGTAGTAGATTTCCAATTGTAAAAATATCCATGTTTCTCATTTGTTCTCTTCAGATGTAGTTAGATGAACTGAGAAAACTCTCTGTCTCTCTCTTGTGTCTGTCCCTCTGTCCCTCTCTCTGACTCTGTGTCTCTCTGTCCTCTGTCTCTCTGTCTCTCTCTCTTGTCTCTCTCTCTGTCCTCTCTCTCTCTCTGTGTGTGTGTGTGTGTGATGGAAGTAACCAAAGATAACAATCAGAAATGTAAAAGATAGCATTAACAGAAAAAATTTGTTTTGATTCTTCTGAGTAACTGCTTTGTAGACCTCCACCCTGTGAATGGTCATGTCTTCCTGGTTTAACGCAGATGTCTAACCACTGTGGTCTGATCTTGGGAAAGGTTATTAGTTCCTAAAGATAACCCCTTTGTTTTCTTTGGGATCAGAACTCAGCTTATGTTTACCATGTGTGCTCTACCACAGAGCTACATCCTTACCCTCTATTTTGTGACAGCTTTGGAGCAGATTCTTCATGGTGTCAGATGCATTATTAGATTACAGGAGAGACAGATCCTGGGTTATCTTTTGATAATATCACGAGCTGCAATTACAGAAGCCTCAAGAACAGCCCTTCGTGGGCAGCTAGGAATCCTTCTCAGTGTTCCTTGTGGATCAGGCAGTGTCCCCACCATGGTGCTACCTCCTGTCAAAACTGTCTTTCAATCTCTGCCCCTCTTCTGCTTCCAGGAGTGAACCAAAACCCCCAGGACCTCAACCCCCCATTCCCCTCTCCTTCCAGCAGCAGGCCTTGGAGCAGAGCTGAAATCTTGCTCTAGAGCACTTTCCTGCTCCTTTCTTTTTTCAAGACAGGCAAAACAATACAGTTAGTGAAATAAGCCCTTTCTCACTCCATCTGCTTTCTTATGAGAAGCATTTCTTGTGGAAACAATTCGCCACTCCATTACCTTTACATGTGAAAAGACGCAGAGGATTGTTTTTTGGTGGTTTTCTTTTTTTTTTTCCCTTTTTCTTTTTTTTTTCCTTTCAAAGAAAGGATTTTCCAAAAGCACCTCTTGACAGGGAATGCTTTGTGCTGGTTTATTTACTTTACCTTGTCAATGTTACCTGTGGAAACTCGGGAGGATTAGGGAATCTCAGAGGCTTAGGGGTCTGATGAACTAGTGTTTGCTGCTGCGATTTCATACTGAGTTGCTTTTAAATACCCAGGGAGAAGTGCTGTGGATTGCCCCCAACCAGTGCTGCCCACAGTGTGCACCCAGGACTCCGGGCTCTTGTCACCATGAGGGAAAAATCCATGAGGTAAGTGTTCTCTTTCCAAGGGCTCAAGATGCATTTGTGGGTCATTGACAGAAGAAAGCCTAGTGTTAAATCTGGGTTGCTAAAAGGTGTGTGTGTGTGTGTGCGTGTGTGCGGCGGTGTGTAGGTTTGTTTCTTTTTCTTTTCTTTTTCTTGGTACAGAGGTAGGAGTCTCCTCTGGCTTTCTGTGGGTGCTTGCTTTTTTTTTTTTTTTTTTTTAAAAAAAACAAGATGAAAAGCATGCTATTTATTCCATAAGCTCTACATAAATATTTGTACATTGAGTTTGTGTCTGCATAAAGAGTAGGCTGAGAATGTTGATGTCGAAGAGCTTGTGGTGTTGAATAATAACAGTACCCACTACCTTCCTTTTGTATATTCCGTATAGGTTTTTCTTTGATAATTTTTAATAGCTCTGAGCTGGTAAGTAGGGCAGACGGGTCTACTCACATGTCAAAGTTGAAACAGGTTGCAAAGAGCTTGGACCACTTGACACATGTTACCAAATGACTTAACCTAGCTGAGAATTTTATCTTGCGATCATAGTTCAGGGATGTTTCCCTCCAGATATAGATTTTCAGTTTCAGGGCATCAACCTTAGTGATCTTGTTTTGGGGCCCTCCTAGAAATTGTAGGGAGTCCAGTGTCTTCCCTGGCTTTTCCTCACGGGATGTGAGGGACAAGCATCAGTCATGACAACTAGGAATGCCTGCAGGCATGGGCAAGCGTTTCTTATTACCCTTTCTTGTCCTCCATCAAGAACCAGAGTCCTGAGAATTTCTCCCAAGGATTTACCTCTTTACTACTTAGACTGCATTTCCTAGAACCTGCAGGCTTAATTGTAGATATAAATACTAATTTAAGTACAGCATTGTGAGATTTATAGTTGAAATTATGAAAAGCATCCCTTTCTACCCTTGCTAAAAACATTACCCTATCCTACAGGGTAACGTTGCGCACGGTGAAGAAAGAAAGGCCCTTTGTGTTAATAGTCATCTTCCACCTGATACAAAATGTTCCGGGAGTTAGCATCTCTGCCGTTTTAGGAGAGAGCGTGGGTTAGCGGGCTTTGATAAACCCACTCTCAGTCGCTATTCAGTATATGCACTAACACTCACTGAGCACAATGCTCATGTCCCCATGGACCAGATCATCTTACTTGGCCCACTGTCTCCTAGTGACAGTAGGAAACAGCTCTTTCCGTTCTGCACAATGTCTTGCTGAAAGACACCTAAGCAGGATCTGCCCTGCAAAGGTCTTGATCCCACCTGTCAATATGTGCTGCCTGAGCCAGTTTGCTCTGTAAGGGGGTGTCACCTTGAACTGCCACACATGATCCCCGTGAAGTAGGGGCATTGCAGGGATGACTGGTGATGGGATTAATGCCAGTTCATCATGATTAGAACAGGTGTGTTTTTCCAGTTGGCTAAAATCCATGCTGCATGTTAGAAGTACAGGAGATACTAGCAGTCAAAATAAAATCAGGATCTTGGCTGGGAGAGAGAAAGCCAGATACATCGAAAAGATTTGGTACCAGTGATAGGTACCAAATCGGAGTTGATAGATGTAAAAATGATTTAAGAGCACCTGCGGGGCTATAGCTCGTGCCCGGGCATGGGTCCTGTTGGGCTGCGTTGTGGTTCTCGCGTGACTGCTGCCCAGGTGGCGCTGGGTGGGGCTCCGTCCAGGCCAAGAAAGGTCTCAGCCTGAAGTCCCGAGGGGGCAGAGCTCCTGAATTGGGGTCTCCCAGCTGAGGCAGCGAGATGGGGAGACTGGTGGTCTCAGCCCTTGGACACCGCTAAGAGCCACAGAAGAACTGAGACGAAGGGCATATGGGCTGGTCCGGCCTGCAGCCGAGAGGGACTAGAGGGAGAGACTGCGCCCGGCGGGGTAAGAGACTCTTAGTTAAGGCACTCACTTGGCTGGCTTAAGGCTGGCTTGGCTAGCTTGCTTGAGTTGGCAGGGCTCCGTGGCTGGACATAGAGAAGTCTTCTGGCAGGAGATTAAACAGTGGCTCAGTAGTCAAAGACCTTCTCCATGGTTCCCCACAGCAGGGCCCCAAAGACACGAGGAAATCCAAAGTTTTAAAAGGTTTATTGTCATGGCAGAAAGTGGATGAGTTGTACCCGCTCACCCCCCCCCCCCCATTTCTTAGGGCAGACTTGAGTTAAATAGGGAGGGAGGAGGGTCTGGGAAGGCATGCTTATTTGACTACACCCTGTGGCCTTTAGGTATCTCATTAATAAGGAGATCTCTTGAGGCCCTGAGGCCTGTAGTCATGTCCTCTATCTGTGCTAGGTGACACAAACCTCTCTTTGGGAGGGGTTGTAGGGGCATTGTCCTATGTGACTGAAAGGCTCAGATCAATTGAGGTCTGAGGCTCCATGTCAGGAGTCTGGAGTCTGGGAGTGTGGAGAAATGTATGCTATCCCTTGCAGGGTCTCTGGCCATCTCTAGCCTGTGCTCCACCAGAAACCAAGCTATCCTTTCACGGTCCCACAGCACCCCTACAGGGTTATCTTTGCAATTTAGCAAAAAATAACACTATGAGACATTTATATACATGTACAATCTTATGTTTAAGTGGTCTGAGAACATTAACAACCATTTGAACACCTTCATAGTCATCTTGGCCTGTTAAACTAACCTAGAACTTGGCACTGACCCTTCTCCAAGGTAGGTACTCAGTAAATATTGATGGGTAGAAAACTCAGGCCATTACTCAATGCTTTCTCCATCTTCTCAATGTCTTTATTCCTGGGTTATGGAGTCACTGTTGTGGATAGCTGGACATTTCTAAGCCACAGATCTCTAGTTATAAATCCCCTGTGCCTTTTAATTTTGCCTTTCCCTTTGCCCTTTGCAGCTCACTCCTGCTGCAATAACGTTGAAAGCTCTACACTGGATAGGAACATGTCCATGCATGGTTTCCTATCTGTACTTTCAAAATGCATCCCCTCAGAAAATGGCATCATTATATTTGTGGTCCTTTATGTAACTGCAAGAAGGACTGCATTTTGAGAACCGTGGCTTGGTTAGGAAATTTTTCATGGCCTACTTCTTCAAATAGACCTGGAGATTGATTCTTTTTAAAGTTGTGATAAAATCAAATTTCACCACAAGTTATAGTGATTAAAATCTTTGTCTTCTTACTCCCCAACCTCCACCAAAACATCTAGGTTCCATTTCAAATCCAGTGTTACTGATTTTCCTGAGCAGGTGACATCTGCTTTTTTTCTGAGCCTGGCCTCCTCATTCACACTGCTAGGGTTTTCCCTGGCTCTCAGCCCCAACCCACACCTCTCCCTTTCCTTTTAGCTTATTTAGGAAGCAGTTTCCACTGTAGTAAGCTTCTCTCTGGCTGCTGGCTTGCATCTCAGACGGCTGGTTATGGCGACTTTCCTGGCAGCTGTAAATTAGCCTGGTGTTTTAGGTCTCTGGTGTTGTTTCAATGTGGAAGCCTGGGCCTGGAGAGATTTAGTAGGGGCTTGACAGGAGCCTAGGTGTGACAGGAAGGGAAAGCTGAAGTGATACTGTCCCCAGTAACCATGGTTCAAGCCCAAATTGAAAAAGAATTCAAAAGAAGGCTGAGTTCAGGGCCATGTGGTAGGTACCCTGCAGTGAAAAGCTAAGCCCCAAGAAAGGATGCCTCAGTCTGCAGGAGTTAATATCATATACAACTCGCAACTCAGAAAGCCACCACAAGCCTCAAGACCTCTCCTTGAGTAGGGAAAACACTGGAGCCTTTTGGCTGCCTCCAGGTTGTTTAGGAATGTTCTGTAACATAGGTTGCTATAGCCAGGACTGAGAAGAGACAGTTTTATCTCTAACCTCTCCTATGAGATCTCTATACATTCGCCTTCGAATCTTGCCAACCTTGCCAGCCAGTCAGGGCACAAGCCTCAAATCTCAAATGTATTTTTCTGAGGTGTTCAAATGACTATTTTCTTGTCCCTGTGTAGTTGGCTCAAAAAGAGGAGGGAGTAGCACCATTAATCAATCTCTCTCTCTCTCTCTTTCTCTCTCTCTCTCTGTCTCTCTCTCTTTCTCTCTCTTCTTCTTCCCCACTCATTTAATCCCAACACATAATAAGTTGAATCTAAAAAGAAAGCACATGAAGATTCACCAAAGATAGAAAGTATCAGGAGGCAATGGTTCATGTGAATCCTACTGAGCAAAGAGAGGTGTAGGGAGCCTTGAGGCTTACATCCCTTTCCATGAGGGCAAAGGAGAGCTAAATTATGTATGTGAGAGAAGAAATGAATATTGAATTCATCCTTGTTCTTCTCAAAGTATAGGGTGTAATTATAAAACCGCACTGAACACTCTGAGATGTTTAGTATTCTGTATGTATAACTTTAAAACAGGAACAAATTATGTGAAGAAACCAAATGGTTTTTTTTTTGTTGTTGTTGTTGTTGTTCTTTCAGCAAGTCAGGCAGATACTTTATGACCATATCTATCCTTTGGACTTATGTCAACACTCACTAATGTGCTAGTTGATTACACAGAAGTGTATATTTAAGATGTTGTCTGTAGGATTTGCTATTGCCAAGTGCCAAAATTCTCATGTTTTCAGAGGGTCTCAATGAGGTTAAATCACGAAAGCTGGGTCTTGTGGGAGCATTGCCCAATGCATGTGTTACTCCTTGATTTTATACAGTTCTCTTTGCTGCCACAGTGTTTATTAAAAATGATGCATTTGTAAATGGGTATGGAGAACCCTGTGAAATTATTTATATAGATATAAATAACATTTGGCATGTTCTGGACCCCTTGATCTCTAGGCTGAGTGTTTTGCATACATTATCAATCAATCCTCAGAGTGCTCTGGGCAAGGAAGAGACACTTGTTCAGGGATAGACAGAAGATAAAAATGGAGGGGGACATTAGTGTCTCATCCTCGCAGGAGATGAGGGATTAATTCTCGTCCCTTGCCCTGTGCACTCTGGATCATCTGCAGGAGATAGCTGTGTGGCTTTAACATGCAACAATAGAGTCTCCAGCCTTAATGATCTTTGGTATTCCTGTAGCTTTCAAGTTTTTAGGAAGGGAGAAGCCACTGCTGAATTTCATGTCTCCTGAATGAGATGATAGATTCACATGATCACAGAGCTCAAAGGTACTAAAGAGCAGCCCTTTCATTTTACAACTGAGAAACCTTGGAGATTGACAGGCTGTTATTACAGTTAATTTTTGTGGTCTGTGTCTGAAAGGTGGTATGATTATAGATGTTTTAGAAATAAGTCAGTGACTTTTTTTTTTTTTTTAACAAAAAGCAAGCTCTTGTTTTAGTGAACTGAAATGTCTAGACACTTGGAAATATGGCCTTTTGCCTATGACCTGTGTGTGCTCAATCTCATCTGATCTCAGAAACAAAGCAAGTAGAACTTAGTTAGTACTGGGATGGGAGGAGTAGCTTTCTTTTAATGAAGTACAGTCTCTCACTTTGAATTGTTTTATATAAATAGCATTTAGATTTGACTTACACTAGGTGATTTATTAAGTATTTTAAATAGTAATTTGCTTTGTTATGACAAAAATTAGTGTTCCATAGATGAACAATTGGATGATATAAAAATATACAAGAAAAAATAAAATCCATAAGTAATGCCAGTGTCCTGAAACCACTGTCAACAGTCTCTTGACTGTCCTTTTCTTTTGTTGCAAGGAGATGAGGGAGATGAGCATGTAGGTAAGTAGACAGATAACACATACAAAAGTGTTTTCACACAGGAGGAAACTATGTTGAATGCATACTTTATGTCTCCCCTTTTCTATAATAATGCTATAACTACTTCCCAGACACACTCTTGGAGAACATTATTCTCTGTTGGTGGTGGTGTGGGCGGTTTTACATTTCTCACTAAAAGGTTGTACTTTCACTACAAAGGACAAGGTGGAATTCATAAACTGAAGCTGTTTTGCATGTCACTGATCATTTTCTTCAGAGAACTTTTTAAAAGTTAAATTAGCAGGGCAAAGCATCTAAAAAGTAAAAAAAAAAAAAAAAAACCACAGCCTACTAAACAACCAAGCAAAACCAAACAAACATAGTAAACAAACCAAAGCAGATGAAACCCATGGCCTCAAGGTGGAAGGGTAGGGGAGGAGTAAGCACCATATTTTATTTATAGAATGTTTGAAAGGTTTATTTGACAAACAAGACTAGAATCTATCCAGATGTTACCTGTGATGAGTTGATGTATGTGTACACTGTGGCGTGACATCACTGTTGAGTTAATTAGAATAGCCATCACCACCCACACCGCACATTAGATGCTGGGATCATCTCTCACATGTGAAAGGATGTGTCATCTAGGTGGCATTTACCCATTACCACTGTGCTGTAGACTCCATCAACCACTGCTGTATCCATGTGAGTCCCTGCTTCGTGCCCACATGGGCCCTAGCTGCCTCTTCGACATGGTACCTTCTGAACCTTTCTAAAGCTCCTAGTGATGTAACACTATTACATCATTGTATTTGTACATAAGGAAGCAAGATTGTCCTAACCCAGTTCTCAAGGTAAAAAAAGGACTAACCTGAGACCTGAAAGTGTGCAGGCTAGTGCAGGAAATGCTTGGCTCAGCTACCGCACTTTTATGTACAACTGCCCTCTTGCATTCTCTAAACGTCGGTCTGGAGAAGAGAGTAGTATGATAGTAAGCTGAGACCCAGATTGCTCGGTTACTATGACTACCTGGTACTAAGGTTGTTACAGAAATAGCCCAGGGTTTTCCCAATTCCATAATATTAGACTTGACATGCTTGCACAGTAACGAGTACTGACTTGTTCAGTAAAGATAAGACTCCTTTTTGTCTCAGGCGGAAAACTACTTTAGATGCCAACTTGAAATAGCAAGAGAATTGCTTTACAACTTCTAGGTGTAATCGCTACGTTATGTTTCAGTGTCTGAATGTATAGAACGTGTGATACTTTGGTAAGAACCCATATATGATGTGTATTGAAGCACACCCATCATAGCTAGCTTTAAAAGAGGCAAATGGGGACAGGGTTCAATATTTAGGAAATTATTTATCAAACTAGTTTCACTTTGTACCTTGGGAAGTACAGCATTTGATCATTCTGAAACTATATGCTGGGCAGCTGTTTCTCTAATAAGGCACACAGATGTTGACATGCTGGTTCATTTGGCATCACATCCATCCAAGGATGACTAGATACTTTGAGTGCTGCCTAAATTATATACTGCTCCAAACATGGAGATTGTGACAACCCAGCATAAAATAGGTTAAAAGGTTCTATATATTGGACAAATAGCTTTCCTAGGACCATCTTTTGCTCTGCAGTTTGTGGAAAAAACTAGATTGTGTAGGGGACTTTTTTGGCGCTTCTACATAATTCCCAGGAACGTGAGATCAGTGGGTGTGTATGTGTCAGTATGGAGAAGAGAAAGAGAGAGAGAGAGAGGAGAGAGAGAGAGAGAGAGAGAGAGAGAGAGTTATGAATATGAATGAGAATATGTAGACTAATCAGGATTGCATGTTAAAGAAGGAAGCAGATCCAATTAGAGAGCTATTAGAAGGGGAAGAATCTGGGTCCAGGAGTGTAGCTCAGTGGTAGTTGAGTGTGTGCATTACATTCAAAAGATCTTGGGCTCAGTCCCCACCCAGTGCTTCCATATAAAAGAATAACTTGACAGACTATGCATGGTGACACACTCTTGCTTTCCTGATGCTTGGAGACTGAGGCAAGAAGATTACTTAATCCAAGGAGTTTGAGGCCAACATAAACAGCATCATGAGCGTTCATCTCAAAATATGTGATTGAGGTATTGTGAAGAACCTGAAGATGCATTTGTATTTGTTTTATTTAGGGTTTCATACATTTTTTTTTCAAATGATGGATGTGATAGTATTAATTATGAACTGGACAATCTAGAATTAGCTAGAGGTATATGGGCATGACTGTAGAGTCTTACCTTGATTGCATCAATGGTGGCAGGAACACTTACCAGCTATGCGGGGCAGTGTTCCCTGGATGGGCTCCCGAAGTATATAGGCTGAGAAAGGCTGAGCAGTTACCTGCATGGACCTCTCTGGCTCCTGACTGTGTATTTGATGGTATAGCCAACTGCTTCATGCTTCTGCCACCTTGACCCCCTTGCTGTAAATCTATAACTTGACCTGTGAACCACAATAAGTTGCTTTTGTTAGAGTCTCATGACAGTGGGAAAAGAAACTAAGATGATGGTGTTAGTGTCGTCTGCTTTCTTCTTCCATCCCTCTGAAACTTTCAAACAAAATCTTGGAGGTTATCTCAGGGTTTTACTGTTGTGAACAGATACCATGACCAATGCAACTCTTATAAAGGACAACATTTAATTGGGGCTGGCTTACAGGTTCAGAGTTTCAGTCCATTATCATCAAAGTGGGAGCATGGCAACATCTAGGCAGGCATGGTACAGGAGGTGCTGAGAGTTCTACATCTTCATCTGAAGGCTGCTAGCAGATACTCACTTCCAGGCAGCTAGGACGAGGGTCTTAAAGCCCACACCCACAGTGACACACACTTACTCCAACAAGGCCACACCTACTTTAACAGGGCCTCACCTTCTAATAGTGCCACTCCCTGGCCAAGCATATACAAACCATCACAGAGGTATTCAAAAGAAAATATATCTTTAAATTGTTCTCCCCCGTAGACTGCAATCTCCAGTAAAACCTTGCCAGTTCAGTCCTTTCCCATCTTTTTCAAGCTCTCATGCTGTACAAGAGAAGGTCGTGTCTGTTGCGCTGTCAGAAGTCTAGGGTCTATCGCTAACCTTTTTTTCTACTTGACTTGCAGCATGGCACAGAGTGGACTTCAGCTCCATGTACTGTGTGCTCCTGCACCCACGGAGAGGTGAGATGCTCGCACCAACAATGTGCCCCACTATCATGTGGACCACAGGAGCTGGAATTCCTTGCTGAAGGACACTGCTGCCCTATCTGTGTGGGCACTGGGAGTGAGTATGAGCTGGTGGGCAGGGACCTTCTCTGCTTTTGAGGTTGCAGATGACACCTCTATTCTTGTCTTCCTTGTTCAGTGTGGATCAAAGATTCTGGAATTCCTTCCTATTTGAACCAAGGTGTGACTTGCACCGATCATGAGGTCACAGTGCAAATGTGGGATTCTGCTGTCTCTCATTTGTATGTTTTGCCTTGGCCAGCTGAATCCTTCTACATTTCCATTTTCAGAGAGGGAAGAAGCAGGGAAACAATTCTTTGATTTGACTTCATGAGGCCAAGATCACCCTTTCTCCCATGATAGACAGAAGGAACAGATCTGTTCTCTGTATTGTATTGCTATTGCTGATCTGTCTGCTGGTTTTTGAGATGATGTAATATCTTTCCCTAAGACAAGCACAGCAGTGGCATGGGATGGGGTGGGATGGATGTCTTTCATTTGTGTTTCCTGCAATCTCACTGAACAGATTATTCCTGCTATAAGCTAAGGCACCTGGCTTTCTCTCAGCAAGCCAGGAGCATGCTTCTAGACTAGCCCTTTGAACCAAATGTATCCGTTTCATTACGTTTTAGAGACACGTACCCTGTTGCAATTTGATAGCTATTAGTATGGACTTTATTAGAAGTAGGAATATCAGCACCCCATCATGCTCTGCTGGCATGTAATGATTAGAATACTGCTTTTAGTACTGTCAATTGGAACTCATGCTCTCATCTTTTCCCTTTCAAAATAGCCCCCCTCATTTCTTTCCAATTCATAGTTATTCCACCTCTGCAGAGCTTTTTTTTATAGAGATACCACAGATTTAAATGCATGCCCATGAAATCATGGAAGTAGAATGTTTGCCTTATGCATTTCAGAACTCACCAACCAGCTGATATGAGCACGGTCAACTGCTTTGAGCAAAATAACCCTCAATGTGAAAGTCCACGAGCAGCCAAGTGGAGACAGCATGGGACGTGTGATGCCCCAGTTTCTGGGGTTCTCTCATAGATTTTAGACATTTTTCATTGATCTTTTGTGCGAAAGGCATATTAAAGGCCTTTTGCCTCAAGAGATTAGCACATCATTTAGGAGCAGCTCCCTAACTGGTGAAAATACATTTCTTGTTCAAAAAAGTAAAGGAAGTTCTTCCTTTTCATCCATGGTCTCACTGTATGTGAAGAATTCTGTATTTTCTATCTGCTCCTGTGGGTCAGAGTACTCAAAGGGTGAGAAGAGACACTCCCAGGCTCCCTGTAATGTCCCCTGGGACATGGCGCATAGAACACATGAACAAGCCCACCCTCCTGGAACCAAGTTTCCTGAGGAGGTGAAAGGAACTGGGGGAGGGGGCAGGCAGCTGAGAGCTTGGGGAGCCAGCGGGAGATGGGATCATGCATAGACTGAAGCTGCAAACCCCACCTGCCTTCACTGGAGATGGCAAAGTGACAACTGCAGAGCCTGGAATCAAGGACATCTCCATTCCTCACCACCCGAGCAGTGCGCCTTAGCCAGGTCTGCACACACAGTTAGCTCTGAGACCCACACATGCATATCTTTCCGTAACCCTACGCCTGTATCCTTCCAGAACCCTGTTTCTACAATGGCCACATGTTTCAAGATGGAGAGGATTGGCAACTGAGCCACTGTGCCAAGTGTGTGTGCAGAAATGGGCTCACCCAGTGCTTTGCAGCTCAGTGTCAACCTCTGTTTTGTAACCAGGTAAGAAAGACACCCTCAGAGTAGACTTTTCACAGGGAGCTGACGGCTGAAGAGTTTGGAGAGGTTTTGTTTTGTTTTGTTTTGAGATATTGTTAGGCCCCCACCTCAGAAAACACTGAAGCCACTGCTGTTTCATTTTCCTGACATTTTCGGTAACAGTCTCAAAGATGTCTTCTTTTTGTTTTTTTCTTCTCTTCCTTAGAAGATACAGATAAGTCTAATTACCCAGCATTTAGGCAAATTGTTGCACAATGAGATTAAGCTGTTGGGCTACACATAAGGAAGCCTCCAGCTTGAAATGCAGATGTTTCCCCCACAAAATGTCAGACGAAACATCTGGAAAACTCAGTAAAGAGATGAGGTTTCTTACTTTTCTCTCATGTATAGGTGTAGTCTACTTTTTAAAGGCGCAGACATGTCTTTGAACATGAATTGTCCAGATGTACACAATTTGATTTTTATAGGACAATGATTCAAGTTCTCCAAGTGTTTTCTGAGAGGATATCCAAGCTAATGGGATCCTCTTCATTTAGTGTTGATCCAATTTTCAGACTGGTAGGCAGTTCACGCAAATCCGAAGGAAAGTCTACATTGCAAGTATCCATGGCCCAGGCAGTGTTTTATAGTGTCTCCTCTCCCTGAGCTCCCGAGGATGTGTTATGAAAGTTGTCAGATAACTGTGAGAGGAGTTTTGCCTCCAGTGGAAACATAGTTTCATTTTTGATCCAAGGAAAAGCTGTAAACCAAGATTTAGTTGCTATATAGAAGTACTTTGTGTCAAATGAAACAAAATCAATAACATGGCATATCATGACAATTGGGCAGTATTTTTAAAGACAGACAAAAGGCAATTAGCCATGAAATGCTAAATGCCAAATCAAGGGAAATGTATCTAATTGAGAGACTCAATTGTATTGCTCACACTACACCAACTTCTGTGCTCCTGCTTCAGCTCTCAGTTCAGCACCATGTCTTATCCTAACTTCAGATCACTAGGAAGTGACTTGTTGGAACTGCATGGGACCTTGCTTCACTTATGTCATGTTGGCTAGGGCTCTTGTGTTGGGTGGAACATGTTAACACGTACGGCAGTTTATCCTCCCTGTTTGGTGTGGATAGCTTCACAGTTTTCTAATGCTACAATAAAGGAGGTAGAGAAATGGAGATCCATTGAGAATCTTCTGCTTTAAATTGTAAAATCGCCACTTTGGATTTGAGGTTCAGACTGGTATCATTAAAAGTACTATTTCTCATATTAAAGAGAGTAGGCATATACCTTCTGCTTCATAGTATTCACTCATTGTTTGCACCAATGTATGTAATCAATGTAAAAAGGTGAGATTCAGTATGAAACCCGAGGACTAATTGATAAGTAAATGATCTCAGTCAATTTTGTATCTTTGTCATTTTTGCCATATCTATCTGTCTGTCTATCATCTATCTATCTATCTTTCTGTCTATCTCTGTCTATATCAGATCACTTAGAACCATTTAGTATCTCTGAAATATTAACTGCTGAAATGATACAGAGGAGTCCCATAGAATTATTGTTGTTGATGTAACACCTAATCCTACCAATACCATCACAACTGCCAATACCACCACCACTACTACCACCACCACCAGCACCAGCACCACTTTTTAGGTGTTCGATATGTACCAGTTCTTTACCTTCTTCATTCTGTATTCAAGGAAACAGAGGCATGGCAGGGGTAAGTAATTTGTCCTAGGTAGGATGGCCAGCACTTCTTACCTCAAGCTGTTCTACTTCACTGCCTCAAAGCATCAATCCTGATGCAGATTTAGGATAGTGATCACAGTAGCAGTGGGTGCTAACATAAGCAGGTATGATCAGGTGTGTTTGATATGTGTTTGTTCATGGAGTGTAAGAAAAAAAAAATGCAAGTTTGTCACCAGAAACCCATTTTCCAAAGATGGGCTGGAGCATTTGAACCCATCGTAAGTAGTTCTATGACGTTGGAGGTTTATTTGTTCATTTGTTTTCTTTTGTTTTAATTATAAGAGGAGTTGTTTCACTAATTAAGGAAAGCTTGGAAAGAGCAGGAAGCAGAATGAAAATAATTCCTGATGCTCAATTTCTTTCTTTGCGAATTTATTCCAATCCTGATAGACAAATAGAGATTCTTGCTTATTTGGTGCTTATGATCACCTTCTAAAAGGTGGTGACTATCCGTGGTGAACAGAGATGTTTTTGTTCTATACATTCAAATGAGGAGTAGTTATTTCTTTGATGAAATCATGAATTCCAACTGGATGGCTTGGACTCACCTTTTGGACAGATACCTTATCAATACAACCCCATCACCTGTATCATCACTCAGTAAAATGATCTGTGCAGTTTGATGAGATGTATTCCTGCTGATATTTAATCAGTAAATGTGCTGCAGGGGAGCTATCTAAGCCAGGGCCTCAAGTATCCTAAGCAGCGGCGCCATCACTGAGCCTTGAACTCTGCTGACTTCTCACACTATTGATTAATCTAAGGCATTTGAACATCATCTTTGGGTGTTTTTTTCAGGAGAGATTCTTTGTATGTTCTCTGAGTTTTCACAAACTTGAGAATATATTTTCTTGTTTACTACATAAGGGACAATTTGAAATCTAGAACTTAGTGAGCTGTAGACTCATTCCCACTGAATTTTGGGCTACCTTGTCACAGAGAAGCCTAAGGTCTGAGTTTTCTCCTGCTTTGACCCTTGTTACAAGACTTACAATCATTTTCCTGGGCTTCACTTTTTCTAAATGTGACTATAACCACCTTGTCTCGTGTTTGGGGCTTTGTTTGAGAGGGGGTTTTAGGGGAAGCATCTCTTGCTTCAACCCCCCCCCCTCCTCTCACCCTAGGATCAAGGTGATGTGATATATATATATATCTTGTCTGGTGTCCCATTCCTATTCTGTAATTTACAGCTAGTGTTGCCATGATGTATTCTTGCGGAATGTTTTTAAACCTTTATAATTCAAACATCTTCCAGAACATTTCTAGGTGAAATACTGTCTGTAAAAACACATTCCGCATGTATGAGAGCCGTCTGCCAAAGATACAAGGCTCTGGGCAATGGAAAACGGAGAGACAGATTCCTGTTCACACAAAGTGGAGTTCACTGAGGACTTAGAGACCGAATGTATCTAGGATTTCAGCAAGGCCGGTGTAGTCCTACATTCTGAGACAGGATGAAGTCATTTGCTTGTGAACCTAAATGATTACGGGCCATATAAGAATGTGTGTAGTCTTTCTTGAAACCTAGCAATGTGTCAGATATCAGTGGTTAGCACACATGCTTGGCGAATTGGATGATGTTCTCTAATGGGGCTTGGAATGTGTGCCGGTTCATCTGGTAGGCAGGTTAGTGGAAATAACAAGATGGCTGACTGTAGTCAGTATGAATGAAGCCTTACACGTATCTTATCTTTCACTTTCAATATAGAGCCCTCTCCCACTGTATCCCAGTGTTCTGAATTGTTTTTTCCCAGTTTGGTGTTAGTGAATCACTTCTATTCCAAATTCTAAGGTTGCTCTACTTTGTGTCAGTCATCTTCTCATTTAATATTTGGTCTCTTTCTCCAGCTTGGAGGAGAACTTCTTACGTTCATGTTTACCATTTCGAGAACTGAAGATGCAGAGATGAGAGAACAGAGAAACAAATGCCTTGTTCTCTTGTTTATAACCATTAGACCACACTCTCTGCTTCCTTACCCCGCCCCCACTACCCAGTCTTGATCAGACCTACTGTAAGAGGCACAGTTCAGTCATAGGCATCATTCTCAGTATAAAGGAAGCCCAGGGTCATATCTCAAGAAGAAGAGAATGGAAGAAAAGAAACATAGAAGAAAGAGAAACCATCGGAGTTTGTTTCTTTGGGTCCCGCTGCAGAGTCAATTAAAACTTAATACATTTCCACGATTCTTCTTTGTCTTACAAAGTGCTCAGCTCTCAGTAAACAGTGTTGGCTTCTGAATGAGTAGGAGTTATTTTCCTTTCGTATCATCTATTCTTCGGCGTTTGCTCCCCACATCCTGTTTTCATCCTTGATCAAGAGAAATCTTTTCTTATTTACTGACTGAATGCTGCCCCGATAGTGGCCTGCCCTCCACTCCATCCCTGTGGGTGTGGGCCAGGTGCTCAGGGCTCTGATCTGCTCTCAGTGGTGTGGCTGTGCTGAGAGATCTTTCCCATTTCCACTCCCTGGTCCACTCACATTCTCAACACAAGAATGGAAACCATCGCCTCCGGTTTGCCCTGCTTTTCCATTTCTCGGACTGCGGCTTTACCATTTAGCCACCTAGCTTCTTAATCACTTTCTGTGATCCTCTTAGCAAGCCTCCCTATTATGTCATGTTGTTGATATTATGGGCTCTGACTAGATGTAGAAAGAAAGACAGGAAAGACTGAGAATCTGAGGCTGCCACTACTTGCCTCTCATAACAGTTTATGAGGACCAAGCTCTGATCTAGAAAGGCTGGGGGTTGGGAGGAGATGGTGACTCTTATTTGTGCTTCTACCTACACAGCAAGAAAAGGCCACACAGTGTCTTAATAGTCAGTAAATTCCTGCCAGTGATGGGAAGATGGCTGTCAGTTCTACTTTATTTGTGGCGCCATCACTCTGATATTCTTCAATGTATTGTGATAGATATTATGTCAAAGGCTCTCAAACGCAATGCACTGTAAACTTCATTATCACAAGAGTCTTTATTTAAGGGCAACCATAATCCAATATAGTCTTCCTGGTAACTCTACCTCCCCAAATGTAAACTCATTCACCATATTTTCTAGTACTGAGTTTTTGCAATTATGGAAGATACTATATTAGATCCAGGGCACACATCTTTCTGTAAAGGGATTGAGTAGTTTCAACTTTTTGTGCTGTACAGTTAAAATTGCTATTGAGCTCTGCCATCATAGCATCAAGAAGATAGATCATATATAGGTATATGGATGTGTGGCCATAATCCAATAAAACTTTATTTTAAAAATAGGTGGTAAGATGAATATGGTTCATAGTCCATACTGTACTGGGCTAAGTTAGATCATGTATTTGAAAGGAGTATCTGAAAGTACAGTGTTAGTCTTTGTAGTGGTTATGTTAACTGATGGTTATGCTAACATGTTGGTTAAGATAACCGATGAAGCTGGGGAGATGGCACATGATTAAGAACACTTCCTGCTTTTGCAGAGGACCTGAGTTTTCGTCTCAGCAGCCATGTAGATCTGATAGATGTGAGGTTCAACTCTGGCCTCTGTGGTGATTCACCACACACATCTGCACATACTTAAATACAGATACACACAGACAGACAGACAGACAGACAGACAGACACAGACCACACACACACACACACACACACACACACACACACGAATACGTCTTTACAGGAGACTTAACACTGAGGCTGCCTACTCAGGACAAGACTGAGCATGGTTTAGTTCATTTATTTGTTAACTATAGTGAAGTTACTGGATAGTGTGATGATGTATGCCTCTACTTCACTTTGTCAACCAAAAATTTTGAGGAATTCTGAAATCAAGAAACCATGAGTTTTCTCAGGGCCTATCCTGTCTTCACGTATTCTATTGAACATCAATGGTTATAATACTACATGTATAAAATAAGAAGGTATTTCCACAAAAACAAAACAAACCAAACAAACAAATAAACAGCTACTGCTTTAGTTCCAGTGGCTTAGGCATTTGCAGCAAGCCTATCAGATAGTAATACAGAAACTTGAATGGCAATGTGTAACGGTGATAAATGATTGTGGGGGTGGATTACTGCCGCTTTCTATGAAAAGTTGATATCATAGGACCCCTGTTCCTTCCATCTCCGGTATGCTGGCTTTCTTATTCTTCCAGAAGGAAAACCAGAGTAACTATGAGAGTTAAATCTATTTCTCCTTCTCCTAAGAGAAAATGGGGTGACTGTTTTGGAAGGTTCTGACTTCTATGTAGTAACTACCACTTCTCAGTCATGGAAACTTAGTTTGTTCTCATCCTTCTCTCCCTTCTAAATGATTCTCCCTCCAGATATTGAAGAAGGCTGTAGGATGAAAGGGAAGTTGACTCTGCGTCATCTAGGAGGATACTTTTGATATGACAATAGAGATGAGTGCCTGACTTTTCTGGGTTACTGGTGGTAGTGGCAGAGATGAAGACAAAGAGAAAAGGCAGTTGAGGGTGATTCTCCAGGTGTAGGATCTCTGACACATTTCTCAACAGTTCCTATTCCCAGGTTTCTAAAGGATGATTGACTTTTGCTTGTTTTAAAGATGTCTCTAACATATGGCTTAAATCAAAATGCAGATGCATAGTGAAACAGCTGATTTGGGAAAGGGATACCTTTGCCTTTGAGTTTAGATGTGAGTCAGGATGTGCACGTAATCTTAAGTGTTAATATGATTAGGACTCTGAAGTTTTATTTCAATCATTTAACATGAGCAGTCAACCACATAACCTTAGGCAAGTTATATACCCTCTATTGTTAGTGTTCTCATTCGAGGCAAGAATAAGACCACCTACCTCAGAGAGTCATGACAGGACATAGGATATGCCTGGTGAAGACACACTGTTTCATATTTATAGTCACTTGTCTTTGATATTTTTAGTAGAAGACAGGACATGCACACACCTTCTAAGGTTCACACCGACCTTGGGGAGACTGCCACGTACCAGAGCCTTACATTGAATGAATGCTCAATGACAGGATGTGCTGTTCTACATGTGCTATGTGTTACATGTTCTACATGCTTGCAGCATGTGGCTGAGATGGCTGTAAGTTAGATTTCCCTACTGATGTGGATTAATACTTTCTTTTGATGGATTGTCCCTCTTTGGGTGTCAAGGATGAAACTGTCGTCCGAGTCCCTGGAAAGTGCTGCTCTCAGTGTTCGGCGCGATCCTGCTCTACAGCTGGCCAAGTATACAAGGTAACCGCCGCAGGCCGCCCATGGGCGTCCTGACTTAGGTTCTTCAGATTTCTATCCCATGCCTCCCAACCACGGGACCCCCCAACCCTCATGTCTGACTCGTTGCCAGGATTAGTAACTCAGTAAACAAGTGACTTTTTTTTTTCTTCAGTACATGAAAAGCCTTTATGAAGAAAATTAAGCTGAAAGGGATTATAAATATGAAAGAATGTGCTGGCAAGCAGAACCCTAGTTCATGAACCTTGGGAAAACTTACTGTTCACACGCATGCTGATGAGGAGAGGGGAAATGACTGGGAAGAAACACGGGGATGGCAGAGTAGACAGCTCAGGCCATTGAGAGACGGAAAGTAGAGTAAATTGCAAACTCAGTGATACTATTAAAACAGTCAAGACAACCATACCTAATCTGTAGTAGGTTTAAAACGTAGAGGAATTCAGCACATTGGGTGAATGAAAAAATGCTCTGTCCTAGGAGTGTTCATATATATATGATATATATATCATATATATGATACAAGCAACAGTCATATCAATCTGAAGCAGCAAACATAAGCAAAAGAAATCCAGTTTATTTTCATTCTTACCACTCTAAGAAGAGCTAAGTAGAAACTGGGACTTTGGCAGGCAGTGGGGAATCTGGAATCAGAGTCTCACTAATTATAGGTGGTTCTCTTAAAATTTGAATGAAATAACTAGTTGGGAAAGAAACTTTCAAATTAAGATGTGTGTGTGTGTGTGTGTGTGTGTGTGTGTGTGTGTGTGAACATTCGCCTGTATGTGAGCCTGTATGTGTCTGTATGTATGCACCATGTGCATACCTGGTGATTTTGAAGTCCTGACGGGCGTTGGATCCCTGAAGCTGGAGTTACATGTACTTGTGATCTCCTATATGAATGCTAGGACCCAAACCCAGGTGCTCCACAAGAGCAACCAGTGCTCTGAGTCACTCAGCTATTTCTTTTTTTTTTTTTTTTTAATTTTTATTTTCAGCAAATCAAAAAAAATTAAATTAAAAAGCATTCAAACAGAATAAAATGAAAATAAACAAACAAGCAAAATACCAAGGGTCAGATATACTTATACAAGAATTCTATAGGGCCTTCAAACAAGCAACACTTTTTGAGTTATGTTTAAAAAAATTCAGAACCACAATAAGCTCCTTCACAAAGCAAATAATATTGAAATAGTGAAATCAAGTGTAGACCCAACACAAATATATAAATTATAGTCCAATATCCCTCATGAATATACATACAAAAATTCTCATTGAAGTAGTTGCAAACTGAATACAAGAGATATAAAAAAAAATAATATTCCATGAATAACTGAACAACTGATTTTTTTTTTTTTTTTGAAGACCGTACTCCATATACAGGCTGCATGTTTTGGGATAGCCCCCACTCCAGATGATTGAGACCTACATGAAAACCAAGCTGCACATTTACAACATATGTGCAGGGAGGCCTAGGTTCAGCCCATGGAGGTAGATCTGTGTAGACTAGGTATGCTCCACGGTTGGTGATTCAGTCTCTGAGAGCTCCAAGGGTTCAGGTTGGTTTACTCTGTTGATCTTCCTGTGCAGTTCCTATCTCCTTAGGGCCCTCAATCCTTCCACCTATTCTTCTTTAAGAGTCCTCAAGCTCCATCCACTGTTTAGCTCTGGATATCTGTATCTGTCTGAGTCAGCTGCTGGTTAGAGCCTCTCAGAGGACAGCTTGCCGGTCTGTTCTCAGGCTGGAGGTTTAGCTCCTGGGAGCTCTGGTTGAATCTTTTGATACTCGTTCTAAAAAGGACAAAAACACCCTCACTTTGGTCTTCCTCCTTCTTCTTGAGTTTCATGAGGTTTATGCGTTGCATCTTAGGTATTGTGTGTTTTGGGGCTAATATCCGCTTATCAGTGAGTGCATACCATGTGTGTTCTTTTGTGATTGGGTCATCTCACTCAGGATGATATTTTCTAGCTCCATCCATTTGTCTAAAAATTTCATGAGCTCATTATTTTTAATGGCTGAGTAGTACTCCATTGTGTAAATGTACCACATTTTCTGTATCCATTCTTCTGTTGAAGGACATCTGGGTTCTTTCCAGCTTCTGGCTATTATAAATAAGGCCGCTATAAACATAGTGGAGCATGTGGCCCTGTTGCATGTTGAAATATCTTCTGGGTATATACCCAGGAGGGGTATAGCTGGGTCCTCAGGTAACACCATGTTCAATTTTCTGAGGTATCGCCAGACTGCTTTCCATAGTGGTTGTACCAGCTTGCAATCCCACCAACAATGGAGGAGTGTTCCTCTTTCTCCACATCCTCGCCAACATCTGCTGTCACCTGTGTTTTGGATTTTAGCCAATCTGACTGGTGTGAGGTGGAATCTCAGTGTTGTTTTCATTTGCATTTCCCTGATGACTAGGGATGCTGAGCACTTCTTTAGATGTTTCTCAATCATTCGAGTTTCCTCAGTTGAGAGTTCTTTGTTCAACTCTCTACCCCATTTTTTAATAGGGTTATTTGATGGTCTGGAATCTAGTTTCTTCAGTTCTTTGTATACCTTGGATATTAGCCCTCTATCAGATATAAGGTTGGTGAAGATCTTTTCCCAGTCTGTTGGTTTCCGCTTTGTCCTGTTGACCGTATCCTTTGCTTTACAGAAGCTTTGCAGTTTTATGAGATCCCATTTGTCAATTCTTGATCTTAGAGCATACGCCATTGGTGTTCTGTTCAGGAACTTTTCCCCTGTGCCCATATGATCAAGGCTTTTCCCTATTTTCTCTTCTATTAGTTTCAGTGTAGCTGGTTTTATGTGGAGGTCCTTGATCCACTTGGACTTGAGCTTTGTACAAGGAGATAAGTATGGATCAATTTGCATTCTTCTACAAGTTGACCTCCAGTTGGACCAGCACCATTTGTTGAAAATGCTGTCTTTTTTCCACTGGATAGTTTGAGCTCCTTTGTCGAAGATCAAGTGACCATAGGTATGGGGGTTCATTTCAGGGTCTTCTATTCTATTCCATTGATCCTCCTGACTGTCTCTGTTCCAATACCATGCCGTTTTTATCACTATTGCTTTGTAGTACAGCTTGAAATCCGGTATGGAGATTCCCCCAGAAGTTCTTTTATTGTTGAGTGTAGTTTTCGCTATCCTGGGTTTTTTGTTATTCCAAATGAATTTTAAGATTGCTCTTTCTATCTCTGTAAAGAATTGAGTGGGAATTTTGATAGGGATTGCATTAAATCTGTAGATTGCTCACTCAGCTATTTCTCCACCTGTGGGAAACACTTTCATCTGTGCTGTGTATGTCCCGTTTGGCACGGTGGTCTCATTTGATATTTTTATTGGACAGGTTTCTACTAAGTCTTTTTTTTTTTTTTCAAGAGATAGGTTGTGAAAGTGTTTGAATCTATTTGGCTGCAAGTACCAGAAAAGCCCCAGTAAAAGTAACCAAAATCTTTGATAATATTTGTTTGAGAGAACAAGATGTCCCAGTAGGGAGGGGTGTGCAGGAGCGATCAGTTCAGGTCTGAGTGTTACCTTCACATGGATGTTTGCCTTAATCATGTCTCCCTGATGTTCCTTAGATGACTTTAGATGTGGTTGGAGAGTAAATTCTTTGACCTCAAGTATTTGAGCAAACCTGGAAAAATTCCTATACCCTAGGTGCAAGGGAAGCTCCTGGCAAAGAAAACCTAAAGAATGTTCACAAAGGAGTCAACCAATAGGGTCTTCTAATTCACCTTAGCATTCCCAGGTCCTCTAAGTGTTGATATAGTAGTAACCCTATATCCATGCAATTCAAATGCAAATATATTTGAAAATTCATTGTCTTTTCTTTTAGAGACCATTTTTACATAAGTAATTTTGCTTCTCAGAAATGTGTTCAATGTTGGTGCATGAAAAAAGGTAATGAGAAAGTAAGTGCCTGAGCTTTTGTTTGATGTGTGTGGCATTTGACATGACACCCCCTTTTTCCCCCTCTCTCTCAGCATGGTGAACAGTGGAAAGAAGACCCCTGTACCCTGTGTATGTGTGACCAGGACAGGTCAGGTGTCACAAACAGGCTTGCCCTCCAGTGAGATGTGCAAAGGTATTTGAAAGCATGTGACTAACTCTTCTAAGCTTGATTCTGGACCATTTAAGAAGTGCACTTCTTAAGATGCTTTAGAGAATGTGGAATGTTGTATAAAGATGTAAATGGCCTGCCTCCCAGCAGGAGAGCTGAGGTGGAGAACTGCCTCCCTCCTGGGTCAGGAGGGCTTGCATTACACATGGCCAGTGTTCTGTATCTTTCTGCCACTTGTTGACTGTGGTGCTTGCATTGTCTCCCTTCCCTCACTAATCTCTGTTTTCTCTAGGGTCAGAGCAGAGCCCGGCATCACGGGCAGTGCTGTGAGGAATGTGTGTCTCCTGACAGCAGCTGCTCATCTGATGGGCTCCTGCGGTACCAGGATGAAATGTGGAAGGGCTCGGCCTGTGAGTTCTGCATGTGTGACCAGGGCCAAGTGACCTGCCAGACAGGAGAGTGTGCCAAGGTGACCTGTGCCCTGGTAAGAAGTGAAGGCATTTCCCTTTGCCCCATGGCAGTTCCTCCCAGCAGATGGTGGATGCTCCCTCTTTCCTGGCAGCCAAGAGAATGGCAGGCGGAGGATTGCTCGAATTTCCAGGGGTCTCTGAGCACGGAGATGCTGGGATAGGAAGTGAATGTCATTGTCTGTTCAGACTAGCTTGGAACACTCCCCAGAGCCTTTAGCTATTATTGCATCTGTTCAGATTAGAAGAACTCAGCCAGAAGCATAAAGGGAAGGGCATGATGGAGGACACTAGCCTAACAGTCTGTGCAGCTGGCCCTCATCGGTAGCGGACTGCTCTGTTTGCACTGGCCTTAAAGTGTTGGTCTGCAGGTGTGCCTGGGGCCTGGCTCTTTCTGCAAGCACACTGACTACATTTAGTAAAAAAGACACCCATGAGCCCTCCTGTAGACTGTGAAAGAATGAAAAGATATATATATATGTATGTATATGTATGTATATATATGTATGTAATTTTTTTAAGATAGAGCAAGGGGGACCTCATAGACAATTAACTCTGCTGGGCTCTGTTAAGTCCTTCTATCTGTAGAATTTCTAGCTGGCTTTGTCTGGCTTCACATGTATATTTTAGGGAAATTACTCCCCGCCCCCCTTTGAACTTAATTTTGACCCATGACTTACAAAAAAATTGCTTTAAAAGTTGTCTCCTCCTCTGGCCGTTCCCATCCGCCCCTCCAGTTTCCCTCGGGGTTTTCAGCTTGAGGATACAGGGACGCTACAGAGATCTGAGGCATAGGGGTCAGCGGAGGCTTTTTTCTCTCTGGTTTCTCTCTGCCACTTCCAGCACTGAGCCTAAAGAGGGGCAAGCCTTCAAACAAGAGTGTCATTCACATCATTGATATTTTTCACTTCCCCTCCCACATCTTGGTCTTGGCAGAGCTGAAACATACTTAGGCAGAGAGGGTCTTGCCTTCCCGTAGATTTATTCACCACCCCCATGCCTTTCATATCTTTTTTCCTTACGTGAGAGGAGTCAGAATGCTTGGAAGGGGATGACAGGAAACTCAGTGAGAGCCTTTTCCTTCTCTTGCTGTCTGGGGTGGCCTCTACATCTGACGATGCTGGGTTATACTTCAACGTTTAACTTGTTGAATATTTCAAGGTTTGTGAAAAATAAGGAGAGGTGGTTCTAGCCAGCTGGGCTTCTCAACCGCCTATTCTCAGTCTCCCTTGAGGAAAGTAGCATAACCCACTGTTGCCTCTGGTAGCATCCTGCTCATCTGCTGACCCACTTGATGTAGAGCATCGCCTAACCGTGGTGGCATTAGCTAGGCTCTCTGTGTGTCCTTGAGGACAATGAGAAGAGGCTGGAGTTAGTGCCGTGCTCCCTACGCTGTTTTCTATCTGTCAGCCTATTGTGTCCCCACCTTTGCCTCTGAGGATCTGAAGCCCATGGTCTGTTTCTCCAGATGTTTAATTTCTTCTAGAGTATCTCCGCAGACCCCCAATTTTGTGTAGGTTAGTGGATTCTAAGCTGGAATTACTGCCAGTAGTGAAATTTAAACCAAAATAGAATCTTAAGGAGAAAGAAAAAAATACTCTTCTGCCTCTTTTTAGATACCATAATTCTGAAATTAGCTTTGGTTAGTGACCTTGTTAAAGCCTGGTTATCCTAGTAGCTTCTTAATTTCTGCTTTGCTTGTATCGCTGGTGATCGAACAATGAAAAAGGCATACCACGACCTTGAGAGTTCCTGGGATTTGCTGGAAGCCAGATGCATGAGCAGAAATGATTTTACATGGAGGTCCACAGAAGCACCAAGGATTATGGAAATATGAATTAAATGCCTTCAGAGCTCCTGAGGGAGCTGGGAACACACTGCTGAGGCTTTTGGTCAGCTCCACCCTGCTATCTGAGCTCCTTTCGAAAATATCAAGGCTATTTGACTTCTAATCTTGGAGACCAGGGGTGTATTAGGTATTAGTGTCACACATCTACCGAAAGCTATAGAGACTTTCTACAGATGACAGAATCACACATGCTCCCCATTGCCATTTATTATCGAATCCGCACCAATATTCTGGAAAGTCTTGGAATCAATGTGCAGTTTGTTTTTGTTTTTGTTTTGGTTTTTTGGTTTTTTGGTTTTTTGGTTTTTTGGTTTTTTAAAAGAGAAAATGGCATGATCCTTGTCTTGGATGTATTTGGTAAAGTCCCTTGACATTGAGTCATACATTGACCAATGGAAGAATAGCACAATACGATTGATTTCATATTTCCAGGTGTTCCAATGTCTTTGAACATAAATTCAGATGAAGATATCACATTATTTCTTTCTTCTTAACCAGCCCTACTATTTACCCCTGTGCTGAGAGGAGTGGCTTGAACACAGTGCACTGAAGAGAGAAGGCATGCATAACTGGGGAGCCCTTCCTTTCCTCCCACCAGAGGAAAAATACCTCAAAAGAGGCCATCCTGTGCTAATGCGTATTAAATTGACTTCCAGAGCCATTGTTCCCTTGGGGTTAGGTATTTGGCAGAGAAGGTGCAGCACATGTCTGATATTGAGAACACTCTTAAAAATGAAATGAATGAGTTTGTTTCACAGTTTAGTTCTATTCAAAGCCGAAGTCAAATGCTAGTTGGCATGTTCCCCACAGCAATAAGCTGGAGTGTTTGGGGACAGCCAGGCTTCTATAAATAGTAAAGCTGTTTAGACCTTCCTACCTCACCCAAGCCGAATCCTGGCTCCCTAGGAACTGGGCTTTTTGGTATTTGCTGCTCTGTGTGAAGGCTCAGAACAGCCACATTCTTCTCTCTACAGGCTGTGGGAGCTCTCCAGCAACCCTCTGCCATGCCTTTTCCTTTTAATAGAAGTACACTCTCTGTCTTGCTTCAAAATATTGTCTTAAGCAACTTAGATTACACACCTATAAACCCTTTTATACGCTTTGAAAGCAGATTTCAATCTGATTCTCAGTGATGCCTTCACCCACATCTGATTCCTTGTTTCTGCAAAACAATTTATATGTAAATACGCCAGATCCCTGTAGCGCCCACTGCTCTCTGTTGGCCTCTGACTGGTGTGAATTTTGATGGACAGCAATCCATGTAGCTCCTTTCTTTTTAAAAGAACTTTTAGGAATTGTACAGTGTTGTAGCCATTCATATAGTTTTGTTTTATTTGTTTTAGAAATTTATGTGTTTCTTCACTAAAAAGGAAATATATATTCTGTTTAGAAGATCATGAAGACTCCAGAAGAGAGCCTAAAAATCCACTCTTAATAATACAACCTAAAGACAACAAATGCTTTTACAATCTATTTTCTTTAATATAGTGTTTTAAACATAAACTAAGATCATTTAATATGAGTATTTAATTTTAAAATGCTGTTTCTATTTAATATTGTTCCTAAACTTTGAAATATAATATAGAGCCCCCAAGTTGAATGTTAAATATTTAAAGAAACATATCATTCTTCAGAAATTAATGAGTCTGTAGAAAGTAGGCAGTGCTTTGAAGAACACTCTGCAGCCTGCGAGTATTAGATATTATTGTTTACATAAAGGAAATTGCAAGCAGAGTTTGTGATTTAGTAGCATATTTCCTGGAATGTGGGGCTACAGTGGAATTTAAACTTTTTGATCTACAGAGAATTATTTAGATTGTTTTAAAAACATCAAGCATTCATTGTTTTGAAATAAAAATTAAATTGAAATTACTAAATTGGGAAGACTCTGTAAGCAAACATCTGTCTTCAAAATGTGTCATTTCTCTTCTTCCTCTTATAGTTAAAACAAAAGTTGGGTGCAAGTGAGCTAACACTGAGAGCTTCAGAATGGTGAACAAAAATTACTTTTCTGCTATTTAACTTATGCCTAGACTACATCTCTACATAAAAGCATCCCTCTGATTTGATATTCAAATACTGGCTTGATTTGCATGCGACTGTTGACGCCAAGGCTGCAAGTTCCAAAGCTGCAAGTTGTGACTGTACTTCTCTAAGATAGTGTGAACCTTTCCTGCCACTTGTCTTTGCTGTCCTATGACATTGCCATGACTACCGTTTCTGGTCATGGGTAGGTAGATAATTATGAGGTGGAGAGAACAGAGCACGTGCACTCTGTCAGAATATGGGAGGAGCACTCTGAGAATACATTGGAATCATGAGGAGACATCCCAGAGGGAACCAGCTAGGGTGGGTGTTGAGTATGGGGTGGGGGTGGGGCACATACAAATAAGCAATGGGCTGAAGCTGAGAGTGTGTGGAGCTTCGCATTCCAGTCAGGAACCCAGCTGCTTCTCAATTTAGCACTGCTACCTGGCGATGTTCATTTGATGTGTACCACTGCAACTCTTACTCCTACAGGGTGAAGAATTAGTTCACTTAGAAGGGAAATGCTGCCCAGAATGCATTTCAAGGAATGGTTATTGTGTTTATGAACAGAAGGCAGAGATTGTGAGTATCAGGTTAATAACCAAATACTATTAAAATTAATAGATCAAAACTAACCCAATCAGGGGATCTTTATTATCTCCTAGTGTTTTTAAATTCATTCATTTTTTTTCCCAACAAACTATTTCATGTGCATGAAGAATGTGCTATGTACTGGGGACAGGCAGACGGAAAGCATCACGTAGAGTCTCCTCTTGGTGGAAGATATTTATAGTGTGAGAAAACAAATAAGACACAGACACAGACACACACAGACACAGACACACAGACACACACACACAGACACACACACACAGAGACACACACACAGACACACAGACACACACACACACACAGACACAGACACAGACACACACACACACACATACACACACACACACACACACACCCCACGGGGTGCTGATGAACACATAAGTCACTGAGCTGTGGTGGAAGTTTCCTCTTGATAAGATGAATGGGGAAGTCTTTCATGCAGGAAATCTAGTCAGAGTTGGGTGGAAGCAGGGGAATGTGACAATCTGGGGATGGACCAAGAAGAGAGACCACAAGTGCAAAGGCACCGAGGCAGGTGCTTATGTGACATGATCAGGGAATTGCAAGAGTGGCTAAGACTGGAACAAAGAGAGTAAGAGATGAGGGAAAGCAGTAGTCTAGAAGCCAGGTTCTTTACTTCAGGGCAGGTGGGTGTTGCTGGGGAGCTGGGGATCCTGCAGCCATAATTTAACTTAAAAAAAGTCAAACTGCAGGTCTTGTTAGGAGTTGTTTTGTCTAGATTGGTGGTTCTCAACTTGTGGGTCACAAACCCATTGGGGTCAAATATTGGATATCCTGCAAATCATATATTTACATTACAGTATATAACAGTAGCAAAATTACAGTTATCAAGTAGCAATGAGGGACTGTATTACAAGGCTGCGACCTTAGGAAGACTGGGAACACTGGTCTGGTCTAGATAAAGGATGGTGGTGGCTTGGCTTAAGAAGGAAGTAGGAAATAATGGCCACATCCTAGAGTCACTTTGTAGATAGAAATGGCAGCATTTGAGAAAAGATGGTACAAACTTGACAACCTGAGTTATTTAGGTTGTAGGATCAGCTCCCAAAAGTTGATCCCCTTAAATGTGTACACACACACACAAACATGCAAAGGCACATGTACACAGGAGCACACACACATGCACAGGCACATACATACACACACACAACAGACAGACAGACAGACAGACACACACACACACACACACACACAACCCAAATGCACCCCACAAGTATTATTTCTCCTTGTGTCAAAGAAAGAAATTACCTTTATCCCTTTAACTTTGCTTTACAGGAACACAAAGATGCACATGCATCTGGGGGCCAGAAATAAACCTTGGAAGTCACTCCTCAGAGGACATTTACCTTGGTTTTTGTTTTGTTTTGTTTTGAGAGAAGGTTTCTCATTGGTTGGGAGTTCACCAGATGAACGTGCTGTCTGGCCAGTGAATCTGCTTGTCTCTGTCTACAAAGTGCTAGGATTACAAGCACGTGCTATACTCTGCTGTTTTAAATGTGGGGACTGGGGCTCCAACTCCAGGCCTTGTGCTTATGTGGGAAACAGTTTACCAACTGAACGCTCTCTCCAGCCCTGCCCTAGCTTTAAAGCCCGTATTTCTCACGGGATTTGGGGTTATTGACAGATTTACTAGGTTCTTTAACCTATGTTCATGGATCATAAGTAGTTACACTGACCAATCAGAAGAGGGTTGTACCAATTGAGAGTCAGTGCTGTGACTGGTCTCAATCTAACCTAACAGGGCTCAATCACATCTGTCATCCTGCCAGCCCTTCCGTATATTCTAAGAGAGTGATATACGTCAACCAGGCAGGCTATAAGTTTGAATCTCTCCTATGCTGCATACTGTGAACTTGAGCAAGGTCCCTCCTTATTTAATGCGGATGAAAATGGTACTTTCCTCCTGGGCTATTAAGATGACAAATGCAAAACTCCTAGGACAGCCAGCGGCATATCTGTAGTTGGAAATATTGATAATTTTAGAATGTTATCAGTTGTCTCATGGTAATAATTTAGTCACCCTCATTGTCTTAAGAATTTAGAAAATTAATGTGTCCCTATAAATGTTGAGTTTGGATCCATTTCATAATATTCATCTATCTCTCTCTGTTTTATTTATTTATTTTTTCTGTTGTTGTTTTTTTCTTGGAGGGGCAGAGTTAAACTGAATGGAACTAAACAAAGCCAAGTGTTAAAAATAAGTACGGCCGGGTGGTGGTGGAGCACGCCTTTAATCCCAGCACTTGGGAGGCAGAGGCAGGCGGATTTCTGAGTTCGAGGCCAGCCTGGTTTACAGAGTGAGATCCAGGACAGCCTGGGCTACACAGAGTAAACCCTGTCTCGAAAAACCAAAAAAAAAAAAAAAAAAAAAAAGTACAAATCTCCATAGCAGTCTGGTACCACCAAAAAATTCAAGAGTTTCACTTAAAAGTTTAGATTCCTTGTCCTTGAATCCCTGCATATTGAGGGGAATTGAACCCATGCCTCGAGCATCCTCAATTGGTATGAGTTCCTAGTGTTTGATGCAGACAGATTTTATTTTTATTCATAAGTAGTTAATAAAATTGCATGCTGCTTGATGGAAATGGATATCTCCTAATGGAAAAATAAACAGATCAGCCTAATGGTGGTTTTAGTGGTATCATAAATACATTTCTTTTTCTTTCTAGATGTCTTCAAATGCAAGTGAAATTAAGCATGTTCCAGTGAGTATGGATTTTTAATTTGTGCATGGATCCTTACAAAGTTATTTTAAATAATGGTTTGCATGAACTCCCCATGGGAGACTTGGTGTCTTAGCATCTTTCATAGCTACCTTTGATGGTACTAGGTTGGAAACTAAGGGTGTTATGAAAACTGAGACATCTATGCACTAGACTTGGTCTCTTTTTTCCCCTCTCTTTTTTTTCCTATAATTTATTTTATTATTTTTATTTTCTATAATTGATAGTTACATTTCACTAACCATGGGAACCTAGATGCTCCTTTACCTTCTTCCTGATGATTCCCAGCCTAGACAATTCAGATTGATTTCTGAGGGAACTTTGTATACAATAATTTACTAATTATTGTAGGAATCACTTCTTGGGATGGTAAAGGAATTGTTCCCCCAAGCAACTGAATGTTCCTTCTCTGGTGTTTTAGTTCTGCAGTACCATGGGTCTTGTCTTAAAGTGTCTTGTCACAGAGTGAGATCCAGGACAGCCTGGGCTACACAGAGTAAACCCTGTCTCGAAAAACCAAAAAAAAAAAAAAGTACAAATCTCCATAGCAGTCTGGTACCACCAAAAAATTCAAGAGTTTCACTTAAAAGTTTAGATTCCTTGTCATTTTAAGTGTTCATTAGTGAACGTCTAAAAACCCAAGCAGAATAACATCTCTTCCTTCTCTCCACTGTGTCCCCCGGTTGGTTTTCTCACAATTTCCCACTCACTTTGAAAAGTACTGTCAAGTTGATTGTTAGTGATATTTTAAATTAGTTAGCTCAGCAGGCATTTTATCAGACTTTTGTTTTAAAATGTACTCCCCCATTTTCTCATTTTTCCCCCTGATCAATCTAGTGCAACCTATGAAGCGCCCTTTGTCTCGTTCTGATTTTCAGGGTCAGTGGATTGTTAAGGAAATTGCTTCGAGAATCATTATAGATTCTTTCTCAGACTATTCATGCATATTACCATAATTCGGTTGGCCAGAAGGAGTATTTTAAGGAGAAAATCTCATGGTACATCTGTAGCCACAAAAAAAAATGGACCTGCAGAAACTTTAATTTTGAGAATACAATGCCTTTCTTGTTACTCTGACTCTAACAAGAAAATACAGTATTTGAACCAAGTTTCTTACTCTTATTATAGAGATTATGTTTAATGGACCTGCTAACCACTAGGTACAGGAAGTAATGGTAATGCCCCCTGGTGGGTTTAGTTTTGGCTCTGAGGGGTGAAATGTGTTGAGAAACACATTTGAAATACTTCTTACATATTCTGGTTGCCCAAAGGTATGCCAAAATTTATCTCTTGAGTGTGCTTAAAATCATTCCGTTGATGCTGCACATTAAAAGAAACCAATTAAAAACAAAGAAAGAGGAAACTATGCTTGTTAAATTCCTTGCTGTGTGAGGGAAGAGCTGGGAAGGCGGGATGCTGATGCGTGGTGTCCTGGCTTTTGTGTGGGAGTGCTGGTCTACCCCAGAAGTTCTTCTACTGAGTCTCTGCTCCCAGTCACTGTCTTCACTGTTTCCCACAGGAGGGGGAGAAATGGGAAGAAGGCCCTTGCAAGCTGTGTGAGTGTCGGGAGGGTCAGGTTACTTGCTATGAGCCGTCTTGCCCACCATGTCCAGTGGCCACCCTAACCCTGGTGATGAAGGGACAGTGTTGTCCAGACTGCACACCAGGTAGGTCCATGGCCCATTTTCCTGTCAAGAAAATTCAGACATAGTCTCGTTTTTCTTCCTTTTTTTTTTTTTTTTTTTGGTTGCTCACTTTTGGAGGTTTGTGAGTTTTTTTTTTTTTTTTCTTTAGTTTTTGACAGATTATTCTTATTATTAATCATGGCAGAATTTGTTTGACTGCAACCATATAACTTTGGACAAGTCATTGACCCTCTGTTTCTTAGTTTTCTTAATTATAAAATATGCCTTCTTTATCTTGAAACAATTCGTATTAGTCAAATACCACAATTTTAAGGACTCATCAAAGCCTATTGGTCTTCTAGTGTGAAATTATAGGAATAATTCTACAAAATTTGTCAGAGATGTTCTTTTTTTTTTTTTTTTTTTTTTTAAAGTGAACTGTGAAACAGATGGCTTCTTTTGCAGTTCTCAAATGAGGTTTTAAAGTTTCAAGACTCATTAATTTATTCCAAAAGAAAATTTTATCTACTGGTTTTGCAGTTGTGCCTTCAAATCACCTGGGGTTGAATTAGTTCCGGTTAGTGGTTGCTGGCAGGCTTTGCAACTGGCCGACTCCACTCTGTGTCTCCTCTAGCATAGCCTTTCTCAGACACAAGTGGCATTTCGTCCATTTGTATTTCCTAATTAATTGTTTCCATCTGCAAGCTCCAGTTTCCCAGGTAGCATCTGCTTTCCCCCTCACCTTGTTTTGGGTAATCAGAGTTCCACTGAAGAAGTGTCAAGGGAAAAGCAGTGGGACTTTATATTTAATTCTAGTACCTTTGCCAAAGTGGCTCTCTGGGGTTTACCAAACAAATATTTAGCATGCTATGTATGAGGCATTAAAAATATCAGGCCCTTGAAAACTTTAAAACCTGAGAACAGCCCCTTGGTGACTGTTACCTCCGAGATGAGGGATAGTCCCAATGAGTGTGAATGAGAGCCAAGATTTTGAAGAAAAATAGAAAAGAAAAATGATGTTATTTGTTAAAGATTTAACTAGTTTTAAAAGTTATAGCGTCTATCTCTGAACTCTCTGTGCGTGGCAGGCTTCAGAAGAGTTTCTCTGATACCATGGATGACTGACTCTGCTTAAGCCCCATAGCAAAGAGGTAATTCCACCACTTTCACCAGTCAGCACAGTAGGCAGAGTGTTGAGGAGCCCGCCCATTCCTTTACATATTTGATTGGAGACTAGGAAAGCTAATGACGCTATTTCAGACTTTGGGAAATCTCGCATCAGTTTGTATTGTTGCTATATAGGGCTGCTTTGCACCCAAGCTTTATTCTCCTCGGTCCTTCCTATTCCCTGTAATGTATGTATCCTGTGTACTCTCTAGGAGACTGTGGGCTTTACTGAGTGCTCTTCTCTGTTCTTGGTTCTAGTTCACTGCCACCCAGACTGCCTGACCTGCTCTCACTCTCCAGACCACTGTGACCTTTGCCAGGATCCCACGAAGCTGCTGCAGAATGGGCGATGTGTGCACAGCTGTGGTCTGGGCTTTTACCAAGCAGGCAGTCTTTGTTTAGGTATGGCAACCCAGAGGTACAGTTGCTTAGAGCTAAAGAGACTATCAATGTGATCTATGGTAGCTGACACAAAGCATTGTCATGGAAGAGACCACAATGCAAGAAATATACATCCAGAAGCCATTGCAAGTTATAAGTGTCTTAGCCTCTTCACCTTCAGATCTCTTTCTTCTAACATTTTATAGATGTTCCAGCATTTCCTGGAAAGTAGGTGATACAGGGGTCAGATATAATAGTCAAAACTAGATTTTTTTCATTTTGAAGACTTAAAAGATAGTAACTTTTAAGTTACTATACATGGTGCTTGCTATCATTTACTAAAATTCTTAGCTAATCCAGAGTGGAAACTTAGAATTGATAGAGATCACCAAGATCATTTTCCAGAACTTCCCAGGTCTCCATCCAAGGAACCAATGGTCTAAGCAAATTTATTGTCTTGTGCCATATTGCACAGACAGTTGCTAATGGAGCTCATTATTTACAAATTATGAGAGCTTCTGGAATGAGTTCAGATGCACTTCAGAAATTTTGTACATCTGAGGACATCTTAGCTAGCAAAGCTCGGCTTGGTTGAGGTCAGATACTACTGCCACCCTTATCTCTGATTTGTAAAGTTACTAACCCATTTAAAAGTGTATAGGTTTATGCTCTGGCTATGAATATTTAACTTCCTGTCCCCTCAGAAGGTCAGGGCAAGGACTAAGCATATGAACATTATTAAATGCTTTGTATAGCGTCTAGGGTACAGATGAGTCTTATTAAGGCTTAATTACTTTCATTGATATTATTTTCATTATTTTCTGTTTCTTGATTTAAAATCTTCATTCTTTTTGAATGTTGTTGAGGGATATTCTTAGAAAACAAGTTGGGTAGTGAAGATACTAAAGACTAGTAGGGAAGTAGAGAAGACCTAGACTTTTGAGCTAGACTGGCTGGTTTCAAATGCCACTGTCTGGTTGTTTGGTGGCTTTTGGCAGGTTGTTTAATCTCTGGAGCTGGTTTCTCATTTGTAAAAAGCCATACCTACTTGTCCTAGTTAGGGTTTTACTGCTATGAACAGATACTATGACCAATGCAAGTCTTAAAAAGGACAGCATTTAATTGGGGCTGGCTTACAGGTTAGAGGTTTAGTCCAGTCCCATCAAGGTGGGAGCATGGCAGTGTCCAGGCATGGTGCAGGCAGAGATTAGAGTTCTATATGTTCATCGGAAGGCTGCTAGCAGAATGCTGGCTTCCAGGTAGCTAGATTGAGAGTTGTATAACCCACATTCACAGTGACACACCTATCCTAACAGGGCTACACCTTCTAATCCTGCCACTCCCTGGGCCAAGCATATACAAACCATTATACTACTCTGTAGGGTTGTTGTGCAATTAAAGCATTTATGTTTGTAAAGGCATTGCACAGTGCCTGCTATTAACTCTGCAAATGAAGGCTGTGGATTGCTTCCTCTTTTCTTTTATTGTTTGTGACTCTAGAGCCTCAGGATCCATTCCAACTAACCTGACATCTTTTCTTTCTCCCCTTGTCTGTGGCCAGCCTGCCAGCCACAATGTTCCACATGCACCAGTGGCCTGGAGTGTTCTTCTTGCTTGCCTCCCCTGCTGATGCAGCAGGGACAGTGTGTGTCTACCTGCGGGGATGGTTTCTACCAAGATCACCACTCCTGTGCAGGTAAGAACGAGCTGGGCTACAGGTGAATATGCAACAGAGAAAGATGCCACAGCCCCATCGTGTCATAAACTAGAGGCTACCAGGAGCTGTGATCAAGCTACTTAAATAGGTGTGTTATGGTTTAGCTGTGGTTTGTCCCCTGCCTTAATTAGGGTCTTCTATTGATGTAATAAAACATCATGACCAAAAGGAACTTGGGGAGGAAAGGGTTCTTTTCATCTTATACGTTCTCCTTACAGTCCATCATCACAAGAAGTCAGGACAGGAATTCAAGGTAGGAACCTGCAAGCAGGAGCTGAAGCCACAGCTGTGGAGGGATGCTGACGCCACTTGTTTCTCAGCGCCTTCTGTATGTGGCTGACTGTGGGAAAAAATGGCGGGCCACAGCGGCAGCCCCAGGCCCACGCGGCAGCAGCGGCCTGGGACCTGCGGGGTGAAGGCTGCCTGGAGGCTTCCAGGCAGCCTGTGTCACATACCGGAGAAAGGTCCCGGGTTCCAGTGGCTGAAGGCTTCGGCGGAGGCAGGCCCGGCAGGCCCCAATGACACGAGGAAGTCCTTGGTTCCAAAAGAATTTATTGTCATGGCGGATGGTAGATGGATCTGGAAGTACCCCCCAAAACTCAGGGCAGGCCTGAGTTAAATAGGGAGGGAGAAGTAGGAAGGGTCTGGGGAGGGGAGGAATGGTTAATTGGCTCCACCCTCTGACCTTCATTAGTATGTAAATCCCTAGGGCCTGAGGCCTGTAGTTACACCCTGTGCACTTTGGGAGGGGCTGTAATGACCTTCGTGACTGAACAATGTAGGTCTATGGAGATTAGACTGCTTTTCAGGACCCTGAGTTCTGGGGACGTAGCCGAACTCCTGCCGTTTCTCCCTTGGAGTCTCGGGGTTCTAGGCCCATGCCCAGCCAAGAACCAGGATACCCTTATGCAGTCCCACAGCTGACTCCTTTAAGATTTAGTCCAAATTCCTAATATTGTAATTGCTTCCAGAGGGAAGAGTAGTCACACTGCAATTTCATTTGTTTACGCTTTACCAATTTTTAAATAGTGATTGGAATCATAAATGTAAGTTAAAAATGTACAAAGATTTTGATGTTGTTAAATTTGGGTTACTTACTCATTTATTTTTGAGACAAGATCTTACTAGTTAGCCCCGGCCTCATAATTTCAATCCTCCTGCCTTAGCCTCCTGGACAGTCCTTAAAGAGCCAATACTTTGTAAACATCTCAGACATAAAAGATGGGGAAAGAACACAGAGCAGAAACCCAAAATCATAACGTCTAGTGTTTACAGCCTGTCGTTTTCTGTTCACCCGTTACCTTAGAACAGGCTCAAAGTGCGCAGGTGTAAACACCTTCACATGCATCCAATGACTGGGCAGTTTAGAGCAATAGGAGAAATTTAATTTGATGAAATGATCTAATGTGTTTCTTTTCTTTCTTCTGTTACATCAAAGAGACCTCCTGCTAGCACTTCTGTGACACATTTTCCCTAGAAGAAAGTTATTTCTCTCAGCTTACATTCCTCCCTCTGTCCTCTATACCTCCAAACAAACACACACAAACACAGATGCCTATTCATTCACCTATACACGTACACACAACCACAGATACACATACACACACACACAGCCAAACACACATGTACATTCATTCACACACACAGATACACACTCATTCACATACACACAAACACACACACATACAACCAAACCAGCACACACTCATTCACACACACATACACACATACACAACCAGACACACATTCATTCATACACACATGCACATACATGTAGTCATTTACACACACACATATACACACCACCAAACAGACACACACTCATTCACATACACACTACTTTCCCCACTTCCTTTTGGTCATTTTCGCATCTCTGCTCAGTGTTTTAATTGGTGGTGCTAATACTGGTTTAGGGCATTTTGAAGTGGGTAATGTTTCACTTGATTACTGGTTTACATAACTGCCTGCTTCGCATTCCATCCACAAACCCTCGTGCAAACGCCCATAGTAGAAAGTTGCTGGGAAAATTTGCTCATGCTCCCTCCAGGGAATTAAACCAATTTGCTTTAGTTCAGGCTGGTTGCATTTTTATGCATAAAATAAGGAAGAGGAAAAAAAAAAAACAGCAAGAGAAGAGAAAGAAGGGGAGTGTGATCTTAAAAACTAAAGGTAGATTTGTGATCAGTTTTCATGTTCTATCTTTGGCACTGACACTACACAAGTCATCTTTCTCAGGATTGGGTCCCTCTCTGTCTCTCTCTGTCTCTCTCTGTCTCTCTCTCTGTCTCTTTCTCTCTCTCTCTCTCCCCCTCTCTCTCCCTCTCAATATTTATACTTGTACCACTAAGGTCGGCTTTTCACCATTGACCTTGGACGTCTGTCATCCATCCCATGTTCTTCCAACATGTGCTAAACTTTTCAACAGAAGCCTGCCATTTTATAGCAGTGAGTCTTCCTGGATTGATTTCTCTTGGCATTCATTTATGGTATGACTGGGATAATTCTCCATTTTATTGACCCATCAAAACTGAAAGAAAGTGAGCATTCCGCCAAGGAAACTAATTAACACAAATCTCCCTATTAATATTCATGCTCACTGTGTTAGATATAGGAAGAGTGACAAATAGGGGGCAAAGGCAAGTAGCTCATATACATGGCTCTTCACAAAAGACTGTGGGCAGGTGAATGAAACAGTGAAAAAGGACACTGAGTTCTGCCAGGGCATCTCCTCCATTGGTCTTTCATCGTTTTCCCTTCCTTTGGGGGTGGGGGTCAGTGATATGTACACTATACCTTATATATATGTGGCCATATATCAGTATTGTTCTCTTTCAGATTTGATTAAGGTAAAATTATGCTGTAATTATGGATGACAGATTGCTTCACATTCGCAGTCTCAGATTCATTTCCTTGCCTTTTCCAGTTTAGTTTTGGAGTTTGATGATTGACACACGGAGCTAAGGCTCATCATTACCTGGTTTGTATAGTAAGCTAAATTGAAGACCAGTAATGTGTTGCTAGTCTCTTTTACACTCCAGGCAGTGCCATGGAGGAGTCACTGTCAGTGTTAATCCTTGACTTTAGATAAAAGCACTTAGGTTTTTACCATAACCTTTATGAATCCTTTGCTACTAGCTAGATCTGGTTTCCCACCTCCCTTTCCCACCTCCCTTTCCCACCTCCCTTTCCCTCACCTCCTCCCACCTCCCTTTCCCACCTCCCTTTCCCACCTCCCTTTCCCACCTTTATTGAGTTCATATACCTCAGGTTTCAGAACTGGATCTTTGCAACTTTTACTGTTCTTACCCATTTCCAGGGATCAAATGCCAGTTTGTTAGACAATCCCACCACATGGATAAGGCCTTGCCCATCCCTGAATGCTTTCATTACTCTGACTTTCTTGTGTTCTCACTGTCAGCATACTGGCTCCATTGCTCAGCTTGGAATTCTGATGTTAAATCTAAGTCTGTATCCCAACTGAACTCCTGAGAACACTCCTGCTTGATTTTCACCTTTCTTTGTTAGTCACCTGTTTTACCCTGGTGCGACCTCTGAACAATGGGAAAATACACACCACACACACACACACACACACACTCACAATATAAAGGCCAAAAATACCCTAAGAGAGAAAGAAAGAGACCAGTATCACTGTCATAGTTATTCTTCTATTGCTCTTGCAAAACACCACAACTAAGGTAATTTATAAAGTGTTTTATCAGATTCATAGTTTTAGAAGGTTAGGGTTCATAATGGCGGAACAAAGGCATGGTGGTGAGTGGCTGGAGGAGTAGCTGAGAACTCACATCTTCATCCACAAGCAGGAGCCAGAGAAAGCATACAGAGAATGGCTTTTGACACCTCAAAGTCAACCTCTAGTGACACACCTTCTAATCCTTCCCAAAGAGTTTCACCCACTGAGGATCCTGGAGTCCATTCAAAGCACCATAGTTACTGCTCGTGATTAAATTCAAGCAAGATAGACTTTTAAGAGGAAAGAGTAGGATTTTATCCATTTTTTTAAAATGTATGTTTCAAAGTTTCTCTTGTTTATTTAGAATTTAGGATATGCAGAAAGGTCTGAGACAAAGTCAAAGGATAATGCCAACTTTGGTTTGCAGGTTTGGAGTTGGTAGAAGTAAAGCACACATGTTATAAGCTTAGGGTCTGGAACCGAAGACCTAGGTTTTCATTTTGGCTCTGTCATGTACATATGCTTCAACGCCATGATGCAGAGAACTGTGAGAAACATGGAGATAGAGATGCTTGCCACATCTTTGTTGTCAAAATGAGGAGGAATTCACGTGCTGTGATTAGGAAATGGAGCCACATGCCTTGTAAGTCCTTCATGATGTTTGGAGAGGCTGTGGCTTCTGCTTCCGGTTGGCTAGAATGTGAACATAAATAACCCAGTCATTGTCTACAATGAGCTGGCAATAATAACAGGTTAGCGGTTGCTCATAGATAACCAAAGCAAAAACAACGACAAACACAACTGAAACAGCATCTGCAAACTGTATTCTATTTGAATGTTATATGGTCTCCGATACTGAAACTCAAGAAATCAAGCAACTGGACATTTTATAGGATTGTAACTGAAGGGATTATTTTAACCTCCATTTGCCACTTACTGCTGTATGGCTTTGGGCAAGTCATTTAACCTTTTAGAGGCTCATTTTTCTCAACTCTATAATGAGGATAATATTATGTACTTCAGACAATTATGATGAGGACTAGAAGAGAATTTCGAAAAGTATAAATCTATTCTGCCTGGCACATAGTATGTGGGTGATAAAAGGCAGACATTATTGAAATCACTCTTTTATTGTTCAACCTGGGGAGATGAATACCAAATGATTCACATGAAGAAACAGGCATTTTTTTGACATTCATGTCTGGTTAAAAATAAAATACACTCATATCTGATGGATAAATAAATGTAATGCAGAGAAGTTACTTCATTTCTTATGACTTAAAATCCCCTTCATTTACTCAGAGTGTTTGGATTAAATGATGAGATGCAGAAATTATTTGGATTTCAGTCAAAATTAGTGTATCTTTAGGAGCTCCAGATTTTACATATATATGAGGTTGTCCTGGCTGAGATTTTTAAAGCTAGGCTTGAGTATCACTAACTGATCACTTGTTGGAAGTAGGTTTAAGTAGCATAGCTAGTCACTGGGGGAGTGGGGCTGACTCCTTGGGGCATGGTGCGAAGCTGTAAGGACTTAATGGGTTATGGCTGATGCTTGTGACTAATGCTAGTCTCACCGTGTCCTGAGTGGACTTCTCCACAAAGAAGGTGTGAACTCTCAACAAGACAGAACTTTCTTCAGCAATTCCCGACTAGGGCTAGGCACAATCAAGTTAGCATCCCCCACGGCTCATGTGACTTAGGGCAGAATCAGAGTGCCCTTGTCAGTTTTGTTACTGAATCACGTGCTGAAACTGGAGGTCAGAGGGGTGCTGCCACCCCATCACCACCGATCTCGTACAGCTTTGTGAATCTTCTGCACCATTCTTAGCATTCTGTAAGCGGTCATGTAACGGGCAACTTGCATAGCTGCTGTCTGACTTTCTGCTTCACACACCATTCTTGACCCTACCTCCCTTCTGCCCATTTAAGAAATGCTGGTGTAGCCTCTTCTAAGTAGCAGGCATTTTACCAGACACTAGGAAAGCAATTAACCAGACAAACAATTTCCCTTCACTCAAGGACTTTTCTTCTCAATGGAAGAAGAGTGTCCCCTAAGCAGATAAGCCAAGGTCGCTTTTGATAGTTGTCCTTATAATTATCCTCATGTGGATTCATACCCATCAGTGCCTTCAAGACAGTTTGTGAAACGTATGTGGCAGGGAAGGATTTGTTAATGAAGTAAGGCTGCGTCTCTTGCTTGTGAATTTCATGTAGTATTGCACAATAAGGGATTCTGGGTTACTTTTTGATGGAAGAAAAATGTGATGTGCCATCACACGGTGGAGAACAAGACAGGAATGTTCAGGCATGCCTCAACAGTGGCCTACAGGTGATCTGCTTTCCATTAGCTTCTGAAATTTATGCCTTGTCAGCAATTCCTGGCTACGTGTAGCCTTGAGAATATTATACAATCTTTATTTTTTTCTCTTCTCTCTTTCTTTCTATGTCTCTTTCCTCTAAGGTCACTGGGTGCTTACTGTCTCAGGGACTTGGGTAGAAAGAAGAGAATATTTTAATTCATATCAAAGGGAAGGGAGGGCAACAGCATTGTGCTTATAGAATGTGAGTTTCTTGAGTAAAGTAGGTGAAAGGTGGCAAGCGACAGTAGCATTCCACCCCTTTCTTTGGATATGCCTGTGCAGGAAAAACACAGACAGGTGAAGGTACCTGGTGATGCTTTGCCTGGGACCAGAACTGTGGCCAGAGCAGTGTGGCATCTCTCTGCATTTCTTAGATTGACACTGGGAGATCAAATATATCACAGACCAGAGGAAGCTCTCCACAGAAGAGAGGGAGTTTTTCTTACACACATGAACCTACACACTATTTTGGTGATGGGTTACAGACTAGCGACATCCTCTGTCTTCCTGTCAGTTCAATGTCATCCTCAGTGATTTTAGCTCAACTACACTTCACCAGTCTCTCTCTTTCTCCCTCCCGACCTCTGACACTGTCCCTGTTCTGCAACTGCCCTTTATCACAACTGAGATCTGAACATCTGTGCTGATGCCCCCAGGACATCTGTGAACAGGTCTCATCAAAGGCTCCACTTGGCTCTGTGGTCCCTCCTTTGGTTTTCTATTTCTGTAGACAGATAGTCAGTGCTGAAGAAGTCAGTATCACTTCATGAACAGGGGCTACAGGACAAGAGGTTGAAATGGATGCTCAGTAGAGGTCTTGAGCTAAGGGTTACCCTTGGCCGCCATGTATGCACAGTTAAGGAACTTTGCCAACCACCTGTGTCAAAGACCGAGGAGTGGGGCTGGAAAGGGGCAGGTTTAGGCCCTGGAGACAGATTGTTCTCAGGGAAGGCTGGTGACATGGATTAGTCAGTAAAGGTGATTGTCATAAGCCTGGTGATCTGAGGTCTATCACTAAAACTCATAAAAAAGGGTAGGGGAAGAACACAATACACAAAGTTGTCCTCTGACTTCTGTAAACACAATGTAGCCTGTGCTCGCCTCCAGTGCTATTATTACTACTAGTACTGATTATAGATTAGCATGTTCATGGGTGAGTATGTGACCTTACTTACTGATTTATGAGCCATTGTAAAGCCAATCTGCTTGTAAAAAGAAAAATCCTCTATTCATATTTGCCTGCTTGAAAACTCTATCAAACAAGGAAATCCTTTCTTAGGTCCAACTCTGTCTTCAGAGACAGTGCTAAAAATTAAAATATGTTACTCAACACCAGTAAATTTTTCAGCTGTATCCCAAGCATGGTTAAAAGATTAGCTATTTACCTACTATGTGTCTTGGGAAGCAGATTGTGGCCTCTCTCCTTTAGTAATTTTTTCCTTAAGTATCAATAAGTCTGTGTTTATTCCAAAAAAATTAATTTGATCAATACAATAAAATGTAAGGTAAGATAAAAAGTCAACAAAACTCCCCAACTCAAACTCCCTTAAGCCACTACTTTTAGTATTTTGGTGTCTGACTTCCTAATTTATGACTCATTTCTGTGCACACGTGACTATACATGTACTCATTTGTTTTTCCAAAGTAAAATCACTTGACACATGCTGCTATATTGCCTGTCGTCCCCATCTTGTTTCTTATCCCCTACAACTTATGGTTTTAAAGCTCTATTGTATGTCTAGCTATTCAGTCATTTACTAAGCCAACCTTCTACTGTTTAATATTTGTTCTTAATTAACCATCATCATAAATAACAATGATATAAACAGCTTCAGTAGAAATTGTGGCAAATCATATTAATTACATTCATAAACAGGTGATTGCTGGGCCTGAGTATGTATGAATGTGATTATGCCTTTGATGCAGAGAGATGCGACTGTCTTCCAAACAGCATTGTTAATACTCACTCTTCCAGAAATGCACGGAGTGCCTTCTTGACAGGCCTTTGTTCACACAAGGTATCCCAATGCAGCTTCAGCCTGCCTGTGTGACTCATACAAACTGGAAACTTTTTTACACTTATTTCTGGATTGTAGGAACCATTCTGAAGGAGCCGGGCTTACCGTTCATGGCTCACTTCTGTAGCTGCGCTGGGTCGGGTTCTTCTCTTGTTTCTTTCTCTGTCCACCACTCAGTTCATTCCCTTTGTTCTACCTTACTTCTAACCCTCTCTCTCCCATCTCCTTACTTAAGTAATGAAGGTGTTATTTTCTGTGTCCTTACATGCATGTTCAGTTGCATGTGCACATGTATAAACATGCATGTGGAGACCAATAGACAGCCCTGATTATTATCTTCAGGAATGCTGTCAATGTCCTTTGAGACAGATTTCTCATTAGCCTGGAGCTTATCAAATAGACTGTCTGACCAGAGAACCCCAGGGATCCTGCTGTCCTCTACCTCTAGCTCTGGGATTCCAAGTACATCCCACCATGTCTACCATTTTTTGCATATATTCTGGGATCAATACAGACTGTCATGATTGTAAGGCAAGCATTTCACTGACTGAGGCATTTCCCCAGCTCCTGAGTAACTATTGTAATATAATCTGGTGCATGTTTTGGGATGTATATGCTTTCATTGTTCTAGGTACATGTTATAGTCCAGAAAAATGTTGGGTGGGTGTTTCCCTCCTTCTCTTAGTTCCTCAGTAAGTAACAAGTCTAAGTCACATAAGTGTTGCATATGTAAGTCCAATTCTCCCTACCTAGATGCTGTTTGTCTGTTTTGTTTGCATAGCTTTGGCTATTTGTGAGGCTGTAGGACTCACTTTTCACCTGTTTGGTATTTTATGAACCCTGTCAAATACCTGTGCATTTTCAGAAAACCTGGAAATCAGACATGCTTTTTCGGGGGGGTCTGGAGTCTTGTTGTAAAGAGAGGCAGGTAGAAGGTAGAAGCCCAGCCTGGGAAAGAACTTAAGATTGGTATATAAGGGTCAGATAGGTGTGGTGTTGGGCTTTTAGGCAGCAAGCCTTAGCCTCTTATGGGGCTGAGGACTGAGGGCTGAGGGAGTGTTAGTAGGGTAGAAAGGCCCTTCTGGACATCTAAGACTCACCATGCAATTTCCTGTGGTTTCCGAAGGGGCTCTTGTTGCTGGAAGGAGATTGCAAGGAAAGAGTGTGGAGCATGAGGCAGCTGGGAAAGGTGGGTCCCCATTGTACAGCACCTGACATGCACCTCAAGGCTGCTTTTCTTTCCTCTCTTCCAAGCGAACCTGTCTTTCCAGAACTCTTTCCCATCTTCTGTCTCAGTGAAATTGCTTTGCTTTTGACCAGAGCAGAGACAGGAACTGCCAGGTCACCCTGAAGCCAGTGATCACATGCATACAGTTGGCCTCTCCAAAGCTGTCTTCTCATTGTGTCTCTGAGAATTAAGTAAATACACACCATTCTTACCATATGGGAGAAAAAAACCAAGGAACTGTGAACTTGAGTTGAAGACAGGAACATATTTTCATCCAACAAGAGCTTCCTACAGGGCTAGGATGTGGCTCAGTGGATGCTACAGAACATGAGCAAGGCCCTAGGTTCCATCTCTAGCTCTGCATGGACTAAGTGTGGTAGTACTTTACATCTATGGGTCAGGAACGTGGGAGCCTGAAGCTGAGAATCTGAAGGTCAAGGTCAGCTGAAGAGGGTGTGTCTTCACATCCAGTTTGAGCTAGAGCTCCTGTCTCCCAAGAAGAAACAGAATGAATGTACGAAAAGAGGACATCTTGTTGAAAAAATCCAGCCACTGGGGGATGTGGCTTGGTGGGTAGAGATGCTTAATGTATAAACATGAAGATTGAAGTTTAAATCCCTAACAGACATGTGAAAAGCCAGGCATGGTTGTTCATGAGCTTATAATCCCAGAACTGTGGGAGTAGGAAGAAAAACGGGGGTTACAGTGGCATCCTGGCCATCCAGGATCAGTGAGGGACCCTGTATTAAAGTAATAAGATAGAGAGTGATACAACAGGATACACAATGTCCTCCTATATGGAGATGCACAGCCACACACACATGTGTGCATATGTACACAACAGAGACACAAACACACATGTTCACACACACACACACACACACAAGAGAGAGAGAGAGAGAGAGAGAGAGAGAGAGAGAGAGAGAGAGAGAGAGAAAGAGAGAGAGAGAGAGAGAACCAAACCACTATTTTCTGACAAGAATCCGCATCGAGTCAGTCCTAGTAATTGTGAAATGGAGTGAACGTAGCCTTGCCATAAACTGTGTAAAAGACAGAGCAGGAGAGCTTGCTTGCCACATGACATACCTGCTTGGGGCTGGGGCTGGGGCTGGTGCCTTGTGATTGCCAGTCTGGGTATTATGGGAGCTTAGAATTTGAACCTGGCTTCAGTGATAATCAAAAACGATTTCCCAAGCTGGTATACTGTTTTTGACACCTTAAGAGGGGGTGGAAAAGGCCAGCCAAGGGTGCTTTTCTTCCCTGGAGGGACACTACAGTTCCCAAGCCTGAGTCTATGAGCATCTGACTCCCTGCCTACCATCTGAAAAGGTTTTCTAGAAATAAGAAGTTGCCTGCAGGAAGAGCTTTTAACTCTGAAGGAGTGCTACAATTTATTCTTAGAGAAGCATAGGTTGAAAAAGCTTCTAAAAATCTTCTACTTCCATATTAGCAAGAACAAAAGAAGTTTCTTTATCTTCACAATAGGGTTTCAGTATAAAGCTGGCAAGAGGAAGGGCATCTATTCATTCTTTTCAGTTTTGAAATGAATTGTTTGACGAATCAACACATGCCCTGTTATGCCCCGAAAAGCCAGGGTCCTTCCAGATAAATCTACTGTGCATCAGATAAGAAGACAGCTTTGCCTCATTCACCCTTTCAAAAATTTATTACTGTAATATTCACAATATACAATTCAAACCCTCAGCAATCCGAAATGCATCACTAAGCAGCATCAGGCTGAAAAGTCAGCGAGCAAGTGACCTTTTCCTCTTTATAATAACCCAAGAGGAGTACGAGCCACATGTAAACTAAGCTTGCAAGAAGAGATAGCTGGGAGCCGCATACTTTCAGTGCTGGAAATTAGGAATCAGTTGTAGAGCACAGCAGGTGTGTGTCATACCAAGGAGTGACAGCTCAGTGTGGCACTGTGCCTGGCCACCAAAGATTCAGTTCCTGTGATATGGAGAAGTAGCTGAGGGGGGGAGGGGGCGGGCAGCAGAGACCACTGTTGCACTTGATAGTGGGTATCAGTGTATCATGAGTATTCATCATTAAAACCACATCTGGATTTTTTTAGCATTTTAAAAGTAAATTTTATACCCTCAATGTTAGGGCATTTAAAAACTCTTGCCTTAGCCATTTCTGTGTGGAAAGTGGCTGGTGGCATGACTTTCCTGTAATGAATAAACCCTCCATGTTTTCATTTAGCACACATGTGATGAGTGCGAGACGGCAGTGTGAGCATGCAGGGAGGGGAGCCTGTGAGCATGCAGGGAGGGGAGCCTGTGAGCATGCAGGGAGGGGAGCCTGTGAGCATTCAGGGAGGGGAGCAGAGAGGCTTAAAATAACTAAAGCTCCGGCCCTACTTGGGAAGAGACTGCTCTTTGAAGGAGAAAGACAATACTGGAGTAGTTAGGACAGACTACTGCAGGGAACTCTGACAGTAAAATTCATCATCCCACTGCCCTGCTGTCTTGGGTTTCTATGGCAGTGATACAGCACCATGACTAAAAGCAACCTGAGGGAGAAAGAGTTTCTTTTGCTTACATATTCAGTCTGATCCGTTGAGGGAAGTCAGAGCAGGAACTCCAGGCAGAAACCTGAAGGCAGAACTGAAACAGAGGACATGAAAGAACGTGCTTCCTGGCTTGCAGTCCTTGGCTTGCTCAGCTTGCTTTCTTATACACCTCAGGACTACCCATCCAGATGTGACATTATCCACAGTGGACTGGACTCTTCCATATCAGTTATTAATCAAAAGATACCATACAGTCTTGCCTACACTCAATCTGAGTAGAGGCAGTTTCTCAATTGAGGTTTCTATTCTCAGATAACTCTAGCTTCATGGTCCATGCTTTGGCCTATGGGATCTTCGTAGTCTTAACTTTCTATTGAATCTTTCCGTTGGCACTACCCAGTGGAATTTTTGTAGCACACCAGTGAATTCAACAGGTGAAATATATCATCTATTTTTTTGTGCTAGCCCTGAGGAAATGTGGCTTATCTGGGGCTAGGTAGGAAGATCGGATAGGCCTCCACAGCACCTGGCATCTGGAACATGGCAGCAGCTTCTTTTCCAGGTTAGTAGAGCTACTTGACGTGCCATCTTGGAAAAGAGGCTGGGCTTTGTATTTGATGGATGTGTTAGGTAATGTCTTTGTATCAATTCAGAATGAAGAGAAAAAGTCATGAAAGATGAGAAATATTTCGAGTGATGGCTACAGTCAGTAATCAAGGGTTGCCGAGTGGCATCTCTTGTGTATAGGGAAGAATTGTTTCTGAAATGGTCCTTGCTTCCATTTAGGGTTATAATATAGTATCAGTCTCACTGTAAGTATGATGAGAATTCGTGTGTGACCTTTATAAAATATAAATGAAGGAGTTAAGTATGAATCTAGTCACTCAGGACATGTCTGGAAAACACCAACAATGTGCTCAGACACAGTTAACAAGGTAGAAATGGGCTCTGACTTCATGAAGTTTACAATGTCAAGACAGAACTAGATAACAACAGTGAGAATTTTTGTCATTCTCTCCCTTCCTATCTCCTAGCCAAAGCCACTGCAAATCTTTCTCCTGGACCACAGGATACACTCCATCCATAGTGGTAGCCTTGTTCAACTTATGACCTTACCCCCCTTTTCCATGATGCCTGTAAGAGTTTTGAAAATCTAAATCAGATCTTGTATCACTCATGCCTAATCCCTTCCATTACTTCACAATACAATTAGGGGGGAAAAATCCCACTTCTGTGCAATGATGTCCAAGACTACGAAGTTGTCTTAGTGTGCACTACAGAGGCCCAGAAGCTCCAAACACAGGGGTCGAGCCATTTTCCCACAGTCTATGTTCCTCCTCCAAAAGACATTGCTGTGATTTTCTCTGGTTGCCCCCCATAGCTGGATGCTCATACTCTTTCAGCTCTACTGAAGCGGGTCCTACCCCCACACCCACCCCACCACTGTCCCTCTGTTGCTGTCTTCCTGGCAGTTAATGCAATTCGTAATTATCTTTAAATCCGCCAGAGAGAAAAAAATGTCTGAAATTAAGACTTTCTTGTGCAATTTAGAACTGAGAGAGGGGGATTGGATTCTGAAGTTTGCAACGTAGGTATCTTTTCTTCTGCTCCTGAACAAACACTTAATTAAATTGCTAAGGTATGATTACCCAATCACTTGTAGGCAGCAAATGCATTCATTTTCTCCGCCAATTTTGTTGATCAGAATCAATGCTTCTGGAAAATAGATTGTACTCTATTGTCAAGGAAATGGCATAAAAATGAGGATGTTGTGTTAACCAAATCACAGCAGGGGTAACAAAACATGCAGCTAGCCAAGCCCCACAGGGTTCTGCCTGAAGGGTAAGCCAGGTTTTGCAAAAGGGCTAAGGTAAAGAAGATGTACAAATAATTATAAAAGAGAAGATGCTAGAAGAGAAAGAAGAAAACGGAATCTTAAGAGAATACTTTTGGTCTGGGAACAGCCTCCGCATAGACTCAGAAAGCATGAAGGAAGTGTAGGCCTTGGGAGGCCTGGGATACAACATGGACCAGTAATGTGGGGGAGAAGAGACAAGACTTTTGAGGGAAGATGGAGGGAGGAGGAGAAGGAGAGAGATCAAATTGCACAAGGTCTCTGAATGGTTCTACTAAGAGCAGCCAATGATATTACCCCTCAACTCATTCTTAAGAAGCTACTGGAGGTGGGAGGAGCTTCCAGTGCCTGCGCACGCTGAAGTGTGATTATGGCAGACAGGGCAAGGAATGAAAGCCATGGCATTTCATTAGACAGCCCAACTTTGCTCAGAAAATTATGATTTCCTTCCTGGAGACTCCTATTACTCTAAAGCCAGCAATTTCCTGTTCCGGATCCCTTAGCAGTAACTTACTAAAGTTGTCTTCTGACCCTCAGAGATAGTCTGTTCTATTTCTATGTCTGTCTGTCTCTGTCTCTCTCTGTCTCCTCTGTCTCTGATTATGTCTGTGTCTCTTTGTCTATGTCTATCTCTCTGTCTCCCTGTGTCTCTCTCCCTCCTTCCCTCCCTCCCTCCTTCCCTCCCTCCCTCTCTTTCTGCCAGACATGGTGTTTATTTCTTTTAGGGTCCAATCTGTGCATAGTATTTCAGGAGCCCAGGAACCAGCTTCCATCTTCCTGTAGATTCTTACTCTTTGAATGTGAAAGACAGATAGTCTCTATGTGTCAGGCTGGGTCACTGACTTTTGTGCTTGTCTACAGTCTGTCACCAGTCCTGTGCAGGCTGCTGGGGTCCCACAGAGAAGCACTGTACAGCCTGCAGAGACCCACTGCAAGTGCTGAGAGACGGCAGCTGTGAGAGTACCTGTGGCAACGGCTTCTACAACAGGCAGGGGACCTGTGTCGGTAAGTGCTGTGCTGGGTTGCGATGCCCCATTTGTCTTTTAACATCCTCAGTATTCGAATCCTAGCACTGATAACTAATGCAGCTTTTGCTCAGTGAGTATGTGCTGGACTGCTGACATTCACTTTTCCTTAGTCATTTATGTATTTTTTTAAACAAGTGAGATCTCGTCTGACTGTCCTGATGGCTTGTTTGACTTGGGGTATTTATTCTATATGGATCCAGCCCTCTGTTTACGACTCACAGCTATGTGGAAAAGGGAATCAAGTCTAGTTGGGACATCTCCCTAAATCCCAAACATCAGTCATCCCAGACCACTTCCCTAGTATAACTGGAGCAGAGACCCATGCTAGCCCAAGCAGACCCACCTTTGTTTTGGTGTCACAGGCTTAAAGGTGAATTGATCACTGTCCAGTCTAGTTTTCATGGTAACACTGTCATGATAACCAGCCCAGCCCATCCTCCTTGTGCCAAGCAGAGAAATCAACCAACAAGGGGTATGGAAGTGTGGCCAAAACAGATGAGCTCATCCCATCTGCCTTTCACTCTCCTGCTTGTAAAATGGAGATAAACATAATGTCCAGGCTAAAAATAATATGACCCCCAATATGTCAGCATTTAACCCCAAAAATCTGTGAGTGTGCCATGGAGTGAGTAACTAGGCTGTTGCAAGGATGAGCAGGTGAAGCATCCGGAGATGGGGACAATGTCCTGAAGAATCAGGTGTATCTCTCTGATAATGAGCCAGCAGGGCAGAATCAGAAAGTGCACACAGAGATGAATGCAGAGGTCAGGGTGATGGGATGATACAGGAAGGACCCCCTAACATGAGGATGCAGAATATGGTGATGAGTTCTTTGAGTTTCTCTGAAGAAATGCAGTCCTGTTTCTTTAAATTTTAGACTTTGATTTTTAGAACTTCCTACCTTTGATGCTGTAAGGATAATAGATTTGTGTTGTTTCAAACTAGAGTTCATGGTAATTTGTTACACCTGACACTGATTCACACCCAGACAAGAAGGTTCAGAATAACTGCTGTGTCAGTCCTCAAGGGTGCATTCGAACAATGACTTTGCTAGATAGATACCATCATCCTCAAGTTCAGATGAAGAAGCAAAGAGAGTCAGAAGCAAACATGCCTTGGGTCTCAAAGCTAATGACCAGAATGAGACTTGGGTGTAGCTCTTCAGGCGATAAGTGACTCAAAACCCACTCTGCTGGTCATTGTCACATGGTGCCACTTCATCTACCTCTGCCAACACCTGCTCCTCCTTCTCTCCAGCCTCCTTTGTTGCCTCTTCCTTCTGTCTGTCTTTGGATGAGCTGGCCGACTCTGGGGACACTGCTGGTCCCCAGTAGCAGTGTCCTGACTGAGAATGCAAGTTTTGAGCTAAGTGGAATGACTGGTGCACCTACTGAAAGACTATTCTGACTATAACAAGTTCCCACAAAACAATAAGAATACACAACCCCTGAATCTTCCTGAGTTGTTCTTTAGTCCACAGGGCAAGAGCAACAAAATGAGATGCTTTAGAGGTCTGGAGACTTCACCCATATAGGGAAGAGAGATGACCCTGGAAGCTGCTGACTTAAGGCTTTGGGGGATTCCTAACTCCCCTGGAGTGAAAGCTTTCATCTGGTATGGACCCATGAGAGGACAGAGAGAGGCCAGGCTGCCACTCGCCACAGCTGTTAATCTCTCTGTCACCATTACTCTCCTATTCAATTAAGCCCCATGTATTCTCTGAAAGTTGACAGATGTCAATTTCATGCTAATCCTAGGGCCTAAAGGCATGTACATTTTAAGTCCCCAAGGAGGCTGCTTACTGCCACTGTTCTGCTATTGAGACTGGCTGGTGTCTGACCATCTTCTGCTGGTGACATGTATTTAAAAGGAGGAGAAAATGAAAACCTCGGTGGACCAGTAATGGGCACCAACTTTGGCTCAGGGGTTCAGTGTAGGAAGCCCATGCTCCTTACAGACTGGAAGGGTTAAAAATAAGACTCAAGTTTGGTGACCAATGCTGCCTGAGACTGACTAGGCACAGTTTCAGAAGATATCCTGGTCTACAGAATGAGTCATGTGTCAGCCAATGACATTTTGGGATTCTGTTTCCAAAAACAAAAAATTAAATTAAGTTTTAAAAACAAAACACCCAAAGTTCTGAGCACTTCAGGGAACGGCGCTGTTACATCTGCATGCATTTTGACAAATGACAGCAGGCTTCTAGGCACAAAGATAGACCCTGGCTGACTGATCAGTAATTCCTGCCCATACCACATGCTTTGCAGATGAGAGATGCTGTTGGCACTGACCTTGGGGCCCTTGAGTAATGAAAACAGCTTCTAGTTTTACAGCATGTTAGAGCCTTGAAGCTTATATCACCTGACTTTGGGAATGGCCCCGTTTTCCTAAACAACCTAGAACCAAGCCACTGATTGGCATCTGAATGTTAAGACTTCAAATAATGGTGACTTATTTCCAATTCAGATTGGTGATATTCAAGTTAGAGACTGGCCAGTGTTGGTTTAATAATTGATAACGAACTAGCCTGTGTCTGCAGATACCATGAATTCAGGTGTTGGGCAGCATCCAGTAAAAACCTGTTATAAATGGCAGCGTGTTCCACCAAAAGGAACTTACTATTGCTACACTTGTCTGTGGCCTGTGCCTTTGACTTTACAGATATTAAATCTGTAGAGTGGGACACTTCAACAGGAAACCTCATCACTCTTTCAAGTATGTAGGCTATTTTGGAGGGTGGGTATAAGTATAGGTAATATCACAGGTCAAGTTCATGGGCTTCTAATTGCCTCCCCATCTCTGTCTCTTTGTTTCTGTCTCTGTATCTGTCTTTCTCCCTCTCCTTTCTTGTCACCTCTTCTTACTTTCCTCACCCAGACTACTTGAATCTCTAAAATTTAATTTGTTATACTTTATGTGTATGAGTGGTTTGCCTGCCTGGAGGTATGTTTATCCCCTGCGTACCTGGTGTTCACGGAAGCCAGAAAAGGGGACTGGATCCCTGGGAACTGGAGTTATGACTAGGAACCTAACCCAGCTCCTCTACAAGAGTAGCCAGCGCTCTTAATCATTGACAAGTCTATCCATCCCCTTGAAGTTTGTAAAGTTTTTTTTGTACTTAGGAAGTTTTCTAAACTGGGTGTTTTGTTTTGTATACATAGTTAACTGTGTTAAACTATGGTGTGTTTGGGACTTTGTTTCCTGATTTTCTAACTCAGCACTATCTTTGTAGGGTTTCCTGGTCCTTCACTTCCCACAGCTGCATGGTGCTGGCTTGAGCACCTCCATCATCATGCTCTAGTCCAGTCTCCCAGTGCCTCATCTCTTCTACTCTCTCCACTTTCCCCACTCCCAACCCCTGGTGTCTCACCAGAGAGTACCAGTTAACAGCCACAATCCTGTTCTTTTATGTTCCCTGGGACTCCTGCCAGGAGCAGAATTGCTGATTTATTGATTCTACCTAAGCTTTATTTGATAAACCAGTGTCAGGCTGCTCTCCCAAATAACTGTGCAATTTCCATTCCCAAGGATGGAGGTTCTCTTTCGGCATCTGGTGCTCATCACTGGGTACCACCAAGCTCCTGAGTTTTAGGCCTAAAGGGACATCTCCCTGCTTTTGCTTGTTTCCTAATATTATTGTGTGTGAGCATCTTTATTGTGCGAAAGCGTTGGCTTTCCCCTGTATAAATCTGCTTCTTAATTGTTTTTTACCCATTTTCTATGGATTTTTGCTGCCTTCTATGGAATTCCTTATATTATAAATGTTAATTATTTCATGTTTTTTTTTTAACCATGATTTTTTTTTTTCTGAGATTGAAGCTAGGGCTTTGAGCAAACTAGCCAAACATTACATTTCTGCTGCTTCTTAGCCATCTCCTTTTAAATATAAAATATTTAAATTTAAATATAAACACTCATTTCCAATTTTCTTATCTTTTAACTTTGAATATGATGTCCTTTATTATGCATTTTCTTTTTTTTATTGATTTAATTTGTTCCTTGACAATTTTGCACATGTGTGAAGTGCATTGTAACAGAAACATTTAATTCATTTTTGTTATTATTTTCTGCTTAAAAGCTTTGCTGTTGAATTTTTAAGAAGATATACCACTAACATTCACAAATCAATTGCTGAAAATGTTCTGCATTTTCTTCCATTAACTTAACAATGTAAATTTAAGTTGCCAACCTATCTAGGTCTCATTTATGTACGTGACTTGTGACATCATACAGTTTTGCTTTCAGTTATGCTATCCAGTTCTCCCAACATGACTAAAGTAACTAACCTTACCATTTCTTTTGATCTCTATTATCTATTAAATATCCATTTGCACATACTTGCATATCAGCGAGTCTACTCCCTACATCTCTGTCCCCAGGTCAACAGCACAGTCTTTTGTACACTGATTTCTGTTGCCTTGTAATTTGTCTCACATTCCAATTGGGGAGCTCCCCTCTCCCTTTCATTTCTCTTCCAAGTTAACTTAGACATTTGAGTACATGTGTTGAATTATTCAAGAAATCCAACTAGAATTTTTGTTGTGACTATATTGAAGTTATAGACTAACTTCTAATGAAATGACATCTTGCAAATGCTATTTCTTAAGGATTCCTTTAGACCTGTGTTAAAATTTTTGATATATAATATTATTATCAGTCAATTCTTAATTTTACCAAACTTCTGCAGGTCTTTATTTGTAGGAAATTTTATTTAGCTTCTAGAAAATATTATCTGATGCAATAATTACTTTAGAATTAGGGACGTCATGAGTTTTATGGGGACTGGGAATGAGGAGTGCTTTTCAGCTTCTGTTCTGGTTTCGTGGGAGTTGGGAGTGATTTTCTTAATTTTTTTGATAATGAGGTCATTGCTTTGGCCCTGTTCTTGATTTATCTTGCTCCTTTGGGTCTAGGCACATTGGCAATCCTCCCCCACACAGGATAGAATATATGGCCTGATGCCCTAGTACCTTTTGTTTTAAATTCTTGAAATATTTTTAGGGTGTGAGTGTTGTAAGGCAGCTGACTGCTGGAATTTCAATAGTTCTTTATTCCTAGATTCTCCTTAGGCTGAAGCAGGGCTGTCTGTAGGCAGTGAGCCCATGCGGGGCAGATGCTCAAACAACCTCTCCTCTACCTCCTCCCTCTGCTCTAGAGACCCAGGCTCTGGGGCCATTTCCCGGCCAGTCTATGCACCCATGCTTATGAACGCACACCCCGCTTTGTATCTACATATCCTTTTACCAATCATTCAGACTTCTCCTTAAAGAACTTCTTTCTGGGTCTATGCTTGCAGCCTCCAGCCCTTTTCATTATTGCTCTCTCTGTCCCTTCCCTTCACAGCCACAGGCCTTTAAAGGAGCATTTATCATCATAGGCTGTCCCTGGAGCCCACTGGAATGTGTGGCACGGGCCACCCAGAGCCCAATTTCCACTGTAGTGGAACCTTTTAAGAGCTTATTTGTCCTCTATGTTAACAATCGTCCCTTGCGGCTTACTCCTCTCTGTACATCTCAGCCACTGTGTTCCCTTTTGTGTTTTCTGCCATTGGACCCATTCTTTTTGGTCACTTCATTTCTAGTCTATTCTATCTGTTTTTTCATTTCCTTGTTGCCTTGTTCTGTCGTATCCTTCATGCTGTTCTTAAATAAATCAACTCATGTCCAGTTTTTAAAACTAGTTTTACACATTGATCAATGAGTTGTTCTCCTGAGCACCAGAACCACAAATGGATGTAGGCTGGATCACCTGCATCCCACACTGGGCTCCTAATTCCAGCCACACATTACATCCTTGCATCCTTTGGTGGTGAAGGGGCATCCCTTGTCCCCAAGACAGACACTTGAGAGTCATCTGAGATACTTTATCTTTCACATCTCTCCAATATGTCCACTCTTAAATAACCTTGATGCAAGCCCTAATCGTCTTGCTCCAAGAGCATGGATCTTCCAGGTAGACTCCAATTCTTCCTTTTTGCTTTTTCCAGATTTTTTTCAAATGGAAGCCAGAGGGATCTTTCCTTTCTCTAAGTGTGACCATGTTTCTACTGTGCTTAAAATCACAGGGCCTCTCAGTACCTGCCATAGGGCAAGGCTAAAGGTGCCCAGTTGTAGTTGGATTTCAGGCAACTCTCAAGTAGCCATGCCTCTGGAGGATGAAAAGCTAGAAATTAGTGTGGCTATAGGCTCCCACTGTCTAGACCCACCCACTGGCCTTACATCATGGAACTGCCACTTCTGGACACCACATCATTCAATGACCTGAGCCATGATGTGCCCTTTCAATTTAGGGGAAGTTCCTCTCAACCCTAGCTGATCTGACTAAATTTCTAAGACAAGATTAGTTGATGAATAATGTCTTCCCAGGTTCTTTCTGTACTTCGAATCCCTCTGATTTCATACACTTTGTAAATAGTATGCTTGATATTTTTATTCATTTTCCTTATATTAGATTAATAAAATGTTTGTATTAGAGCCTGAGTTAATTTAAGTGTTGTGTCTCATCCATGGGACAACGCCCCATACAGACCTGTACCAGTGTTTTGAGACTAGGTGAATTAGTCAGTACACATGTACATCTTGGAAGACTGTAAAGAATTCGGTCTCAGTATGTTTTTACCAAGCATGGTCTGAGTACAATTCTGAATTCCTGAAGTGTTGCTTTAAGTAGGGAAATTGGAAGATATTTGGTTACTTCTGCAAAATCTATTTGCTATTCATTAAAAGCCTAAATATAACCTGAAGTTGGTATTTATTTTTATTTGCTAAATCTGGCGGCCCTGCCTTTGAAGCTATTTCAGTTTTGAATCCCATGTTGAATTGGATACACTGGTGGGTGTGCCTCAAGTATTTGTTGCTCTTTGTTTAGCGACTAAGACTTCCATTATCCCTCTACCATGGAAAGAAAAGCAGAGTCCCTTACAGTTCAGAACCAAGGACACAGAACTATTCGGAACAGCCAGCGTAGGAGACTGGGAAATAATGGTGCCAACTTGAGACACCGTGAAGAGCGAGGCCACTATTGTGGTGCTCACTGTCACCTTCCTCTGATGGCTTTTTCCTTCCCATTAGCTTGTGACCCATCCTGTAAGAGCTGTGGCCCCAGTAGTCCCAGATGTCTTACCTGTGCTGAGAAGACAGTGTTGCATGATGGGAAGTGCATTTCTGAATGCCCACATGGCTACTATGCTGATACCACTGGAAGATGCAAAGGTAGGAGATGAGATATCATCATCATCATTGTCACATCATCATTATCACCACCATCATCAGAAATATTTAGTGTGTGTTTGGCAGCATTTGGAGCTACCTCCTCGGTGATTGGTGTGCTCAGGGAACAGGTTACTTTAAAGGGACAGCTTTTTCATAATAGAAACTATGGATCTGGTATGGGAAAAGGATGTGAGGGAGTGGGAGATATGGGTAGATTCCATAGGATGGGTAAGTACACAGAAACCTTATACCTATCAGTCCCCGGAGGTCATTTGCTCTGTTTGAAACATCAAGAAGATCTTTAAGATGCAGCCCTCATGTGCTTGTAAACTGGAGCTAACCTATGTTTGTGATGACAAAATCATTCCTTCCCTGGCATTTATAAACTCATATCAGCAATGACAGAGCATGTCAAAAATTAAATAAAACAGGAAAACCAGGTTTTTAGCCACTAAAGCTTAAGTCTGTTGCTAATAAATGTATTTTTTCATTAATTAGTTTATTTATTCACTTTACATCCTAATATAAGTCCCCTCTTCCCAGTCCCCCCTCGCACAGCTCCTTCCCCATTTCCACTCCCTTTTTCCTCTCAGAAGGGAGAGCCCCCATCCATATCACCCCACCCTGGCACATCAAGTTTCTGCAGGACTAGGCACATCCTCTCCCACTGAGACCAAACAAGGTGGCCCAGTTAGGGGAATGGGATCCATAGACTGACAAGAGATTCACAATGTTCAATCACCATCGAGCCAACCCTCTGGACCTGGACCAACCTAGACTTGGTTAAAAGGAAGCAAGTTGGAATCCCAGTCCCTGAAGTCTCCACTTTCCTTACTGGTCAGATAGGGAGACTTAGATTCTCACAAATTATCTCTCAACCTTGTTCTGAATGAGCTCGGTCATCTTGTGTGTGTGTGTATGTGTAGGTTGTGTATGTGTGTAGGTCAAAGGTCAGCCACAGTTTTTCAGGAGCTATCTATCTTGATTTTTGAGACAAATTCACTGGCCCAGGGATGTGCTTACCACTTTGGATAGGCTAGCTTGTGAGTCCCAGGAATCCCCTCACCTCTACTTCCCCAGGACTGCAACTGCAAGCATGTGTCATCGCACCCGCTTCTAACATGGGTTCTAATGCTGGCAACACACATAGTTTACTAACAGCTATCTCCCCAGCCCCTTGGGTGAAAATGTAACCACCTCAGACTGTAGTTTCCCTAACTTTAAGATGTGACCAGCAATACCTACTTCCGAATGTTGCCATAGGACAGAAAATGTTGCCATTGTGTATAAAGCACTTAATGCAGATGGAGACAGCTGATAATCAGGTAGACTCTGGGTAAAAGCTGAGTATGGGTGATAGGCTGTTCTGACAATATAGCCATCTGCCAACATGTCTCCTCTTTTGTGTGGTCTGACACCTGAGAGGCTGACCAGGTAGGAAGTATCTCTGTGGTGCCTGCAGCCTGCTGTGCTTCTCTCTCCTCCCCAGTTTGTCATGTGTCCTGTGCCAGCTGCTCTGGACCTACAGCTGCTCACTGTATAGCCTGTGTCCATCCCCAGGCTCTTCGTCAAGGCCACTGTCTGCCAAGCTGTGGAGAAGGTTTCTACCCTGACCATGGGATCTGTGAAGGTATGGGGGTACCATTGTCTTTCCTCATGGTCAAGCACAATGACATAAGTTGGCTTTCCCATGCAAATATTACTTACCAGTACAACTTTTCCTCTCTTGCATCTAAAATGGCTGTAAACACATTATAGCCTGTGCAGTCTCCACCCGTTGTCTTCTGATTCCACGACCCAAATTTAACCACTTGTTGGCCAAAACTATAAAGAAGAAACTCCGGAAACTTTTCCAAAGTGAAGTCTTAACCTGCTCGATGTACGTGATATATGTGGATATTGCATTAAATCCTTACTGAATCTGAGATCGAGTATACATGTGGACAGGAGTGGGCTATATGCAAATGCCAGGCCAATTTATAGGAGAGACACCAACATCTACACATTTTGATATGTGTGGAGATACTAGAATCCAGTCCCCTGGAAGACATGGAGGATAATCTGTATATTTTTCCTTTCACTGTAATAGTTTTATGAAGGAATGATAATCTGAAAAATACACATGTGTACACACACGCATGCGCGCGCATGCGCGTGCACACACACACACACACACACACACACACACACACACACATTTGTCAAGCCCGCTCAAACGTTCATGAGTTTTCTTGCCATCCTTGCAGGAAATGCTATCTCCTTTAACACACATTGATTTTTATCCTTCCTTTCTGTGCTTTCCTGGTATTGCTAATGTTTATAGACTTCATTTGCTTTTCCCTGAAGAACTTTTGTTAATGATACTGCGAGCAGACTGAGAATCACTAGCAATGCCTCTGGCTGAGTGAAATAGAAAATCTTAAATTGCTGTTTGCTGAAAGGCTCTGGGCTCCTTGGGAGGGCAATACCATTTGAGCTTTTGAACATAGGATACTAGGGGTGAGCCTTTAATTAACTGAAGCAAATTTATATTTATTTATACCTTAGAAAAGTGAAAATAGCAGAAGGAAAAATTATAACAAATTAACTTCATTAAGTATTTGAAAGAAAGCATTTAAGAGAATCTTTTAAAGAATCAGCGAGTTAATTATATCAATATTGGGGCACAAGGAGGTTTGCATACAGTATTTGGCTTTGATTTTTTTTTAACACTCACCAGGGAAAACAGGGAAGTTTTGTTCATTTTCAAAGGAGGCCTCTTCTCTGTTTAGAAAGGCAGCCTTTTCCCCCAATAAATCCTAAAAAGACTCTGTTGCCTGGACCTTTCTGCAGAGGATGATGGATGAGCATAATGGTTAGTAACACAACAACCCATTTCGCAAGAGGTAGAGTAACAGCCTTTGTACAAATGCTTCTAAAAATCTTCAATAAAAACCGAGGGCATGATGTTAAATGGTCGTTCAGTGAATGTGCTTCTCCAGAGAGCCAAGCAAATATTGTCCAGTTTGCTGGTTTTTATTGTGATGCTGCCTGACAGCCTTTCTAGGAGCTGAGAGATGAGACATTTTCCATCTTCACTTTACGCCCTCAAGAACATAATCATCAGCTCCGCGCTTTGTAGGGGACACTGGGAAAATCCTCTTCTGAATGGCTGTACCTACTGAACTTTCCAGGTGCTTCTGACTTCACAGGGGACTTCCACTGGTTGATCTTTGAGTTGCTTTCTCCATGTTATTTCACTTTGCAGCCTGCCATGCCTCCTGCCACACATGTGTGGGTCCCCAGCCCACTCACTGTACCCAGTGTAAGAAGCCAGAGGCAGGACTACAGGTGGAGCAGCATTCAGGTGAAAATGTCCCCTATGGCAAGTGTGTGTCCCAGTGTGGAACCCACTTTTACTTGGAAAGCACTGGACTATGTGAAGGTAAGGTTGGTTGGCAGATATGCTGAGTATATGTTCTTACCTTTTAAAGTTCCTGTGAGGTGGAACTACAGCCAGGGAGACCTAGAGAGACCTTTGACTTCCTGTGAACAGGCTTGTAGATTTTGTTTGTTTATATTTGGTAAATCAGGAAGGCAGCATGTAAAAGAGTGACCTCACTGATCTTCTTTGTCCTGGGAATCACAGATGATCTTCAAGAGCATGAAGTCCTGGTCTTAGAAGATCTAGGCAGAAATTATTTCAGAGACCTGTGCAGATAGCTAAGGAAGATTCTGCTCTTACTAATTAATTAATTAATTAATTAATTTTTCTAATTAGTACTTAGATAGGAATTGTTCCCTTCAGGGCAAATCTGAATGGTAGTCAAGACTTTGAAGTTATTAGTGTTATCACTATGTCATATTACCCATGGATGGCCTCCTAAATGGTTCAGCTCAACAGTCAGGCCACCAGCGGGCCCTGAAGATGAAGGCTTGGCTTCCATATGTTTGGGGTTTTCTCAAGTCCTGGAAGCTGCTGTGTTTATATAGAAATTGTTTAAATTAGGCTACTGAAAATGATAATATCTTAGCAGTGTCTTGTCTTTCATCTTGTAAAGGATGGTTCTGTGTCAGGAAAAAAAAGAAAAATAACTCCTTTCTCACGGAAACACCGAGCTTTTGTCATTCTGCTGCAATACTCTGAGTCTTTTGTTCTTTCCATGGCTTTAAGAGTTTCTTTGTGTAATGGAACTGTAAGCACGTCACAGGTTTGACCTTGTTCCTAATAAACCGACAATGGTTTCAACTTCAGATCTGAATGCAGACTTGATGAAAATTGTAGTACGCAAGTTAGGGTCAACATTTCTGACACTGTACAGCACAGTTAGATATATGTGGACTCCGGATACCCAGGACCTTGTCTGCTCTGAGCTCTGCATTCAGAACATTAGAATTGTAATTGTCTTCCACACAGGCAATGTGCCCGGATGGTAGAAACTTGAGAATATAAAGTTCCTGGAAATTTTGAAGTCCCTTTGCTTAATTGGTATAAATAGTGGTTCATATACTCAGGTGTTTGGGTACATTATAGAGGTGAGCCCTTGCTTCCAGGAAGGTATAGAGTTTAGGGATTTACATGGGTACAGAGACTGTTCTTCAGAGGGCGTGACTTCTACCCAAATGTGTATGTATATGAATATGTGTAATAGATATAATGTATATTCATGCATTGCCCAATCTTTGTGGTCTCAAATCCATTACTCTGTTTCCACAACCGTTTCTGATACTCTGAGTCCTGATGCCTGCCATCCCGGGCACTTGTGACACAGCCGTCCCCTGTGGCTTGGCTCTTTCTGGGTACTATGGTGGAGAATGATGCGTCTACTCTCTTAGGACCCTACTGACTTCAGGGTTTGGGCGGAGGGACACTCTCTACTCTCTTGTGAAACTGCTACTTGGACCTCTCCAGTGATTTGGGGTTTACCAGATAAATTCCTGCTGAGTGGCACTACTCCCAAGGACATCTGAACACCTACGCTCCTGAGATGAAGAACTGATGGCAAAGTAAAGATGCCAACAAGGTTCAAGCTGTTGCTCCAGTACATCTTGTTTGGATTACTTGTAGGAGTCTGGGAGAGAGGTTAGAAACTACTTAATGGCAGCTGCATCAACAAAAGCAGTCCGCCCCTCCCCCAGCATGGGTCATTGCACTCCTTGTAGGCAACCTGACAGGTTGGAGACAGTCATTTTTAGGCAGCTTACTAGTCTTCCCTGTCCATACAGCTCAGAATTCATACTCTTTTTTCCAGGCAGCTCAAATGATCTGAGAGTATCTTTCAGCAGTTCTAACTGCTTATAGCATCCTCAGGAGGGAAGAACCTCTTTCAATTTCAGGGACTTCCTGAAACTTCTAAGTGTTTAGCTCCTGAGGCTTAAGGGGCTTTACTTTAGAACAATCTGAGTTTTAATGAGATTCCCTGCAGGACGAAATGTTTCACCTCCCTCTACAATATCCTGTGTCTTACCTAGCTTCCCTCTAAGAAGGAACATATCAATTTAGAGGAAATAGCTACACAAAAGCTACCTCAATGTCCCTGCTTTTTCAGCAAGCTCCTGGCACCCTAAGAAATATCAAATACAGTGCCTACTCCTGCTTGGTAGGAAAGTACAGAGAGAAAACAGAAGGAAACAATAGAAAAAGAAAACATGTATTCCTTCTTTCTTCTTCCTCTTCTTTCTTTCTCTTACTTTCTTTCTCTTACTCTCTTCTTCTCTTCCCCTCCCCATCCTATAGAGGTGTTCTACGATGTGTTACAATCTGAGAAACTGGACTGTGTGATTCCAGACATGTAGCTGGGGACTCTGTGCCCTGAGGTCTGAATGAAAACTACAAAAGAAACAGACCCCAGTGGGTACTGGTCTTCCCAAATGCAGATGCTGTGTGAGGTTCTTGGCTCTCCTGGAGGTTGTACAAATGCTGGAAAAGTCCCAGTTCTTCCTGCCAAGAGACTGATTTTCCCCCCATGGGACTTATGATCCCAAGAGAAACTGGAACAGAAAAAAAACATCATCTTTTTAGTCTGTGCACAACTATCACTGTCTCATAGTTTCAGGCCTTCCTTATTCTTGAAAATAAAAGAATTTGGAATGAGTTCAAAAGACTGAAGCAAAGCCATCAACATTTTTGAGAGTTGAAATTTTAAGCAAACCAAAAATTTATATTAAGTGATGTTATTTGGCTGGGAAAATAATAATTGCATCATGAGAAATTACTTATTTTGATCACTTTATCCTAACACCAGCCTTTTGGGACAGGTGGGACAGCTATGTGCTAGGAGAAGAAACCAAGGCTCATGGAATCTCAGACTGTGACTTACCCCAGATTACATGGGCAGCATGGGGTATGGGTGGATGGAACCTTAGTCTGGGGACCCCAGTGTCTGTACTTGTAACCATCAGGCCACTCATTAGGTCTCTATGAGATACATCTATCATTAGATGTGTGCAAATACTAGGTCCCTTTCTACACAGAGCCAGAGAAGCACAGCACATTAATGGAGCCAGCTGGTGTTTCTTCAGTATGAAAGGCATCCTTGGAAAAGAGAAGGGTCCCAGAACCCCTGTTATATAGGCATCCTTTAGAAAAGATTAGACCCTGATCCCTCTGGGATGGCTTAATTGTGGTCAGATATAGAAAGACTGCCATGACCTCTTGAATCCCTGGTACCCCATGATTGTATGCTCGTTAACATAATATTATTAGGTATCCTACACACGTTGTCAGCTCACATTATGAGCAAATCCCTGTGCAATCTCCACCAGGTAGGCTGCTGTATTCAATTTGCACGTGATGAGAATGTGGCAGAAAGAGGTTAATTGAGTTGCCCAGCATTCCGCTGGGAAGCTGAGCGAGACTCCCCGTTGCTTCCAGCGTTACCTGAGTACCAAGTGAGCTGATTGATGTGTTTCCCGTCATTCAATCTGCATCTTTGCAAACCTCTTTCTGCCCACAATCTGTTCCATTTTCATCACTGTTGAAGGGGTGTTTGTAAAAGCGGGCTTGGGCACCCTGTGAGATTGGATGGATCTCCTCTTCTCATAGCTTCCCAGGTAGAGCACTCTCCATCACAGATGCTTGTTTATAAAGGAGAGAGGAACAACTGGATTTTGGAGCTCTCTCTTCTTCCTTTCTGGAAGACTGCAGCATGGAGTGATTGGACTATTACTGCAGTTACTGAGAGAAGCAGAGGATGGATTTACACAAAGACTTCTGATGTGTCAGGAGTTAATACAAAAGTTAATACAGAACTTTAAGTTATATGACGGATCAGGAAGAAGTTACCTTCTGCAAGCAACCGGGCTCAAGATCCTTGACTAAAATCCTAGTCTTGTTTTTGACTAGAAGATTTTGCATTTGTGTGTGTGTGTGTGTGATTAACCAACAGTGAACAAAGAAAACACTGCATCTCAGAAACGCTCTTTTCTTATTTATTTCTTAGACAGCTGTTGACTGAATGTCTCTTGGGTGCTGCACAATTCTAGACACTAGAGATGTCCTTGCAAATAAGTAAAATCAAACTTCCTGTGCTTGCCCGAAGTATATTCTTATTGGAGAAACACTGGATGAATGGATGAATGAATGAGTGACTGAGTGACTGAGTGAGTGAATGACAATAGCATTGAATTCTGTCATACACTTTTGGGTGGTGATCCATGCTATGAATTTTATCGCAAAGCAATTATTGAGAAATGGGCTGAGGCGGCTCAACAGCAGGAGGGTTCTGAAGAGGTGGAGCTAACTATCTCCATGTGTTTGTCCTATGTTTGGGGCTTATGCTCAACAGAGATGGACCTTTCTTGAAGAGAGAACTTTAATTTGGGCTTCTTTGCCCTGCAGTCTTGGTGCTTCCTAGTATGGATAAGAAAGGCTGGTGAAAAGAGTGTTACTAAGTATGAATGATGTTTTAGAAGCATTTATAGTGGTCGACTAAATTTAAATTAATATCACCATTAAATATCACCATTTAGGATTAGTGAAAAAAAAAGGAGCCAGAGTTATTTCATGTGTTCAACTGAGTGTTCGCCAATATGACCAGACTGACGTTTGTTAAAAATGAAAATGGGGAACAGAAAAGACACACCTATGTTCACACTTCCCAGTAAAACTAAACAAATTGCATATTAATGGAGCCCCCAAACAACATCTCTCCCTTTGGCATCTCTCCTGCTTTTCCAGGCCTCTGTTAGTTAATCCATGCAGACGTGGGGTCTTTGGAGGAACCAGCTAACAGTTAAGCAGTCCTGCTCCGTGGGTTCCAAGAGAAGATGTAGTTTTTCAGGAATACGTCCTTTCATCCATCTGTGGATCTCTTGGTCTTTGTGTTGCAGTACGGCTGCACAGTTTAAGGCCAGGTCATCCAACTAATGCTGCAGCTCAGCCACCATTAAACAGCTTTGCCCGTGGTGAGGACTGGTTGTGCGCATGGCCCATGTGATTAGATCAGCCATGTAATCCCCCATTCCATAGCAGATTAACAATGCATTCTTCCGAGTCCCACGCAGTTCAACAGAAGGACTAAGGTTGGCACTATTTTTAAGAAATTACTGATCTTATTTTTACAAATGGACTTTGTTTCCAGGTTATCTAACTTGCCTTGGATGAGACACCTTTATTTTTAAGGGGCCTTAAGTTCTGAGTGCCCCTCCCCTGTCCCTGCACTGGGTGACTGGGCTCTATACTCATGCTGGTGATGAGGTTTTCAGCCTTAGCAGGTTTGAAAACTTTCTTCTCTAGTCTCTAACTTAGCTCAGCTTCTCGGGCTAAGTCCTACATGGTACACTGCGAAAAACTGCACATATCAGATTTTAGTCTAGTCTTATTTTTTAAAGATAAATTCACTAGTTATTTTGGCTTATTAATTAACTTGTTTTAGGTGAACGGGAAGAAATACAGTATTTCATGTGTATTTTGATCTATTTTGTCGCTGCTAAGAGTCACTAAGGGCCTCTAGGCAGAGTTTTAATTAAAGAAATAAATGGACAGGAATGTGCCTGCACCACTTCGGAACCTGTGCCTGTTTATGAAGTTGGAATCCCTTTACAGTAATTGAATAAAACATATGGAATCTATATTAAACAATTATCTTTAATGTGGTCCCCAAGGTGCTGACAGAGCTTCACCAATGTGTACCTTCTGGTAACATTCAGTCCTGTTCACTTTCCCCTTCTCCCCTTTAAAGCCTGGGTGTGCCAGGCTTGGGGATAGAAGGATGAAAAGGATATAGCCCATGCCTTAAGGCAAGCCTGCTCAACCAGGAGAGACCAACGTCTGAGCAAGTAATTGAAAGCATATTGTATGTGCTGGGGTCCAAGAAGGCACAGGGTGAAGAAATGGCACGAAAGAGATGGCTCTTTAGGAGAGACTGCAGTGAGGACAGGCAGAAGAAAAACTTTGAAGGATTAATGGATATCTGTCAGGAGAAGGAGGGAAAGTGGATTCAAGGGCAAGGAAACAGTGAACCCCAAAGCTGGCATGTCTCTAGTAAGTCCTGTATTTCTACCATGAAAGACCAAAGAGGGAAGCCGGGAGGGCAATGCTGAGGAGAGGAATCGTGAGGCTCTCACTACACAGGGCTCTGCCAAGGGGCTGCACTTAGTACTGTTGTGGTTGGCCAGCCATGAAAAGACCCGGAGTATGGGACATAATTTTCTCACTTTTCACTTTATAAATACTTTTCTGCTGTTTTCCTGGAAGATAAATGAGGGGATGAATATGGGCTGGCTACAAGACTGGGTCACTAGTTCTTGCCATACATGGTCTGCAAGGTCCTCACAAAGGGGTTCAGGGAATGGAAGTTCAGGTGTACTTAACAGAGATGTAGCAAGTGAAGGCAGCAGAAATAGAAGTCTTGGGTATTCCATGTTCATATGTGAACATTGGAACATGGTGGGCAGTTATGAGACGGGTAATGCACAGTAGACATCCAGCAGGGGAGTCACATGACATGGGAGTAGTAGCAACTAAGGCACACAGTTCCCAGCACCTGCTGTGACTGACATTAAAAATAACTGAAGTGGACAGGAAAACAGTGCATGTTTTCTCTTATAAGGCAACAGAGGTGTGTGTGTGTGTGTGTGTGTGTGTGTGTGTGTGTGTGTGTGTGAAAGAGGCAGAGGGGGTAAGAAAATACTGCATGTTTTCTCTTATAAAAGAAGAGAGGAGTGAGTGTGTGTGTGTGTGTGTGCAAGAGACAGAGGGAGTGAGTACAATGGTGACTATTGGTGGAAAAAGGAGACTTGTAAGAGGGGAAGGGTAGTGGGAGAGGCTATTGGGAGGGGTGTATGAGCTCTTCTCTCTCCTATATATATATATATAGAGAGAGAGATATAATTAGATATAGATATATAGATATATAGATATATATAGATATATAGATATATAGATATATAGATATATAGATATATAGATATGGATAAATAGTATATAGATATAGATAGATATAGATATAGATATAGATATAGATATAGTATTATAGATATAGATATAGATATGTATGTTTTAGTGAAACCCGTTATTTTGAATGCCAGTTAAATTTCTTTAAAAGAAAAAAAGAGTATGTTAAGGCTAAGGAAAGTCATTTTAAAGAAAGCAGAGTTTCAGAAGTATTTGCAGAGGAGGGATATGAGCTCCCCATGAGGGGCCATGTGAAGATCTCCCGGAGGCAGTGAATTTATTGGAGTACACAAAGGCCAGTGCTGTCCTCATAAATTCTGGACTCAGCAACCCAGAGGTCAGGAAAGCTGTGTGTAGGTCTACCAGAGCAAGAGGAGGGAGAGCAGAGGGTGGAACATGGGGGGAAGTTTCGGTGTTTATGCAGAAAACCAAGAAAGGCTAAAGAAATGATCAGAGAAAATGACAAACTAAATGTGATGTCAACCTCTCCATCCATCTGTCTGTCCTTCACATACCTGCTGCTCACCCCCTTAGTCTGTAGGGTGTCACTAATGTGACATAGGACATTGCAAGAGCAAGGCACACAGTGGGATGCACAGGAAGCAGAGATGACAAAGACTGACCGTCACCCTTGAAGGGATTCCAGTGAGTTGGGGAGGATAAGGCATTAAACAGAGGCGGGAAGAAGGGAACTGAACTTGAACTACATTTTCCACATTTTCACCCTGTTTGGGTGTTCCTATGGCTCATGGTGGAAGATTTTGACACCTGCATCATATTTTGCGAGATGTCTACCTCAAAATTTGCTTTTGACATGGCCAGCCAGAGAAACTCTTACATGGTGTGAGAGCTGGGATGCAGTACCACTTTTTTTTTTGAATAATTAGAAAGTATTCATCCATTATGTGGAGAAAGAGAGTCTAAATTGGATCTCTCCATTGGATTCCTACTCTTGGAGCTTGGGGAATCCCATTCAAGAAGGGGTACAACATTATAGGGGTCAGAGGATACCAGGGGAACACATCTTACTGATTCAACTAAGTAGGGCACATATAGGCTTTCAGAGACTGAAGTGGCAAGCAATGGACCTCCATGGGTCCGTACTGGGTCCTCTGCAGATTTGTTGTGGCTATTAGCTTGGTGTTTTTGTGGGTCTCCTAACTATGGGGGCAGATGTGTCTCTGATTCGTTTTGCCTGCTCCTGGGACTCGTTCCCTCCTCCTGGGTTTCTCGACCACCTTCTGTGTCACGATTTTTGCTTTGTCTTATTGTATTTTTGTTTTGTTGTTTTTGACTTTTGTCTCTTGGAGGCCTTCTCTTTTCTGATGGGAGATGATGGGGGAGAGGATCCAGTGGAGAGGGGAGGGTCACGGGGTAGGGGAACTGGGAGGAACGGAAGGAGGGAAAACTAATTGGGATATATTGTATGAGACAGAAATCTGTTTTCAACTTTAAAATGCCAGGTAAATTAATTAAAAACTAAAACAAAGAAAGAGGGAATTAAGGGGAAAAAAGTAGTCATACCAACAGCCTAGACAGGATGGGTGACTGTGTTCTCAGTGGCTCTGATTAGCTGCCACTGTCAGGCTGGCTGGACTTTACAGCCAGCTAAAGACTCGTTTAGGTTAGCGTGGGCTCTTTCAGGGCTTACGTGGTTCTGTTAGACCTTTTCAGATATATACTTAGCCATCAACTGGAAAGCAGATCTCTAAAAATGTTGTATTAGTAAAGGAATTATTCATAGAGCTTTCAAATGCCTTCCAGATAGGCCCAGTGACGGAGTAAGTCTTCCTTGAAGGAGCTGAGATTGTGGACTGAATTCCTGCAAGGAAATAGCTCCCACAGAATGATCGCTCCTAATAAAAGTCACTGGAGTAATGTAGACATTTCCCCAAACCAGCACAAAACTGAAGTTTCATGAGATCATTTTTTAGAGATCTAAATGCTTTTACTAATAAAAAGAAGATTGTAGAGACAGACCCAGAGAGTCTATATGCAACACTGTCCTTTTTCCTGCCACTTGCTCAGGGTCAGTGGCCGTCTTTCTGAAACCTACTGAGAAGCAACAGCCTTTGTCTTGAACTTCCGGGCCTTCTAAGCCTCCACCTCGATCATCTTCTTTGCTTTCGTGTTTTGTATAAAATAGTAACCTCCACTCACAGTAAGCCAGGCTGCTACACTGACTTCGTGACCAAATAGGATCAAATAACTCATGTTTATGTTCATGGTGAGTTAACTTACCTCGTCCCAGTTTTCAAGTCTACAGTGATGCATTCTGGTTCCTATTTCTTAAGGCTGTATAACAGGAAGACCTGGGGATTGTAATAGTCTAAAAAAAATGTAATGTAAGCATATCAGTGCTCTCATAGGTATATTTATTTAGGCCTATAGAAAACACTGTGTTGATTCAGACTGTTTCCCTGAATCATTCTGGGGAAACATAAAGCTTTGAGTTGACAGTATGATTTAGCCGGGTTTTTAAAAATATTGCCACCTGATGTTCCGTTACACCTTGTTTCATTTTGTGCTTGGAGACCTAATGTGTGTGTGTGTGCATTTGTGTGTCTGCATCTGTGTACACAGATATGCACACACAATATGCACCGGTTGGGAGTGTACACATATATCTAAGTTCTCCCAGAGACCAGAATCTGCCTTACTTCTTGAGGCATGACATCTTACTGAATCTGGAGCTATGCTGGTGACCAGCAAGCTCAGCCCATTGTTCCCTCTGTCACTGGTCCCTGAAGTGCTGGAGTTGCATGGTACATAGGAAGCGTGGGCATCCTCTTACATGGTTGCTGTGGCTACGAACTCAGGTTCTCATGTTTACATGCCAAGTGCTTTTACCTGTTGAGCCATCCCCAGATACTTTAGCTGACGAACCTCCTCCCTCTTTTAAGGATTCTGAAACTACTTTGGAATGAGGTTCTCTTGTCTATGCTACTAGATTAAAGCCATTGACAAAGCCGTGGGGAAAATGTATTTATCAAGCAGGACATGGCCCAGTGAGCCTAGACATTGACTGGCCTTTGCTCGGTAGTAGGGACGTGGGACCTCTGACACTGGAGTCTAACCTTTAGGTGCTAGATGATAGGTGACACAGGATGCTAGGATTGAAATCACCCAATGTGAGAGTATTTTAATGCTTTCAGTAGTCCATCCTGTAGGAACTGGCTTTTCTTACTGAATAGCAGCTTATTGTACAGCAAAGATTATTTGCTATGCTATATTAGGGGTTGATAGAAGCAGACATCTTGATGGTGTAAAATTACACTTGGTTCTGTCAGGTCTGCAGAACCTGTAAACCTGGGTGTTTGATAGAGGTATCAAGTGAGACAGAGATGAAGCATCTTCTGCAGTCTCGGGATGTGTGTGTGTGTGTGTGTGTGTGTGTGTGTGTGTGTGTGTGTGTGTGTCTTGCCCATTAGACAGAAACTAGGGTCATATGGATAGGCAGAATCCTGATCTGGGCCCTCCTTAGCACAAATGTGATTTAATGGAAGAACTGTAGAGAAGGTGTTAGAGGTTTGGGTTCTGGTTAGTTGGCATATGAAATGCACACTCCCAAGCTAATTGCTTACAATCTTCAGGATTATAACCTTAGGAGGAGTAGTTTTTGCAGAATAAGCATTTTCCAGCTGTCAAAGAATCAGAAATAGGGAAAATAAAAACACATAATTAATGCTCTCAGCAGAAGTGGGAGCCTCACTTTGCAGCCTGGGGGTTGATTCTACCTGCATGCCTTTACTCAGGCGTGGCTGGGATCACTACTTAACAGTGCAGAAGCTAATTGCAGCAGCAGCGTGAGTCAGTATGAAGCACCGGGTTCAGTAAGGAAGGAACAGTATATGCTTAGATTTAGGTATGGGTGGAGAGAGAGATGGAGCAAACAGGGACAGGAGTAGGGTGGGGGAGGCATTCAAGTTTTAAAACTAGCACTACATATGTTTATGTAGCTTTTGAAGTTATTTCTCTCAAAGGGTGTAATTTTACAGCCAGGTTTAAAGACGAAGCAACGTTATAAACTTTAGTAAAAATAAATATGAGCTGGTTTACGCTTGTGATTTAAATTTCAATGTAGTTTACTGGGAGTATTGTTCAAGCTTAGAGACGAAGGAAGAAGGAGGAAGGAAGAAGGGAAGGAAAGAAGGGATGGAGGGAGGTAGGGATGGAGGAAGAGAGGGAGGGAGGAGAAAGAAGGGAGGGGAGGGAGGAAGGAAAGAAGGAAGAAAGAGAGGGAGGAAGAAAAGAAGGAGGGAAGGAAGAAGGGGAGGGAGGAAGAGAGGGAAGGAGGAAGAAAAGGAAGGAAGGAAGGAAGGAAGGAAAGAAGGAAGGAAGGAAAGAAGGAAGGAAGGAAGGAAGGAAGGAAGGAAAGAAGGAAGGAAGGAAAGAAGGAAGGAAGGAAGGAAGGAAAGAAGGAAGGGAGGAAAGCTTAAACTCTAAGGTCTCATATGTACAGCCTTAGCACAGGGTCATCTGCTATTTTAACCTTTGACTGAGATATTTCTCCGAGCAGGGATTATTGTCTCTATGCAGGCAACTTTAATAGTGATTTTTTCCCTTTTCTTTCCCCCCTTTTTTTAAAAAGACAGTTTTCAAAAAAAAAAAAAACAATTCAAGGTTCATCCTTGAGATTCTCTGTCTGTGGCTATGGCCCTGTGAAATGTCTCCTCTATGTCATCCTGTCTCTTGATGTCTTGTTCAGGTCTTATTTAGGCAGCCATGCTGTTGAGGTATCTCCTGTGTAACTTCCTGGCGTTTCTAGGAGCCGTAAACTCTGTTCCTCTGGCTCCTGAGGTCCACCGCCTCTTTTCTGCAACATTCACTGAGCCTTTGGTGCAAGAGTTGTGTTCTAGATGTGTCCATTAGGGCTGAACACCCCATGAACAGTTTTTCTCTGCAATTTTGACTCGTTGTGGTTTTCTGAAATGGTCTCCATCTGTTGCCAAGAGAAACTTCTCTGATGGGGGTTGAGAGCTACACTTACCTGGGAGTATAAGGATAAATATTTAGAATGCAGTTAAGAATTATGTTTATGTAGCGAATTGGCAGTACGTAGGTTCTCCTCAAACATTTATAACCTCACTAGCCCGTGGTGGGTTTCCAGGATGAGGCACGGTTTCCCTCCTTCTGGGTGAGCTTTAAGTCTCATTCAACAGCTGTTGGTTACCAAAGGATGAGAGTGCCATTATTACACCCTGGGGGATAACTTGTCACTGTTGCTGCTCAGAATCTGGGTATGACTATTGGTTGCTTCCCTCCCACTGCAGCTTGAGTAGCACGTTCTAAAATTACGAAAGCTATTCCTAGAGGAGAATCTCAGTGACCCTGTAAGATCTGGTGAATGCCAGCTGCGGTGATTTTTCTCTTTGTTTCTTTTGTTTTTAATTACACATCTGGACCGTGTATCGCTGTGCTTACTGTTAATAATTACAGCTGAGGTTTACAAGGACCATACCGTGTATCTACAGATTTTCCATGCATCTGTCCCACTGCAGCACAGAACCCTGTTTTACAGATAAGGAAGCAAGAGCATTAAGATGTTTCTGATTTAAGGAAGGTCATTGAGCTGCAGAGCAATATTCTCACTACCTATGCTAGACTTTACCCCCACCCTACACATGCATGTCCGGTTCCTTGTCTATGTTGTGACTGATTTTATATTGTTCCAAATGTTGGCGGACTCTTTCTATCCTGTGTACACTCAGGCTCCATCTTAGAATGGAGAGCATGTGAGCCAAGGTTCCCCTGCCCCCCCCCCCCCAATCCTTTCTCTTCACTTTGAGCAGTCTGAGGAGCAGGCTGGTTTCCAGAGTGACAGCTATACCAAGGAGAGGAAAACCATTCATGGTTTCTGGCCCTCTATTGACATCCTTCAGCTTGGGGAAGGAAATATATGATTGTAATGGTTGTCTGTCTGTCTGGGAGCATTTGTGTGTGACCTCAGAGGATAGTGCCTTTAGGGAAATGTATGTACAGTGTGTATTGGTCTTAGGAAGTCCAAGTGAACAGACAGAGCGTACTTCAATGGGGATGTAAGAGGAAGACAACTACTGTCCTCACATGGAACTGTCCCAATAAATTCCTCTGTTCTCCTTCCCAGCTTGCCACCCATCCTGCCTCATGTGTGAAGGGAAGAGCCCTCACAACTGCACGGGCTGTGGGCCTGCCCACGTGCTACTAGCTGGGCGCTGCCTCTCCCAGTGTCCAGAGACACACTTTAACCTGGAAGGTACTTGTACAGGTGAGTGTATGACCTGCTGGGGTAGAGTTCCTGTTCTCACCTTTGCTCTTTCCTGTGTGACAAGACAGTTGATTACAGGCATCACCCAGCTAGTGACGGGACTGGGCTCGAAATCCTATTCTCACACTCAACAGCTTAAAGGTGTAGTGTAAAGAAAGAAAACAAGGTGAATTATTCTTCCACTGAGGAAGCAGAGTTAGTGTGAACATTATACATAGCTGTGCGTTGCAGACTATAATAGTTCAATAAACTCACTCTGTGCTGGGTTTCTCTTGTCTGGGAGACAATTGCATCAGTAGATACCTTCTCTCATAGGATAAATAAAACATTTACATTGTATAAGGTCCAGAATTTAGCTCAACATAGCTCTCTGTTACTATTGCTCTATTTAAAGCTAAGGTTGATTTTTTTTTTTTTTTTTTTTTGTAGTTATCTCAGGAGTCTGCTTAGTGTCCCAGATCTGAAAGTTCAGACTCTGAAGGAAAAATTGAGAGTAGAGATCCCACAACTCAAAAGCAGTCACTCTGTTAGCATGGCGAAGTGCTCCTTTGAGGCATCTTTTATCTCTGCTGTCCAGTAACTGTGAACACATTAGGGTCGTGCCCTCTTATATTGTCCCCAAATACTGTCCTATGTAAATCCTCATGTTATCAGGAATCTCAATGAGCATTGTGTGTGTTTACACACCTTTCATGCCATCCTGCTCTGCACACTATGCTGTCTGGATTTGTTATTATGTTTTGTTTGTTCAATTGCTTGTTGGTTTTGTAATCCCCATTACTTTTCAAATCAGGATTTGAGATGTGGGATTGAGACACACTCGCTCCAGAGCCCTTTCACTTTCTCTCAGTGACGTTCTTCTGCTCTGGTTACCTATTGCCACTTAAACTTAACAGCTCTAGACAACACAAAGTTAGTTGCTTATCAATGCAAAGTTAGCTGCTTATAAACAAAGATGAAAGAATAATACAAAGATAAGGTTCTTGTTTAAGTTTCTGTAACATTTTATTCATACCAACTAATGTTCTGTGAATGGCAGCATTCTAGAGAAAGTAGCAATTCTGTCAACAATGTGCTTAGCCTCTTGGCATCTTCTATAAGAATCTATTGTCTAGTTACTAATCCAGGTATTAAGCTCTCAACCATCTTCAGCTATTTGCATCCTAATATATGTGTGTATGCATATGTATGTGTGTGCATATATACATATACATGTCTATATGTTAAACACAGTGATTTGGGGAGATCAAGAATTCTGCCCTACCCTCCATCCCTGGTTTATGAAGTCAATTCTCATGCCTAGTTGAGCTCCTCCCAGTATGACAGTATCATTTACTTAGCCTTCCTCCAAGCCAGTTGCCTTTCCTTGAGAATATTCCAGGAGTTCTAAAGAGAACCTAGAAGGTTCTTGGAAACCTCACTGCCTTCTCTGTTTGATAAAGCAGGAGTGCTCAGTTTGGTGGGGTGGGGGGAGCAGCGGTTCAGAAATAGAATGGCTTGGTGGTGGTGACTTGGGGACCAGCTTTGGTAGTGTGCCTGGAGGAGTAGGCACAAGATACAGTTAACAACAGTTCTCAGCCTTGCTTCCCTTGGTACCAGCAGGAAGAAAAAACCAAAAGAGAAATAAAGTCTTCAGTTCCTTCTTTGGGGTGTCTTCTCAATTTCAGAGCACCTCTACATTTCATAACAGACATTTCTGAAATTACAAGTTCAGATTAGTAAAGCATTTTATCGGAAATGGCGAAATAGTAAAACTTAAGCACCCTATGGTGGCGTTATTTATTGTATCTGCAGGGTCAAAAAGACAAATACATTCTCTCAGAAGTCTATTTTTGCTTCCAAAAACAGACATTTGAGGCTATTTGATAGGGGAAAAACTTGGATTCAGAGCCCATATATTTCCGGAGTTATAAAATGTGTAGTAAACATAAATATTTTAAATTATCTTATTGAATGAGTGTTTTGTTTGTGCACCAAGTGTGTGCCTAGTTCCCAGAAGAGGGAATCCCCTGAGACTGGAGTTACAGACAGCAGTGAGCTGCCATGCGGATGCTGGGGATCCAACTCAGGACCTCTGAAAGAGAAGCCAGTGCTCTGAACCACTGAGCGATCTCTCCATCCCCATAAATGTTTTTTTAATGGGCATGTATTAGATTCGTTTGGTCTGAACTACAAAGAGGAAATAGTTAATTTAAATATAGGTGACTGAATATAGATGTTATTTTCATTCTCAAAATTTCTTCTTTTCCACAAATACCTTTTAATCTCAGGGCCCCTGGGGGCTTTACTTTAAACCACCCATCAACTCTGCAGGGTGGCTGCTTGCTTTGTCCTCAGCTGTGCCTTTGAAGAAGTCCTCTAGCTCCAGAAGCCTTTATCCAGGCCCCTGTGGTTCTTGTGTGTAAACTATTTAAAGGAGATTCTACATAGCCCCTCTTCTTCCCTGTCAGTGGATAGATGGCCCCACCAGAAGCAGGTCACACCGGTTACTGTAGACATTCTAGAAAGCAGGCAGATCTGGGTGGTAGAATTATCCTCAGAATGCTAGCATCTTCTGGCTGGTTCTCAAACAGAGTCTCAGGAATGCAGACTGATCTAGTGCCTCTAATCAGCAGTTGGTTTTCTTGTCCCCCACACCCTCTTTTTAAAATATCTTACCTCCCTCTGGCCTCTTGCCAGAAGAGAGAGGCACTTGGCTTGGGTTGGAGTCTGTGTCTTTGCTCTCGGCCAGCCCTGTTCCAAGAGGGAGTGTATTGGTGTCAGCAAGCTCTATATAACACCTGTCCTCCCTACCCTGTGCCACCCCCATGCCCCCACCCCATCCCAACCCCCCTTCCCTCTCCTGACACCAGATAGGCTTAGATCTCTTCTTCTTGGCTAGGAAAACATAGGTCTCCAGCCACCTGCCTTGGCAGCCTGGGCCAGTTGCAGCCAAGAGCTGCCTGGTTGTCCTCCCTGTCTGGATCTTTATTGCATTCTCCTTACAGAGGCTCACCTGGCTTCTCACCCTGCTGTATCTCTCTTTGATTTTTGTGGGTTTTCTGAGGAAGACATAGCTTTGGCATAATTTTGTCTAAGGCTTTGAACTTCAGATGCAGCTCATGATAACCTCCAGAAGGACGACTGTTTTTCTGTTCTCTGTATTTAATTAAGTATTGCTGATGAAAGTGATAAAAGGGATCCAAGATGAGGCCTGGAGGTAGAGGCTGGCTGGTAGCTCAGTCTGGTGGGGATGTTCACTCATGTGCCATGTATGCTTCCCTGCTTGTCTGCCACAAGTGTCTGAGAAGCAAAACTCCTCCTCTTCTCTTCGCTTCCCACCTCTTCTCCCTATCTTTGTCCCTTTCTGTCTGCTTCTGTTTCTCTGTCCCCCTCTCCCTCTCCCTCTCCCTCTCCCTCTCCCTCTCCCTCTCCCTCTCCCTCTCCCTCTCCTCCCTCTCCCTCTCCCCCTCCCCCCCCCTCCCCCTCCCTCCCCCTCCCCCTCCCCCTCCCCTCCCCCCCCCCTCCCCCTCCCCTCCCCTTCCCCCTCTTCCTTTCCCTCTCCCTCTCAGTTTGGAATAGGATATACTTGCCAAGCTTGGCTTTGAACTTCCTCCTCACCTACATGGGGATGCCCCTCTGGAATGGGTGACTCATGGTTCAGATTATTGTAGCTCTAAATTCTCTGTTATGTTTGTGGACAATGTTCTTTTTGATTTGGGAAATGCAGTCTCTGGGTCCAGTCTAGGCAACATGACAGGCTTTCTGAGAAGTCTTTAGCAGGTGACCACAAGTAGAGATTTGTGGGTTTGCACGAAATGACTGCCATGCATTTGCATACTGAACTGCTAATCCTTGTCCTGGCTTCTGTCCCTGTCCACAGAGTGTCACCCATCCTGCAGGCGGTGCCATGGGCCTCTGGAGTCAGACTGTCTCTCCTGCCATCCTCACCTTACTCTCGCCAGTGGGCGTTGTAAGACCAGCTGCAAGAACAAGCAATTCCTGAACCTTGTCGGGTACTGTGCTGGTAAGTGGCGCCTCTCTGTGCTCCTAAGGAATTCTGGGGCAGCTCCCAGAGACTTCATATCAGGCAAAAGTGTTGCTGCTGGTGTATTTATCTCAGACTGCAAACACTTCTTTTCCAGTAGGTGCCTGTCTCTTGTCTAGGAACTAATTTCACAACATTCCCTCAAACGGTTGGTAAATGGTGATTTGAATGTAACTGGGTTTGCTTGTTTGTTTTGGTTTTCTGTTTGTTTGTTTGTTTGTTTGTTTGTTTTAAAATGAGATAAGGTCTCATTTAGCCCAGTGTGGTTGTTACTTTTCTTATTGTTGTAATAAAATATAAAAGCGACTAAGGAAGGAAGAGTATTTTGGCTCACAGTTTGAGTCCACAGCCCTTCATAAACACAAAAGTGTGGTGCAGGACTTTGACACAGCTGGTAGGTCACAAGGGTGTATCTTCCTTCCTTACTCAATATTCCCTGAAAATACCCTCGAAGATACATCTAGCGATGTGTTTCCATGGTGATTCATCAAATTGGCAATGAAGATTAATCTTCACACAGAGACTACGATCAACTTGCTTTATAACCAAGGATGGCCTTGATCTCCTGATCTTCCTGCCCCATCTCCCAAAGATGAGGATTACAGATGTGTGCCCTCACATGTAGCTTCAGATGCAAACTTAATAATGTTACTATAAGTCCTGGAAGAAAATTAGAATCTCATATTAATGGGGAATGAAGTAATGATTAGAGTCCTTCCATCTACATTTTAGGATAAAAAAAATGCATTTTCAGAACATTTGTTTGCCCTGTGCTCTTCGATGGGACCCTTCACCCAGGCAAAAAATTTTAGGGAGATTAAGCTAAAAGTAGAGAAGTTTCCTCAGGAGATGATTTTTTTTCCCTTCCTCATTTTAAAATCCAAAAAAAGGAGAGAGACACAGAAGGGAGGGACACGGGGAGAGACATAGGAAGGACTTGAAATGTCAATAACGTTGGAATCATACATTATCTGTGACCATCTACCCGGCCATTCACATAACAACATCAAAATGTCCTATTTTTGAATCCACTAATGTCCAGCAGGCAAGATAACTCTGGGACAGCACCAGTAATTGTCAATTTGTTTAATTTTGGGACATAGTAAGTCATTGTCTATGTTCTCAATGTGTCTGGTTGGTACAAGTGTCTTGCCAGAGGCATGTTTTCTTTTGCACACCGTCGTAAAGTTAGCTATTAGACATTATCAGCTAAGAAGACTGAAAACTCCCAAGTGCAGGTTGCATTGGAATAATGATGAATTCGGAGCTAAGTCTGAGTCACAGAAACTGTGAGCTGAAGTTCAGCATCGTGGTTTGAGTCTAGTCGGAGGGCTGGCTGGAGAGCAGCTCGGTGGTAAAGCCCCTCTAGCATGCACAAGACACTACGCTCCTTCCAAACCACAGAGAAACAAACTGTACCTCATGTAGGATGCAGTGTATGGCTGGTACTTCCAATTGCAGTCAGGTTTGTCTCAGGAGGGAGGTGACATCAGTGTCTCCTCCCAGAGGAGTGTCTGTGGATGGCAGGTGTTGGCTATTACAGATGGAAGATCTGAGTTTAAGTGCTGAGCCTTACGTTACAGTGTGTAAGCTGCTTAAGCTGCTTGCATGAAAAATGAAGAGGTCCCTGACACATGCATTAGTCAGCTTTGTGTAATTATAGTAAAATACCAGATGCAGCTAATGTATAAAAAAAAAAAATAGTTCCTTTAGCTCAGAATTCAGAAGTTTCAGGTCCCTTTCACTAGCTGTACCTCGGTCTGGTTAAGGCTCCTTCTCTCAACTGTGTCATAGCGTGAAAGAAGCACACCTGTATGAAAAAGCCTATGTTACCGAACAGGAAGTCAAAAGGAGAGATAGAGTCCTGTAGTTCCACTGGCATGCCACTGGTGACCCAGTGAACTCCAGACAGGTTTCCAAAGCTTCTGCCACCTCAAACAATATCAGTACCCTGGGGACTGAGCCCTTAAGATCCAAACCATACTGAGAGTATGTAGTAAAACTATTAGTGGATGTTTACTTTGTTGCTATTATGAGGAAGCAGAGAGACATTTAAGGCTACTTAAGGGGATGAACTGAAGACACAATTAACAAATGGTACAAATAGATTTGTGTGCTAAATGAAATATCTGCGGGTCATAAGGACTGTACGAGTCCAGTGAGGGCTGGAGGAGAAGATCAAGATCAGAAGGCTTCACAGAGTCGGAGAAATCTAGTTTCCTTCATGTGGATCAGAAATGGTTGAGTTAGAAGAAGGGTATGTGGTTCTACCAGGAAGCAAACCAGGAGAGCAGAGTATGGGTCCTATGTGGGCAATGAGTCACCCAACAAGATTGGAGACCATGGCTGGCACTGAAGGAAACTACAGGAACAGGGGAATTTAGGTTGGAACCAGATTATAGAAATCCTGATTTACAGGTAAAAGTTGAGGCTGGATCTTGGGCCCTATGAGAGTTTTGGGAGAGCTGTGTCTTGACTAAAAGTATATTATGTATGGCTTACAAACAGTGGACGATTGTTTAGGGTGGAGAGGAGTTGGCTTAGGGATAATATTAAAGGTAGAATATATACTGTACCTATCATGGTAGACCTTTCATTCCAGTTTGTTGTCTATATGGATCCTAAAACTTTTATCCTATGACATATTTTATAAATAAATGTTTATATAAGGAGATTGGAAAGTTTTAATAGTTAATGAGCTCTCTTCTATCCAAAGTCCAGAACACTGTTTGATAGTAAATTAGGTGATTAGGGACTGCATTAATTTTTTAAGGCGATAGGAACCATTAGAATAGAGAATCATAGAACTTGACTCAGTGACTTCAGAAGTCTCAGAACAGGCCTCATGAAATTGTGTGTATTCATGATTTTAAATCAAATAGTCATCACCCAAGGATCAGAAATATTTCTTGCATAGGGACTCGAAATAAATATATTTCAAATAGGAAAGCGACAGAAAAATGTGGTTATGTAGAAGTTTGCTTTGTCACTGAATGTATGACATTCTAAATGCCTCCCGCTACTCTGTTACAAATTCTTTTATTTTCTGTTTCATCAATTAAACCCATGTTACTTACAGGCTGGCCATGTGCAGGCTTTGAGGATAGAGATGAAGATGTGTTGCATCTAAGAAGCGTAGCTTAGGAAAGGATGGTACATTTGTTGGCCAAGACTACCATAATAAAACCAGAGACTGGGAGACTTTAACATCAGAAATGGATTTTCTCACTGCTGTGGAAGTTACAAGTCCAAGATTAAGGTCCTCATAGGATGGGGTTCCTTTGAGCTTCACCTTGCTGTGAGATGCCTGCCCTCTTGAGACCACTTTCTCTGTAGGATAGGGGACAGGGAGGTCTTACTCTGTAACCCAGACTGGCTTGGAATCTATGATAGTTTTCCTGCCTCAACCCCTTGAGGGCTGGGATTAGAAGCATGACTGAAAGTTTTTAAGCAGGAGCTATCATGGTTGTCGTCCTGTGAAGAGAAAGAGTACAGAAAATGACTTGGAAGAAGTTGATATAAGGGCAGAAAGACCAGTCTTAGATAATTGCAGGAACCCAGAGGAGTTCTCAAGCCAAGGGCAAAGGGGAAGGAAGGGACTTGGACTCACAGGATGTAAATGATTGGTCTATGGCTGTTTGGTATTAGTCAGCAAAAATGACCCAAGAGGAACAATTTCATGTGCTTTAATTTAATGGAGAAACAGAAATTGTTCTCTTGCCATTGTGGTTGAGGACTGGGAGATTCACATGATGTCCAGATTTCAGGTCATGGATGTAAGCCCAAGATGGGAGTAAGTTCTAAGAGGTATTAAAGGTGACCCTTACATGTGGACACATTAGACCTGTGATAGTTGGACATCAGGGTACTGTCCCAGAAGAGGCTAACAGGATATATAAATAGCTACCAGCTTATTTCCTGCTTACTATTATCCTGAACTGAAGGCCCTAGAATTTTGTTTTTTTACATTGAAATGGTGCTTTAGTTCATAATAAATGTTATGGAATATTTTAGGTACTTTGATCTGAACGAAGGAAGGTGGTAAGGAACCGTGTAGTGTCACACCAAACAGTCTGACATACACCCCTACTATATGTACTGTCTCTGGAAGTGTCCTTGGGGGGCCCCAAAGAGAAGGACCCTCTCTGCCCTCTCTGGTATGTGAGCACCTTCCAGAGGGCCAGGATTTACTTATGGGATTTACTCCCTATATGACCTGTGCCCAAGATCACCACCCAAGACCTCTAAATTGCACTTAGCTTTTCAAAAAGAAAATTCCACTTAATCTATCACACAGACAAGAATAAACACATCCTGGGAACAGATCCAATCACCTCACTGTGTTCTCACTTACAGAGATGTCATATGTGGGGGATTCCCCCTCCTAGTCTGTCAAAGCAAATAGATAGTTGGAAGATTTAGGACAGGTCTTCAGCAAAGGCAGATGAAGTGGGCTGAGAAGCAGGAGCCCATCAGCCTCTTACAGATATGGCAACATGCTATCGAAAACCAAGGGTTTCTTCATGGATTTTTTTCCCCTGCATATCTCAACATTATCAAAAATTTCCAAGGCCTGAAATGCTTTCTCTATCTGTCTCTCTCAGCTAAAAGCTTTCTCCTGTTCACAGAAAAGGGTGAGATGAAGAAGAAAGCACAGATAAAGCCATCAGGGGGAAATAGCCCAGTGCAGACGCCTTAGGAAAACTATGCCCTGGGCTTTGTGAGTGCAGACAGAATGGCTGTGCTCGCCCTTCTGGGTAAAGATGAGAAAATTGACAGTGAAGGTGCTGAGGACAGGTGGCTGCCTAGCTGGCATGGTGGAACTCTGGGGAGAAAGAACTTGATCATTGCTTATGTGGCAATGTGTTAAATGCTGATTCACATCCTCCAATCTGTCTCAAGAGCATAAATAAATACTTCTCTGGGCATTTTTATATTGTATAAAGTTTAAGTCTAATGGTAGTTATAGCTATTAAATGCAGCAAAGACTCTTGGCCAAAAATTTGGAAAATTAAATATAGTTATGTTTCATTTTTAACCTGGAGTTTGGGTTAAGTAAAATTAAGCAACTTTCATTGTTGCAGGAGTTTTAGAAGCTCATGGTTATAAGTCCTTAGGATAGCAAGGGCTGAGTGACATTTCCCAGTCATCTGACTGAACACCCATTCCTTCCTGTTTTATATTGTCTTACAGAAATTGCCAGTGGTTTCCTGAACTCTCTTGGGGAAGTTCTCAACTGATAGCTGGTGTTATATTTTAAGTAATTCACTGTTAACTACTAAAATAGAATGAGACTATTAACCTGTACATAGATTTCAGATTGGCTCTGTGTCTCCTCCCTTCCCCTCCCTTTCCTTTCCCCCCTCCCCTCCTTGCTCCTCCCTCCCTTCCTTCCTTTCTTCTGCCTTCTTCCTCCCTCCATTCTTTCTTCCTTCCCTTCTGTCCATTTTCTGTGGCTAGATAGCAGAATCAACACAGCAAACGGACCTCGCCACCACTTCCTTTTTAATGAGTGCTGCTGTTAATGGTTTTCTTCCAAGTCACTAATAACAGTCAATAACTTCTCAATCCCGTTGGAGTTATTTCTGTAGTTTTCTCCATTTATTGCTAACATTTCTGAACGTCGGGCCCATGTTTTTGGTGACAGTGTAGGCATGCCCAGATCTGCATTCTGGGATGAGCTGATACAGCCGCAGCACTAAGTACTGTTTGAGGGTTTGAGTTGGGAAGGAGCCCCATGCCCCCAACACTCAGACACAAACAGGAGTAGGGAGGTTCTCTTTTGCAGTAGCTTTAATCACTTGGAGGTGAGCTGGTCCTGTGATGATGAAAACAAAAAGGCAGAGACTTTAAATGCAGAGTGGCTCAGTGTTTGCTGTCTTATTTTAATCATCAAAATCCTACCCATGATTCCTCAGTCCCTGGCTCAGTCTTTTCCTTCCAGAATGAGCCTCCCTCTGGCATCTTCCACATTGTAATTTGCCTGCACGCAGCTCGTTTCTCCCATTTACTTGGTACTGACAAACTCATGCTCCCTGCAGATGATCTGTATGGGCATCTGATAACAGGTGATACTCCTGAGGATGTACATGAAGATCGCTGGCCTGATTGCTTCCGACGCGGTTTTGCCATTTAGCATTCATGTGATCTTCAAGGGAGGTGATAATTCAATCCTTGTTTTACATATAAACAAACTGAACTGCAAGAGAGCTAAATAAGACTAAACAAGAATGACGGAGCCAAGAACTGAATTTGGAGATGGGGATTTCATAATCACATTGTCAAGTATTAAACTCCACAATGCTGAGTGGGGCTGAGCACACATATTAGGGACTTAGGAACAAGTATTCTTGCTGTTGTTTGCTTGCTTGGTTTGTGTGTATACATGGGTATGTGTTTTCAGTGTTTGACTGTGAACAATGCAAGTACATACATATGTTCATGGATATAGAGAGAGACTAGAGGATAGCCTCAGGTGTTGTCTTCAAGAACACCACCCACATCCACCTCCTTTGAGACAGAGTATCTCACTGGCCAGAAAATCATCAATTAGGGTAGATGACTAAAGAGGGACTCCCAGGGATGTTTCTGGCTCTACCTCTCCAGCACCAGGTTAGACATGCATACTATAGCATGCCTGATCTTTAACATGGCTTCTAGGGCTTGAACTCAAATCCTCATGTGTGTGAGATAAATGTATCACTGATAGAGCATCTCCCCAGCTCCCTATCTGACAGTTTGTGCTTCTGCACACGTGCAGTATTTGTCTGCTTGGCATCCACTTGTGTACATGCATATTGACATGCACATGAGCATGTGGAGGCCAGAGTTTGATGTCAGGTGTCTCTCTCAATCTCCTTTTACCACACTTTTGAAGCAGAGTCTTTCTCTCTCCCTGGATCTTGGACTCACTGATTCAGCTAGGTGGGCTGGCTATTTCTCCTGGATCCCACTTATAGATGGGCTGGCCACTTCTCCTGGATCCTACTTATATGCCTCCCTAACCCTAGGATTCTAAGTGCATGCCATCATGCATGGCGTTTTTTATCAGGGATCTAACACTCAAACTCTGATCTTCTTGCTTGGAAAGCAAGCACCTTCCGGAATGAGCCACCACCTAGTTTCTGGCTTGTGGATCAGAAGATGAACTGGTGGGGGTGCTTATGATGATGAGGGAGCTTAGAGAGGCATTCTTAAACACACTGTGTTGCTGTGAACCCAGAGGGAGCTGATTACACTCCCTTGGGTGCCCTGGCCCCTGCTCTACAGTGTGTCCCAGCTAAGTGAATAAAGGGTAAAGAAAAACACTAACCCATGCTGTTTTAATAATCTATATCAATCCAAATTGACCCTAATATTTTAAAATGTATACGCACTTGGATGGTTTTTATAGTGGTAGCCACTAGGTGCATTTTCTCTTAGGTGGCACATACATTTCTATGTGTTGACACTATTAGAACAATCTGTTTGTCACTTTTAGTGGCTAAATACCATTCAGTGACATTGGCTAGTTTCCTGCTGTGGCAGCTGTTGAAAAGCAGGTGATAGTTTAGATAGCAGGTTAAATATGAGTTACAAGTCTACAACTATGACCTAATATGCTTTTGTCACTAATAGTAAAAATGGCATGTTTACGATAATTTTATAAGTATTTTATCTTCTCACTGGGTGAATGTATCAAAACTTACTGCAGAGTTGTAATGACTAGAACATTTCACTTGATTTGGATTTGAAAATAAAGGCATCATGCAGTGTCTGTTTGACCAGCGTATAGCTCGTGCTTGAGAAATGCTGGGTAAAGCAAATGGCTGGACTCAGGCTCTGAGGGTCTAGTCCCGCCCCTTCCTGTTCTACAGACATGTGATAGAGGAGCTTTTTCTTAGCCTGATCCGTATTCTGTGTTTATCTCCTCTTCTTGGCCTGCCTCTTCATTTCATCTGGCCCAGCTCTTCTATCTCTGTATATTTTCAATTTCCTCCTGCCTTCTGTTTTTTTTTTTTTTAACGCTTGCTTCTTTATTTCCCTTATCTACTTCTTTTGCAATGCCCTTTCTTTTCTTATTTCTCATCTTGCCAGCCGATCTCCTGTTGTTTGAACTATGAATTGTATATCCAATCTCTTTCTGGAGCTTCCAGTGATTGTCTCCTCCTTGTTCTCTCAATTTCCATTTTTATTCAAGAGACCACAGGGTCTGCAGAACAATGATTGAACACTTCAAGGCCTTTCCTGTCTTTCATCCTTTTCACAAGAAGAATGTGCTCTATGCTTAAATTGAGGATTCCAAGTTAAAAAAAAAAAAAAAAAGGAAAGGAAGAAAGAAAAAGGAAATAGAAAAGGAGAAAAAAAAAGAACTTGTATTGCAGTGTACCTTCACCTTCCACCTAAACAATTCCCTACCCAGCTGTAGTAAAGACAGAAGGACCTTAAAGTGTCAATCACAGACTTTTATTGAGGCCACTGTTGCTGCTGCCCAGGAAGGACAGGTCCAAAATGCAGACAGGGCTTTGGTGGCTCTCTGTTTACAGGGCACAGCTGAACTTAGTTATGGTGACGCCGTCAAAACTCAAGGCAGCAGTGTCCTATGGCTGCACCGAGCTGATTTTCCCCCAAAATCTCTGGCTGACTCGAAATGAGTAAAAGTACTGACTTTTAAACCAACGTTATCTTTAGCATGGATGTTGGTTGTGCTTGGGCCCACTACACAAAAGTTTTTAGAGTTACTCATCACTTAAGTCACTGTAGGTGTTGCAAAGGGTCTGGTGCGTGGTTAGTGGCCCCTCCATTTCACAAGCCAAGAAACTGGGATCACTGGATTCGATTTCACAGCTGGTAACTGGTGCACCCAGACTTTGCACCCAAGGAGATGGGCTTGTGATAGCCCAGCCCTGTGTGTCCTTAATACACAACCTGCTCTGCGCTTCTTGGCAGTCGATTACCAATAAACACAAACAAACCCCATATCTTCTCTCAGATGTCTCTGTATTTCCTATTTCTATTCTTTCACTTCCTTCCTGCCACCCATCCCTCCTTGAGCTGACTTTTCCAGCCATTCATTTCCCTGTCCCTTTTCTCATGGCCTCTTCTGAGCTCCCCCTCAACTCCAACCCCCCCTTTACTGTATGCTTATCTTTACTGCTCGCTTGCAGTCTCTCTCTCTGTCTCTCTGTCTGTCTCCCTCCCCCTTCCCTCTCCCTCCCCTTCCCTTTCCCTCTCCCTCCTTGGATTCTGTTCCGAGTGCGAAGACTCTCACTCCTCTCAACCCACAGGAGCTCCACACTGAAGAAGCTCCAAGGAAACCCAGTCTTCATACCACACCCTATTTTTCTTTCTTCTCATGACCTTTTGTTTGCCCATGAATCATTTTGCAATCAGCACAGTTGAGATCCATTGAGTGATACCCATTCCCAACACATTCCAGCTGTGCAGTGGCCCCACATTATGTTTCCTTTTCTCTTTTCCTTTTGCAAATCCCCAAACCTACTTCTCCCACATGGTAGCCTCATGTACCCCTATAGTATCTTTCCCACTTCTTCCCAAGATAAGGGTCAATCTGTAAAGATCAGCTTTGGCTTCTAAAATAATCGAAGACCAAAATGTTATAAGGGTTCCCATTGCCTCCCACACTGATGTCCTTCTCCTGATTTCCAAGGCCTGTGTTTTCCTTGGATCCCTGTGTGAGTGTTGAGACTCCATCATACTAATTGTGTATTCTCTCCATTCCACAATGCTCCTTTGTGCGGGCAATCTGTAGTGTAGCCTGTCCCTGACAGGGATGTCTTCAGTGGGCATCACTTTCAGACATCAGCTAAGCACCCACGTTGTATGGCCTGTATAAAAAAGGTGCTCTGGGGTCCTCTCTTCACCATTTCTGCATGAAACAAAACTAACTTCATCTCTGTCTAATGTCCCTGTATCTTCTACGTCCCTCCTGGTGCCTATGGTTTGCTCATCATCCTGTCATGAGCATCTCCAGGAAATGTCCCACTCCTGTTCTGCTTCCTGTAGCACTTTCCTGATGACCTCATGGCCAGCTGACCTGCCTTAAGCACCAACAGAAGAGAGAAGAGAGTCACTCTTCTAACTAACTCTTCTAACTGGAGCTAAATCAAGTTGGATGCCCAGTGCCAACATATATGAGCCCAGGCAGTACCATGACACTTGTCTACAACAGAGCCTCCCCCTACCCCCAACTGAGAACTGTGGCATTGCCAATCACTTTATCCAACTGCCTCAGTCTTCACAATGATCCCTTGACCCCAGTAGCAGCCTTCTCAATAGTAAGTTGGTCAACACTGGGTAGAAACCACTGTCCTGTCAACTTAAGGTCAGTCTGTTGTGGGTTCCGTTTGGTTGCTTTAACACTAAGGCAGTAGCCAAAGGCTTTGGATAGGGAAGTTTTATTTGCTTGTTTTTGTCCATTGGTTTTGCTTTGTTTGTTTTATGACTTTTGTACTAATTTGACTCTCTGAAGGAAAAAAAAAAAAAAAGGACATGATTTTAAGCACTTTTGGAGGGCTGAGCCCAAAGTAATAATAAAAGGCAAAGGAGAGGGTTACTTCTTTCTCCTCTGCCACTCACAGATTGTTTTAATTTCTTTTGTGCTGATTTCACAAGTTGAACTCTGAGCTCCTAACGGTGGAATCAGAGTTCAAATCCTATCCTCTTTCTTTTGTTTTTCATACATCTGTACAATGCACTGCTGTCGTTTTCAAGCATTCTGCCCTCACTCTCCCCTCTCAGACTCCTCTTCCTGCTGGAGCCTCCTTCTCAAGGCTTCTCCTAATTCATGGCTTCCTTTTAATGTGCGGCCCACTGGGTTTAATTAGTGTTCCTCTCCCAGCCTAGGTAGGAGGTTATTTGATAGACTAAAACCATAAGTGACTGCACCACTGAAGGAATGACACCTGCTCCCCCCAACAGCCTTTAAGTGTCTGTAGTCCTCCAGGAAGGGGTAAAGCCTCACGTACCCCACATGCATGATGAAATGGTGAGGGGCCCAGGCTTGTGCCAAATTTGTTCTGATAACGACAGCTGTACCGTGTTCATGAATGCAGTGCCATCTTGTTGAGAAGATGTCATTGTCTTTCTGTTCTGCACCTTTCTGTTCTCTGGCCCTTACAGCTTTTCCACTCCCTCTTCCAGGATGCTCAGCAAGTGTTGAAGGGGTGATGTGTATATTCTATTTAAGGCAGAGCGCTCCACTATCTTAGTACTTTCAGTCTTGAGTCTCAGCATTTATCACCATTCCCTATAGTAAGAAGCATCTCTGATTGGGCATCGCACACATCTATGGATTTAACATAGTATTTAGAAGGCAGTTGGACAAGACCATTTAGCAAAGTAGTCCTCGTAGGCTCTGCACATGACCCTCCCAGCCAGAGGCTCTTGATCGGGTTTACAGTACCGAATCATATACTTATAAAAGGCCTGGAGTTTTTGCATGACATCATCTCTCTTTTACCTGGTAGAGAAGAGCTACATGTGTTAATTACTTTAACTACTTCCAAATGCCTTGACTATAGTTGCACTAAGAACCTAATCAACCAGTGGGATAATATTAAAAATCTCCCTGTATGTCTGAATTTGTCTTTATAGATCATTATTTTTCAGCTAAAAGAGTCATTTCCCATGAAATTGATGTTCAGACCATTTCTTTAATAGAGTATGTTGACTTGAACATCTTCAAGCTTTCTTGTCTTTGTTCCAAAGATGAGAAATAAGTCATTTCACCAGTGTGTGCCGCCATCCATCATGAACTTGGGTAATCCTCACTGATCTTTGAAGCAGAGCCTCTGATTTGGAGAAGACATCATACAGCGATGACCACATGTAATTTCCTCATAGCTGCAGGGTGGCATCCTGGAGGATGCTGCAGCTGTTGAGTTCAAATACTAATTTTTGATTTGTTTAAATTTTGAGCATGTCCACATGCTGTGTCTATTTAGAAAACAGATAGAATCTTCTAGTGCTTAAAACAAGATATGTATTTATTTTATCTGGAGCTAGTTCTTTGTCTCCCGACTTCCCTGTAATATGTTCATTAATTTGCTTGCTCAGAGTGTGGATTCACTGTTTATTAACAAGGTGGTACGTATACAAACAACTGGAATCCCATCTGCCTGTTCCGCGCCCTGCACACACGTGTGCATTATACCCTGGTGATCTGAAGCAGGCTAAGCAGAAACGTATCTCCAGACTCACTTACCTCCTTGTCAGCCTTAATGAATGTTATATTTAAAGACCCTGCACTGTAATTGCAGCAGTGACAAGGAAGAATTTACTTACTGAGTGACAGTGGGAGGAACCTGAAAGGCGGCTTCCGGCAATAGGCACTGTTTAAGCAATCTGTGTGTGCACACATCACTTACGCATATTTGAGTTCACCCTCCTATATTTTGATTGTATGCAGGAAGATGAGTTGTGAGCGCCTTGAGCTTTAGGGTAGGATGACAATCCACACCAAGGCTGTCAGATGGGTCAGTTGGAAATTCAGGTCCCTATCTTAGTAACTGCAGAACCAGTAAAGATTGAGAGGCAGCTGCTGAAACTTCCACTGGGGTGTCCTGAGGAACTGCTTTAGATATGCCAGGAACACAGGTGGAAAGGGAGATGAGGAACATTGCAGGGGACTTCATTCTGGGGTTTGTTGATCTATCTAAGGATACTGGCATTTTAAGGGTATCCTTTCTGGCTGGATGTATTCCTACTGTGTGTGTACAGTGAGAGACAGAATCACTATTTGTCAGACCACTACCACCTACCAAAGAGAATCAAGAGCCTCCTCCAAATCAGATCAGTTCGTAGAATGTATGGGATGGAATACATGAAGAGACCAGTGACCAGTGTCACCGCAGTTTATACTGTCATCTCCTGTGGGGCCTCGAGATAGGACTCCTGCTACCTTTAAATTTCTTTAGATTGTATAATGGACACATTTGGCTGACCCTCGGGATATTTCTGTCTTCATTAGCTCAGACTGTAACCAGTAAGGAAGTTGCATATGTCACACAACACACACACACCCCACACCACACACACTCACTCACTCACCACCCAATTAGCATCCTTTTCCTCCTAGATTGAAGTAGATTTTTGAAAATAGGAGTACATTCCTCAAAAACCTTTTCAGGGGTGTCTAGATTCTCCAAACTTTCCTGGTATTTCTAGATTTTTATTGCATTTACTTGCATACTTATTTTAAAGTATAGTTTCTATTTTATTTTAGTTTTCCCAGATAGTTTCTTCCTGTTCTTATGAAACCAACTGTTCACACAGGCTTTGGTGGAGGTCAGCAGGCAACACATGCATGTCTAAACCACATGGAGGTTTTGGTCTTTCTAGGTTTCGTGTGGTCGATCCCTGATCTTCTTGCTATGAGCAGCAGAGCACACACAGTAATGGAGCTTAGAAAGCACAGAAACATTAAGGCACTTTCTTCAGAAATGTCCCTGAAGGCAGAGGCTTCCATATATTCTGAATGAAGAACATCTTCCTAGCTGTATTCTTAGGTACACACGGAGTGCAGTTCATGCAGCTCACTGGCAACATGGAGCTCTGGTCCTTGGACATAACTATTGTTTCCTCTTTTGGCAATCCTGGAGCCAGGACTTGAAAGAGAACCATACTTATTTATTTATATTGTGTGTCCATGGGCAGGTGTGTCACAGCATGCACAGTTAGGTCAGAAAACAATTTGTGGGATTCAGTTCTCTCCTTCTACTCAGTAAGTCCCAGGCTTGAATTCAAGTTGTCAGGCTTAGTAGCAAATACTTCCATCCACTGACCATCACACTGTCTGTCCTTTCTAGTATTTTTGTTCAATAATCTTCTTTTTTTCATCCAGAATCCACATAGGAGTAACCTGATATATACAGCTAAGCCAATCCAAATTGAATCCATTTTAAAGGTGTTGTGAGAAACTAACATTTTTCAAAAGTTTTTTTTCTGATCATACATTAGATAGGTTTTTCTTTCTTCTCAAGGTAGACCTCAATACTGCCACACACTATCGTGAGATTCCTTGTGCTTGTGCTAGGCCTTTGTCTGCATTTATGCTGACACACCAAAAGACAACATCAGATCCCATTATTGATGGTCACAAGCTGCTATATGGGTGCTGGGCATTGAACTTAGCCTATGCTCTTAACCACTGAGCCATATGTGTGTATGTGTTTAAGATTTATATGTATATATTTGTAACACTGGCAAAGTTATGTCAAAACAGACTCAAATGTCTCACAGAAACACAAAATGATATGAACTTTCTAGAGAAGAATTTGTGATGCACTGTTTTTCATATCTGCAGTGGTAAATGTGTGGGTTCACCTGGGTCTGGCGTGCGTGTGTTCCATCCTGGTTCCCTCATTTATCAGGGGCACAGAATGGGATGGTGCACTCTGCCTCCTCAGAGGCACAGATCTAAGCTGTAATGATATTATACTTATGCCTTTTAACATTGTCCTTTGAAAATGATCAGGAATGCAGACAGAGATTTACGCACAAAGCTTTTCATTGCAGCCTTAAGTAGAAAAGTGGAGACAAATGTCCACCTCATAATAAAAACGACCTTTTCTGTTTGTTCCTTCACTTAAAGCTGTGATGTTATGTTGTCCTTAAAAATAGTGTTGACAGAACGCCCCTAATGACATGTAGAAATGATGGCAGGACTGAACAAAAAGCAGCGCTGCGTGTCCACATTTCATATAATCTCATCCGTGTAAAAATCTACACGTGCAAGGCTGTGTAGAAAAAGCATAAAAGAGAAAACAATGTCAACATTAGCAATCATGAACTCTGAGAAGCATTCCTAATGTGGTTTTGTTTTTATTATATTTTGAAAAATTGTTTTTTATATCTTATTCCATAGATTGCTTTGCTGTTAGAGAATATAAATCCCCAATCTCTTTTGAACACTTCAGAGACCCTCTTCTATGTAGATGACTGCAGCTCTCAGGCTGGAGCATGAAGCCTGCTCACAGGTGGTACCCGGTGGGACTGGCCACTTGTAGCCTGTCATCCGGAGCTCTGTATCTGCCCTAGGGTACTATACTTCTCAGGATGAAAGTCAGAACGTGCATATTGATCCTCAGGCCCTTGTTGCTCTGGTGTTTGGCTTCCTTCCTGGGTCATCCGTCATTCTGAGGTCTCCCAAGGAATTATTCCCAGAAAGATTTTGACTTCAAGCCTCTGGAAAAGAGAAAGCTGTTTCCTAGATTTTAGAAATTTATTATTCTTTTTTCCTTGGTTTAATAAAAGTCAGTCAACCACATGATTCACAGCAGGATTGTACTGCATATTTACTTAAGTGGTGTTTTGTTGGGGCTAGTGTCTGACAGGAGCAGGAGGAAGGCTTGGGTGAAGGCACTAATGGAGGAAGTCTCTCAGATGTGTTCTGGAATGGAGTTATTCACAGGATTGGCTATTCAATGTGACTTTTTGAAGAATAGAACAAATAAAGGCAGTGAACAAAAAGAGAAAGTCTAACTTTTCAAACTGAAATAGTTAAAATCTCCTGTGTAGGCAGAGAGCTGTAATCTAACTTGGATGAATGTGAGACTGGGCAACTCATGGTTGACTTTTTATATTTTCAGATGTCATTTATTGATTTCTTCTTTGCCTCTGGGTATTCACTCTATCATGCCATGTGGTCTGTCGTGCGATTGATGGATGCCTTCTTATGGCTGCTTTAACAAGGAGCTATGGAAGCCAGCAGAGGCCCTGAGTGATTGTAGCCTGTACTCTTGAGCCCCTTCCACTGGCTTCTGGTATCTGTATGCACAAAACCAGCTATGTTTTGTTTGAGGCTTCTACAGACTTGGTTAAGAGGGTAGAAGTTATCAAAAGTTGTATTCATTACTCTTTACTGTGATCAAATAGCTGAAAGAAGCAACTTTAGGGAGGAGGGGTTTATTTTGGAGTGTAGGGAGAACACTGACCTGTACCAGAGAAAGGCATGGTAGGGAAAGCTCTGTGGGGAAAGGGATGGCAACAAAAATGTGAGGTATCAGATGACAAATTTGTCTCTGAGCAGGGACAAGAAAGATGAAGAAAGAAAGAAGCAGGTGCCCAGCTAACTTCCCCTTTTTATGAGCTCATGATTCCAGCCCATTTGCATGGTGCCACCCACATTCAAGATGAGTTTTCTCATTTGCATTTAAACCTTTTAAACAACCCCTGGGCCAGCAGTTCTGGGGTTCCAACCCCCTTGGGGCTTCTATGACCCTTTCATAGAGGTCACTCAAGACCATTGGAAAACACTGATTCATAAGTAGCAACAAACTTTATGTTTGGGGGTCACCACAACAAGAGAAATTCTCTTAAAGGGTCGCAGCATTAAGAAGATTGAGAACCGCTGCCCTAGAGCATGCTAGACTATGGCTCTAGATCTCAAGTGACAATCAAGATTAGCCATCGCAAGGATTAGGATGAATTCCCATGTTTACCTGTCGGTTGGAGGCATAGAAAGGGGACCCAACCAATGTAAGGCTGGGATGAGCTGTGCTAAGGGTAGTGAGAGTGCTTCAAGGAGCCAGGCTGCTCAGAAGTGCCACATGTTGTGGGATTTCTGGTAGGATAAGGAAGAATCCGGTCAATTTTGTGACTTAGAATCCTCCAAGAGTACATTTTCAAGACAGACTTGTGGAGACTGGAACAGAATATTTTGGGTAAGGTGTTAGGAAGGGAAGGAAACAGAGTGCTGTGTTAGTTATTTTTTCTCTCATCACCGATCTGATAAAGAAGCGAGTCAAGGGAGGAAGGGTTTTACTTTGGCTTGCAGTCTTAGGGGACATCATTTATTACGGTGGAGAAAATGCCACAGTAGGTAGTGGAGAGGGTGGAGGCTGGCTCACATCAGGGTAATCAGATAAAATGAGGCTAAAGCCAGACTAAACTGCAACCTCAGGGCCTACTTCTCCCTAACCCAGCAAACCACTTTCTCCAGGTCCTACTTCCTGACAGTTCTACCAATCCAAAATCATCATCATCAACTGAGCATTCAAATACATGAGCCTGTGCTGGGCATTTTGCAATCAAGGCAGTAACAGGTGGATAGGGAAAGATAGGGAGCCATGGTGTTGGTACAGAAGTCCTCTAAGGGCCAGATGTAGCATGTGGTATGTTTAAGAGTTGGGTCAAGGATAGAGTGAAGGGGTCGGGGAGAATGCTGGGGACAGAGTCCAGCATGTCATGAGGAAATCCCATGAGGTAGAAAGCGAGACAAAATGAGAAAGGAGAGATGTTCACGGCTGAAAGGCACTCAGGGAGGGCAAGGTGTGTATGGACTGAGTGAAGTCTACCACAACACTTGGGCGTGGTGTGGTGGTTTCTTGGAAGGAATAGAGAGAGTTTCAGGGTCACAGCTGAAGGAGCCAAGAGGACCGTTGATAGCCCAGCCCCAGATGGAGAATGTAATAGATACACATTTTGTCTGTCATGCAAACAGCTTGCAGAGATCTCCAAGTTCAGACAAATCTATAAATACCTATTTATTATACCCTGAGACTTCTCTAGAGACCTGCTTACTTTCTCCTCAAAGCTCACCATGGTGATTGTTCTCTTTCATGACTCTGGTAGAGAAAGCATCAGTCAGCTGTAACTGTTCTCCCAACGGAACCCCTGCAAATCTTGTCCACGCATGCCCAAACTCGGGTGTTCTGCCCATACTTGCCTTGAGGACCAGCTCATGGCACCCGGGCCAATGAGTCTTTTACTGGGGAGTGAATGTTTCCTGGCCTTCTATCTTCAGAGAACACTATCTTCATTTACCTGTATTTTCTGAGGCATTTTAACTTCTTCAGGCACACCTGTAGGGCTATGTGCCTACCCTGTGAGGAAGGCAAAGGATGAGAACAAGGTGCTTGGCATTATGGGAGTCATACACAGCAAAGGGGAGGAAACAGCAGCCTTCTCATCTTTTTCTTTCTTTTTTTTTTTTTTGTGTTTGTTTTTGCTTCCTTTTTTTGTTTTTTTTGGGGGGGTTGTTGTTGTTGGTTGGTTTTTGTTTGGTTTTTTTTTTTTTTTTTGAGACAGGGTTTCTGTGTGTAGCCTTGGCTGTCTTGTAACTCCCTCTAGAGACCAGCTTGGATCTCAAACTCCAGAGATTTGTCTATCTCTGCTGGAATAAAGGCGTGTGCCACCACCACCCAACTCATACTTCTTTTAGTGAAGTCACTGTTTCTTTTACGATGTACTGAAGGGCTGTAATAAGGATTCATTTGGCTACTAGGATGTCATGAATTGTCTCTAGTATTGGTGAAAGGCCACTGCTATTTGAAACCCCTAAGGTCAGAGAGAGTGAGGTTTCTTGGTTTGTATGATGGTAGGAGAGCAGCATTTTTGAAGAGGACATTTTGACCTAATTTCTGAGGCAGCAGTAGTGGGTTTCTGGGCAATGGTCTCATGCTGGTTGGAGTGTGGGGGTGGGAATGAGGTGTAGCTTCCTGAGCTGAGACTATTTGTAGGCAATCAACAGTTAAAGCAACAGCTAACATTTCTCCAAAAGTACAGGAGCCAGATCTGTTTGAGCAGGGATCATGGATGCAATCTGTGTAGCGACATGGGCTTTTTGTAAAAGAGCAACTGTGACCCAGATCACTGTCTTGACCTGTCATGTCAGGAGATGAAACAAGACATCTGAGCCCTGGTAGGGTAGGAACAGGTACAAAGTCTTAGGTCCCACAGGAGAACATGGAATAGCCCTAAAACCAGAGTCTTTTCTTCCTGCCTACCCCTCAACTGTTTTCATTTTGGTGGGTGATTTGAGTTCTTCTGCCATGGAGATGAAGGATGATGAATGAGGCTTTGAGGGTAATTACCACTTGAAGGCAGAGCGGAGGGAGTGTTAGAGGGGTGTTAGGCCACCTAGAAGCTGAACCCAATTGAGCTCTGTATCAAAGGATGACTCTTGTATAAGTGAGGACAAGAAGTTGCTGGCTGCAAAAGGTAATTTGTTTTATGGCTTTAATCACAGCTGGTATGGCAGAGCTGCCGAGAACCATCTATCAGGTCGTGAAAATGATTTTTTCCCACGCACAGCTTTTGTTATAATTCTATCTTCAGTTAAAGACTAAATGAGCAAGCAACTCAGTCCAATCATCTTTTAAGCTCCCTCTCCCTATTCCAAAGGCTGACTATGGAGTGCCAGCTCTGGAGGCCATGTGGAGGAGTCCTGTGGCAGAGCCTGCCCCATGGTGGGGACACACAGCCCTCGAGGGCTCTTGCTGCTTGGGGGAGAAGTTACGCGTAATGATCTTGCTGTTTCTGTTGGTCTGACATTTCTCTCTCCCATGTCAAGTATCTATTCACACAAAGCCCTAGTACTTGAAAGTCTTTCAATTGGAAAGAAATGAAAACTCAATTGCTGTGCTGGGCCTAGCATTTACTAAAACCATTTACTTCACAACCTGATTTGTCCAAGTCCCCAGCCTCTCCTTTGCTAGGGTGCTGCTGTCTTTGGGCTCCTCTCCGGATAGCTGAGCTGCAGCTGTGGTAATTGAACCCCCCTCTGCCATGTGGTGTGTTGACTAGACTTTAGCTCATGAACATCAGTGCTTGCTTCTTTCTCTCCTCCCCTTCCAGACTGCCACCCTCTGTGCCAGCACTGTGTGGCCAATCTCCAAGACACTGGCAGTGTCTGCCTAAATTGCCAGCATGCCCGCCACCTGCTGCTTGGAGATCACTGCGTTCCAGAATGCCCTCCTGGACACTATAAAGAGAGAGGCACTTGTAAAAGTAAGTCCTGGACTCGGGGTGGGGGTGGGGGGCTGCTGCTGAAGTCCTTTTAATATCAGAGAAGGCTTTGGTGCCTCAGAGACGAAGGAGGCTAGAAGTCTTCAGCAGGACTGCAGCCTGGCTCTGTACAATGCTTGGAGTCTTCTTTTCCACATGTTGCTTTGGGAGTGCCTTAGTGGTTTTTGTGCTGCTGAGGTGGAATACCTGGAACTCCGACTGTCCTGAGCCTCAGACAGCTGATCACACTGCATCTCCAGTTGAGAGGCAGAGAGCCTCAGCTTCCAGGCCCCTTTGTAGCCAGCCCACAGCCTCAGCTCAGCCCACGTACATGTTCTGCCTACATTTAGGGTACATTGTTCAGCCTCAGTTAATCTAATCTATCCCTGCACAAATGTAACCTCGGGTTTGTTTCCTACGTGAGTCTAGATCATAGCAGGCTAGCATAGACATCGCAGGAATATCTGGTTTCCTAGTTTTTACTCGTATCTCTTTTCCCTCTATAGGATGCCATTCCTCCTGCAGAAGCTGTCAGAATGGAGGACCTTTCTCCTGCTCCTCTTGTGATACTGGTCTGGTTCTGACCCACATTGGTACCTGTAGCACCACCTGCTTCCCTGGGCATTACCTAGATGATAATCAAGTTTGCCAGCGTAAGTTTAATGAACTGTATCCTCTCCTGCCTTTCGGGGCCTTTGGAAGAAATATGAAATTTTTACTCCACCTTCTCCTCCAATAGTCTTTGATTAATATAAGAAAGAAAGCTAACCTTCAAAGGCAATATGGGTGCCATTAGTAGACTACAGCTTAGATAGCAGCCCCCGTTGTAGGTGCTTGCCTTTCTAAGTAGTAGCTGTGTGGTCTTGGCTGAGTCATTTACCTTCTTTCCTTCAGTTATCTCATACAAAAGTGTTAGTCAGTTTCATCTTTATGGTTAACTTAGCATTCTAGTCCTTTGACCCTGCGCACAGAACAGAGCCCTGCTGGTGCAGTCAGTGGACAAGGCCCATGGATGGATTTAATTTATCTTCTACATTATCTGTTGATACTGACAGTGTGCACGGTGTCTCGTTTAAATATTTCTGCTTCTTCCCAAGAATCTAGTTGGTTTTTTTTTCCCTTGTACAAGAGTTACATGTGTAAATGTCATCTCAAACAAGTATGGTTATAATTAAAGACACCGGATAAGACATAAAGAGTTTGGACAAATTAGAGAAAGGACTGATCTGGAAAACAATTAGGCATCCTTCACAGTGAAGGCTGAGGCTGTTCACATTATTTTAATCTCTAAAAGTCACTCAAAAAAAAACTCTCATACACCCAGAGAGCTGGCTCTGCAGGGACAAACTGTTCTGCCGTTCTTGCAGAGAACCTAGGTAGGGTTCCTAGCACACACCTGGTGGCTTACCACCATCTCTTACCTCATTTCCAGAAGATTAGATGTCCCATTTTGACCTCCATAAGTACTGTACACATGTAGTGTTTATACATGCATGAAAGAAAGCACTATGTAAATAAAATAAATATAACTAACCCCTTAAATATTAGTTATAGCTTCGAAAAAAATCACAGTAGTGATATTTCAATTTTATATTGTAGGAATTCTCATGTTGAAGGTATTATAGACTGGTGGCTTTGAGGAGTCTGTAGAATTCGGAGGCTCTAGACGTTTAAGTGCTAATGTCACTTAACAACATTATGCCCTTAAACAAGTCAATTCACCTTTGACAACAGTGTCTTTCTATAAAGGGGAATGTCTTAGTCTCTTCCTTGTTGCTGTGGTAAAAATACCCTGGCAAAAGCAACATGAAAGGAAAAGGCTTCTTTAGGGTTATAGTTCCAGAGGGATATAGTCCCTTAGGAGGGAGAAGATGTGTAACAGGCAGCCAAGTCATGGTGGCAGGCACAGAAGGTGGCTGCTTGCATTGCACCACATCCAGGAAGCAGAGAGTGAACAGGAAGTGGGACTGAGCAGTAAAGCCGCAAGGGCCAATCTCAGTGATCCACTTACTCCATGAGACTCCACCTCCTAAAAGTTCCACAACCTTCCAGAAAAACGGCCAGCTAGTTACCAGTTGTCCAAACATGTATGCGTATGGAAGCCATGTGTCATTCAAGCTGCAATAGGGGGATTGTGACAGTAGCTACATCCTACTACTATAGCACTTAACACACACCTAGCAGAGAGCAAGATTTCATTCACCATAGTTACTGTTATCAAGCCCATCCAAAATGAAAAGCCAACCCCTTGATTAAAGGTACTTTTATAGATACAGACAGGAAGAGCAATGCCCTTGCTAGTTCCCTGATTTGTGTATGAGCATTTGCATTTGTATCGAAGTTATATAAAACCTGGGACTTTGCATCATCTGTTGAAGTACTGGAGATAGAAACTTCTTTTGAAGTAATGGGAAGATTTCCTCACGTTTGTAACAAAGGCTCGGGGTGGTATATATATCAGCTGTCTGCCAGAACTGGCACATTCTATAATGCAGCAGAGGCAGGAAGGAAATGGTTGTGTTTCTATTGGAGAGCAAGTGTATTTGTTGGTGGAGAAATAAGGACTAAGATTTATGAGCATCCTCGCAGCCTCAGAATCACAGAAATAGAAATCCAAATAACTAAACATAATCCCTCGTATGATACATGGCAGAAGCTGCATTGAAGTCCTTCTCCTTGGAGAAGCCTTTGCCTTGCTGCAGGGTGACCCAGACACAAACTGCTGTGCTGCTGTGTAAATAGGATTTCTTGGGGCATTTCCATTGAATTAAGACTCTCCTAACTCTTGTCTTTAAGATTTCTTCTTTTCTATAACTGATTAAAATAAGCCCCTAAGTTGGGCTGAGTCTCTATTATGTGAAAACACAAAAAAGCATTAGCCATGCCGTTTGTGACACTCACCATTAGAGCCTATTATATCGTGCCAGTTCTAGAAACTGTATGGCAAAGAGCTATTGAGGAATTATAACCAGTGCTAGAGGAAGCATTGATCAATATGCTACTAAAGAAATTCAGGAATATGGAACATACAAATGCTCATTTCAGAAGTATTTGGGAAGTACACTCTTAGCTCTGGAATTTAAGAGTAACCAGATGAGGAACTTTGAAAATAAACTGTGTGGTACTTGACCCATTGTACTTTGGAGCTGGAGGAGAGCTCCAGGGATACCTGAGCCTTCCTTGTACCCAGAGCCAGGACAGGTGAGGAAAAGAAGCCAGTTCCCCTGTTGGGAACACAGCATGGGGTGTTCTTTCTGAATGGCTCTAGAACATCTCTATGGAGAAATAAAGAATAAGCCCTCTTCCTTGTTCACATGTTTTGCCTTCCAGAATTTGTGATTAAATCATTTCCCTCTTGGACTTTGTTGTGGACAAAGCTGGAGCCAACGGAGTGTAAAGCAGAGGTGATGGGCATTTCTTAGACCCAAGTTAGGGTGCATATTAACATCCCTCAATGATTTATGAAGGACACTGGTAATATATCCCTGCTCCTCTTAATGATTCCCAAGGTTACTAGCTCAGCCTCCCAGAATTGTTTCTCCCAGTGAGGGCCCACTAGTGTGGCTGCATCAGGATGAACCTTTTTGTAAAAGAGCACCAGCCATCTGCCTCTAGCAGGTGAGGGAAGCTGAAGACCTAAGGGGCAGTGTCATGTGTGGGACTATCGTGTGACAGGCAAATACAGCCATTTGCTGATTGCGCAGAAAGGAAGAAGAGGTTGAGACTGGTGCAGAGCCGGTGCCACCTGCTCTTCACTGTGAAATAGCTGCTTCCATCAACACACTCCATGGAGTCCTCTGGAGTTTCAAGTGCCCATCATAAATCTACTCCTTTTGTAGTCACTAAAGGAGCTAAAGTGTACATTCAGGTCCTCAGGAGGAATGGCAGACTGGAGAGAAAGATTAAGGGACATGAGCACAGGTGGGAGGAAGCCACACCCAATCCTCTGATATCAGGACAGGGAAGTGGCCTGTGATCCCAAGCAGCTGGATCTCCCTGTGCAGCACCTTGTCAAGTAGGAAGGTCCAGAGGGTGTTTAGGTGAACAGAGACGTCTCAGCTTAAGCATGTATGTCAGCATCTTTAGTAGCCATGTTACAGTTTTTAACTGAGTTTTTCATTAAGCCTTTGATTGACCAAATTTAGCTCAGGGGGGTTGCCTGTAGAGACTGCTATCCAATCCACTGTCCTCTTCCTGTGTGTGTTCAGTTGGTTTAAGAGTATAAATGCATGGCTTTTCTTTTTTTAATTATTTATTTTTGAAACTATAACATAATTGTCCAATTTTCCCCTTTCCTTTCCTCCTTCCAAATCATCTCTGTATATCCACTTTGCTCTCTTTCAAATTCATTCTTTCATTCATTGTTGTTACATACATATAGTGTAAATACATATGTATGAAAAAATTGACACTTTGCACCTCCTGCCAAGATTCAAGTACACACACACATACACATACACACAGGCATGCACATCCACCTAAATACATGAGTCGAACCTGCTCAGTCTGTATAACATTACTTGCATGTAACTTTCTTAAGTTGCTTTTGGTTTATTTCCTCTACTTCAAAAGTATTGCATTAATTATAAGATATAACTGGACATGCTTTCTATATTGGTATAAATATGGCATATTAAAATGCCATGAGCCATTATTTTCTTTAAAGTCATTATTTAAAAGTCCTGGTCATATAAAACCTTATGCCTTGATCTTTGTAATATCTTGCTAGGGATATTAGTTTTACCAAAACCAGAAATATGCCAATCATTTTGAATATCCATCTCAACTTTCTTCAAGGAAATCTAAAGCTTTTTGGATCTGTTTTATTCAAGTGTGGTACATGTGTCTGCATATGTTTTAATGTGTTTATGTGTGCACATACATATGTGTGCCTGTGCCTATGGAGCCCACTGAGGGGGCTATAAAGGGGTGTACCTGGCAACACTTCTGGAATGAGGAGTCCAGAAAGGCTTTCTGGAAGGCAAGGCAGAAGAATGCGTCAGAGCTAGAGATAAGAAGTTCGTGCTTATATAAAGGGGATTCAGGGTTTCCAGGCAAGAGTGGAAGGGAGGGAGGTGGAGAAACAAGATTTGCAGAATTGCTGACCAGAACCTTTTTAGGATTTTAAGAAAATCAGGATAATGTTAATAAATCACCACTGGTGGATTCCAGGAGAGGGGGTTGCAAGTGGGTCAGACTAGATGTGGGAAAGGCAGGGGCCCATGTGAGTGTACTCTAGCAGGGAGCACTGTATGAGAGAACTCCAGCAGGGAGGACTGTGTGAGAACACTCCATCAGGGAGGACTGTGTGAGAGCATTCCATCAGGGAGGACTGTGTGAGAGCACTCCAGCAGGGAGGACTGTGTGAGAGCACTCCATCAGGGAGGACTGTGTGAGAGCACTCCATCAGGGAGGACTGTATGAAAGCACTCCAGCAGAGAGGACTGTGTGAGAGTACTCCAGCAGTGGAGATGGTAGTGTTGGTTCACCTCCACTTGTAGACATGAGAAAAGCATGAAATTCTAATTTTGTTGGAGAAATTGAACAGCTAGGAGTCCATGAACCACTAGATCTGGGTGAAAGATGGAGAATCGGGATAGACTCCAAGTTCCCAACTGGAAAACTGAGCAGAAGGAACAACGATGATTGTTCCACTGGAGAGATGAAAGCAGACTATGTAGGCATCTGCCCTGAAGGCCTCAATTATGTGCCTGGCTGCTAAGAATTACAACTGGGTAAGCCAATAAACCAGGTCCAGTGTCTTAAAATGCGGGATTTCACAATCTCCACAGTAAAGTTGTCACTAAAAGTCATATGTGTCTGTATCATAAATGACAGGGAGAGGTTGATTTTCCAAGTAATGTTCAAATAAAACCATTACTCTTCAGCTAAGTATGAATTCTGTTGCTGAATTACAGAACAATCTGACTGTGGGATTCTTGCTCTTGGATTTATATACATCTTTGGGAAAACGGATTGCCTTCTTCTACTTTAGAAAATAAAACTAATATTTTCTGTGTCTGTTGCTCACAGAAGATGGTTATGGGCCACAATTAAAAAGCAGGTTGGAGTGGGGCTTTGTTCCGATACAGCATCTGTCTCGATCTGCTCAGTGCCTCTTGACTTGTGGTTGTAATCACCTGGTCATCTCCCTTTTCTCATCATCACTCAGCATGCAACACGCATTGCAGAAGCTGTGATTCACAGGGCAGCTGCACCTCCTGCCGAGATCCAAGCAAGGTCCTGCTCTTTGGGGAATGCCAGTATGAGAGCTGCACCCCCCAGTACTATCTTGACATCGCCACCAAGACTTGCAAAGGTAAAGCTTTTCCTGAGCTGTGTGAGGATTCTTTTACTCAAGGATGTTCCTTTACTCTAGACAACCACCTTAGGAAAGCACTTTCATCAGATGCCTTCTACTTTCTGGAGTACAGCAACCATGATATATGTGTGCACTTATGCATCCACTGGACAAATTATTTCATTCCTTCAAATTGCCCAACATTGTATCTCACATGGATAAATAGACCAGAGGTAGCAAGTAACAAATAAACCCTTCCATTGTATTTCCTTGGTCCACCTAATATTCTGATGTGTTGAAGTTTTGATTATCTCTTTTCACACCGGAATGCATCACATATAAGACTTGAGATTTTTCTGTTTCTTTTGAGAAATTCAGAAATCTAATAACAGTCAGTTTATATCAGAAGAGCACAACTGTAGGTTGAGCTGCATGGCTCTTGTCCCTGCTTTACTACATTCTTACTGTTCTCTCTATACTGGGGCTCTTCTGGAGATGTCCGTTCCCTGGGTCAATGAGCGCTTGTATTTGCAGCACTCATTTGCTAGACTTGAAGTTTAATGAAGTCAAGAATTATGTCTGAATTGTTTATCTCTACTTAGCATCCTCATATGGGGGAAGATACCAAATATAATGGTCTACCAGTGACTGGAATTCCTGTGGCAGAGCTCAGCACAGGAAAAATAGGGTTTGGCTGTTTTCCTTGCCTCCTCTTAGGCTAGCTTCTCTCCTTGTTTCATTCTAACGCTCGGGCTCTGTGGGAGGAGGTCCAGCTCAGAAACAGAGGTCAAATGTCTGTCGAGTAAACTGGAAGTTCTCAGCCTCTGCAAAATTATACAGTTTCCATGCCAAGAAATCCTACTTGGTTGTCAACTTAGGTGGTCTTCCATGTTCATAACCACAGGAGCTTTTCTGTTCCTCTCTTTCTAACCAGGGGCTGTCGGTCTGTCGTGAAAAATAAGGTTCTCTCAGATCCTCCATGTTCTAAATGACTTCATAACTGTGCTGGTTTTCAAGGCTCTGTTTTCAGTCATTTTCCCTGAGGACTGATTAAACTGAATAAATGAAGTAGATTAACATTATAAACCTTCAGAGCGCGTGTACTAACCTGCACATGTACCTGCTACCTAAGGACTTAGCAATATCGAATGAAGGAAGAGAAAAGATGAGTTGTTTCAACTTTATAGCTGGGTAGAAAAATGGGCCTTGAGTGGAAATAAGTTCTCTAAGACAAACAGTTCCTCCTCAGACCTCTATTGGGCTGTTGCTGTATACTGGGCATTGTACTTAGTTACTGTGATTGAAGCCAGGGACTCACAGATCCTAAATGCATGCTTACCACTGAACTCTCTAATTGTTTATATTCATTGTTTCATTTTGTCTTTCCAGTGGCCTCAGGAAATGGGTACTACTGTATATTTTATTAGGCCTCTAGAGCTTTAGGAAAGGTAGGAAAATGGAGAGAAAAAGCAGCCAAACGATGATGTAATAGACTTACCCAACTACAAAACTCATGTACTTCACCAGGCTGTGCTTTCCTGTCATCTAGGTACCCCACCCCCACCCCCCCAATCCCTAGAAACAACTGCCTAGAACATTGCTTCTCAAACATGAGCTCTCTAATTTTATCAATGTTTCCTGGGACATCAAAAGGACCAGTTACAGACATGATCATGATTATAACAGCAAGACCACCAATGACAGCAGTAGAGTGCTTCCCTGTGCCCTAGCCCCCAGGATTCCTGACTCAATGGACCTGATGCTGAGCCTGATGAATATGTTTTAGCAATGTCCCTGGACTGTTGAAGTTCACATCCAAGGCTGGCCTTACTGTACCACAAGCCTATGTGTCTCACTTTTATATTCTGCCCATGCAGTGAACTGTGTCCTGATAGGTGCTTGTTGAACAGAGAAACATCCAAACGAGTTTGCTCTGCCCTAAATGAGGTCTTCCAGTGTTCAGTAATTCCCTTCTTTACGGAGAGTTCTTTATACATCACTTGTTCTTTCTGCCATGCTGCCCTCATTTGGCTTTTGATGAGTCTGGTGTCATGGCAGCAGCATCACTCTGATATCTCTGAGTATCTGGAGGAGGTCAGGGTTAGGTCTGTGGGGCAAGCATGCTCCCTGAGATAGGTCTGGCATAAAGACCTAGGGTGGCACGAGGCTGGAGTATTCAGGCGCCTGTGGAACAATGCCAGGTTGATCCGGCTCTTCAGAAGCCCTGTTGACAAGCAGGCTCTGCACAGGCTTGGACTGCTCCTTGTGCATGCCTGTGTCTGACATAATTAGGAAATGCCAAACCTCGAGAAGCATTTAAAGGCCTTACAAGCCAGGGCCTTGTTACAGCTCGCTTATCTGACATCTCTTGTGTTGTCCTTACTTTACCTCTCACAGACACAGACAGTGGTCTGCTAATGGTTTGCTGAGACTGATGGGGGACCGAATGGAAGCTGTTCTGATGTTGGCTTTCTTTCTAGAGTGTGACTGGAGTTGCAATGCCTGTACTGGGCCTCTTCAAACAGACTGCTTGCAATGCATGGATGGCTACGTTCTCCAGGATGGTGTGTGTGTGGAGCAGTGCTCGCCACAACACTACCGGGACTCTGCCTCTTGCAAGCGTGAGTGTCAGCCTCTGGCTTTAAAGGCGCTCATGGCAAGTTTTTCTTCAGGCTTCTCTATGCCTCCTGGTTTCCTTCCTCAGGGATGTCTCTGCTATCAGGGACAATTTCCTTTTCCCATGCCATAGTAGAACACAAGCTAAAATCTGCTATCAGTATGACAACCATAAAGTTAAATGGTCACACAAACATTTCTTTGAACCATTAATTTTAGATTTCCTTAAACATTTAACAATCCTCTTCTCCAGATGGGAAGCTTCGTATACCTAGGAATTTGAACCACTGGAAAGACTGATAATTAATTACAATAAAAATAAATATCTGCCAATTATTTTTGTGTTTGTCTAGCATTTTCCATAATCTGATCCAAACTCCCTGGGATGAGTTTGAGACAGTATTTTCACTTCTGAGATGTAGGAAGAGCATGGCTTGAAAAGGCAGAGAGGCTAGCCCCAAGTCCTCCACTGAGAGTTGCAGCAGATACAACCAGGAACTGGGCTCCCTCACTCTTGCTGACACACTTTGCCTGGTCCCATTGCTCCATGACCTTGGCCATAAGTGCCAGAGCCCACTTGGAAAACTACATGGACTCCTGCTGACTTGACTTTTGTCTTTCAGGCTGCAACAGCCAATGTCTCCAGTGCCAGGGTCCCCACGAGTGCACACGCTGTGAGGAGCCATTTCTCCTCTTCCAAGCCCAGTGTGTCCAAGAGTGTGGGAAAGGATACTTTGCAGATCATGCCAAACACAAATGCACAGGTAAGCTGGCTCTTTGCTAGGTGCTTTGGGAAGAACTTGGGGCATCCAGTAAGTCATCTGCACTTACTCTCAGGTAACCAAGACCATCTGACATAGAAGCAGAACGAAAGCCAAGGAGCTTGGCCTAAGTCATTGATTGCTTCCCATGTACATATGCCAAATGCTGGTTAAATAGAATACATGAAGCCAGACCAATAATTCTCTTGTACGAATCAATATTGTTCCTAATGATCTTTGTAGAAATGAAGCCAGCATTTTATGGAATGCAAAGCTTATATTGAATGACTGTGAAGTACCCATTAAAAGTGGATCAGCTGTATTGGTGTGGATACGGAACATTCAGCGCGTAGACTAAATCACTCATGACCCCAGTATTGATATTATATCCTTAAGGAATAGGATTTGAGCAATCAGTTAGTGAGAAATACTGGTACTTTTACTACTAGCCTGAAGTTAAGCCCAAAGCCTTAACCTTGTCAGCGGGATCTTCTCAGAATTCCTACCTGATCTCACGTCTATTGAAGCCTGTTGTCAGGTGCATCCACTAGAAAGGATACTTGATGTTGAATAATAATGCCATTAAGAAGCACAGGTAACTTGAGTCTTTTCTAAGTACTTTGGGAAAAACTCATTGAGTTCTTTTGTTTCTCTACATTGTCTTCATCTCTAGTATCTCATTTAATATTCACAATGACTTGGTGAAGCATGGTAGACAGAGAGAAACCTGTTTTATAAGCGTGAAAGCCAAGGTTACTTTGAAGAGATAAGGCAACACTTTGAGCTCTAGATTTCTGATTCCAGTCTAATGCCCTAATACTGTACTACATAGCTCTACCATAATAAATCCCAGCAAAGGACGCAGGACAAGTGGGTGCGAAGCACTCTGTCTTTCAAAGGTTATTAACTTGATCAGAAGAAGAAGAAGAAGAAGCCGTATGGTTTAAGAGCTAGATCTCTAGGTGAGGTTAATACTTACAGTTACTATTTTCATTCTCAGGTGACACAGTTATCACAGTAATAATAACAGGGAAGTTGAGGACTGGTATGGAAGAATAGCTGAGCCCTCCTGGTATGCCTGGCACTTCAGATTGTAATGCTTGAAATCCTCCAAACAACTGTCTGTATTAGGCACTATTTCTACCCTTGTTGTAGACAAGAACATTTCAGCCCAGATAGTAAAAGGCACTTCAGGGTCACAGTTGATAAGGGGCAGAGAAGGAATGGTAACCCAGAGGAGACTATGCTCTTAGTCTCCCTAAACACCATCTCTCACAAGTCAGTAGGCCCTTTAGAGCATTCATCCATGCGTAGTGTTCTTTAGATGATGTTTGCATAAGTTGAGGTGTGGGTCTCACTACTCCATTTCCTCCTGGGGGAGATCAGCTCCCTACAAATATCAGCAAGGAAACTGAATTCTCTGTTGTTACAGTGAGGGAAGTATTTATCCATTGCTGGCATTTTGGTTCTTCTGGTTACAGTACCTCTATTTCCTTCTGTGGTCCTACCAGGGGATGTGGTTTGATGTGGTCCTTCCAAGGGATGTGCTTGCTTGTGCCTTATTTGTGTCCTTCTTTCCGGCAGCTTGCCCTCAGGGATGCTTGCAGTGCAGCCACAAAGATTGGTGTCACTTATGCGACCACGGTTTCTTTCTGAAGAGTGGCCTCTGCATGCCCCCTGTGTCCCTGGTTTCTCTAGCCACTCATCTAATGAAACCTGCACTGGTAAGATCATCTCTGCTGGAAGTTTGGTGATGTTACCGGTCCTATCTCTGTGCAAATGATGCATCTCCAGATACGGTTAACATCTGTTATATGAAACTCAGCGTTCCTATTGTGCTGAGACCCCCTGATGCTACATAAGGCACTATTTGTAGAACATAGGCAGTTCGAAAGATCTAACTCCTAATTTCTTTGATCTTGGGATGAAAATAGAAGTGCTCTGTACCTTAAAAGTCATAACTATCAGATAACAAATTTGATGTAAACCAAGGTGTGTTCCTGAATGGCAGCCACGCTTTAGAAAATTATGTGCATATAACATGTCTAACGCATTGATTGTCTTCATGTAAACTGGTATAGCTAATTCTGCCAAGATGCTGTAGTGCATCTTTTATACACAAAGTGGAGAGGAATTCTAAGTGAATAGTGTGAGAAGGCTGGTGTATTAACTGAAGATGTTTGAAGTGCATTGATTGGAAGGTGTGCTGCAAGGAACCCTCTCCCAACACAACAGACATCTCCCTTTAAAAAGCAAAGAGAAATGAGTTTAAATTCAGCCCAGTTTTGAACTTTGTACGTTTCTTTTTGGGTAAGTAAAGCTTGAGAGTTGCTCCATGGCTGAGAGATCCTGAGATTTTGTTAATCAATAATGTGATGTCTTTGTTATTCTTTATTTCTTGACAGTACCAGGGATTGAACCTAGGGCTTTACACATGGTAGGCAAGAATTCCATCCTGAGTCCCCAGCCCCAGCACTAATATGGAGCTTTTTTTTTTCCATGCTGAAAGCATAATACATAGTTTGTTTCTATATCTTTGATCTCTAAAGAGATTAAGACTTTAAAGAAAAGAAAATAGTACATCTCTGGATTCCTTTATTTGAGATCTTCGGAACTGCAAATGATTGTGAGTCAGCTTACAACTCTTGGGATCCCATACACATCCACTTAGGAAGATGGATTTCACTTTCATTAGGATAATTTTATGTAGGAGTCACCACCATGGAACTTGGCATTCCCAAGTTGTTATCAGACCTAGTTGTAGAAGGGCACACAGCCAGACAAAGACTTGACAAACTACATTGCAGGAGAAAGGATCGATTCTACATCACCGTTCCCAACTCATCAGATGTTTCATGTGGACAGAGATGATCAAACTTTTATGACACTGTGTATGTATTTCCCATGAATTCTGGCTCTGAGCCATTGCCCTGTGGATTAACTGGTATTCTTCTAGGAATGTCGTCAGACACCTGCCTCTTTGCTTACTCTAACTGCATCTGATGTGATAGGTATGTCAGGAAAAGACTGTGGTTTTCAAACCGACCAGCTCATTAGTATTACCTTGGTGTCTATAAAATTAATGAGACCCATCTCAGAGCATCTAATTCGGAATCTTTAGCCGTACAGCCCAAGCATTCCCGTAACTGTAAAAGATCCCTATATGAATCCTTATTTGAGTTATTAAGATATAAAATATCAAAAATTTCTATCCTTTAAACTATATTACACAGTAGTTTTTAAAAGTATATTCAAAAGGTCACGTAACAGTCACCAACACCTAATTCCAGGACATTTTCATCAGCCTAAAAGAAACTTCATAACCTTTAGCAGTATCTGTTCATTTCCCTGTCACTCCAGCCTCTAGCAATCACTAATTTACTTTCTGTCTTTGTAGATGTGCCTACTCTAGACATCTCACACCAAATAGAACCACCCAGTATACATCCTTTCATGGCTGGCTTCCGTGTCTGGCTCTAATGTCAAGGCGTATCCATGTTAGAGCCTGCTCTGTATGGCATCCCTTTTCGTCTTTATAGATACTTTGACTACGAATTATAGAGACATCACATCACATTGTTTTGATCTATTTACTTCTTCATCTCCATGTTTGTTTGTTTTTGAAACTGAATGTTGAACCCATATGTGTTAGGCAGGCCCTCTGCCACCAAGCCACATGTCTAGCCTGTGTTTATGTTTTTAGCAGCTGTTTACTCTTTTTGCCTGTTTTGAGTACTGTTACTATGAACATCCACAGGCAAATCTTTGTGTAGGCATATTCTTGTAATTCTCCATGGTATCAGTAGCAGCATCTTTGGGTCACATGCTAACTGTATTTTATTTGAGGAACTGGCCAACTCTATTTCTTAATGATTGCCCTATTTTACATGATTAACAACAATCTGTGTGGATTCTAATTTCTTCAAGTGTTGCCAACAATTATTATTACCTATCCTAGCAGAGGTGAACTTTTCTTCACATAACTGAGATTTTTTTTTCCAATCTGGTGACTAATGCTGGATACTGTTTGTGTGCTTATTGGCCTTTTGTATGTAGAACTTCTTCAGAGAAAACTTATTCAAATTCTAATGCATTTTCAGTTTGCCCTTCATTGCTGAGATATAAGAACTGGTTATGTGTTGTTCCCCACATCCTCCCTCACCAGCTTGAGGACATATAAACATTCTTTCCCATTCTAGAAGTTGTCCTTTTATATTGGTGTTCTGAAGTACAAACATTTTTAATTTTAATGATGGCAATTAAGTTGATTTTTTTTCATCTTATACTATTTTGCCATCTTCAAGAAATAATTGCTAGCTTATATTTTTTAACTTTATTTCTATATTGTCTTTCAACAAGTTTATAGTTTAACTCTTCCATCTAGTTATCCTCAAGGTCATCCAGCTGAGACTCCTCAGGGAAGAAGGATGCTGAGGCTGTAGGATATCCTACATCACTATTGGGTACCTCTGAATTAGCATTAAGGCCTATGTCTTTAAAATCAATACATGGGATCCAATTAGTGACTATGATAAGTCTGACCTTTAGGTTCATGCATTTTCTAGACAAAATGTACACTCCGAGTCTTCATGTGAACGGCTCCTTGACCCTTGGAATTAGTTCAATGAAGCCACTGGACTTTTCTCTCCTGAACATCCAACACCAGGATGGCAGAGTGGAAGATCTGCTGTTCCACATTGTAAGCACACCCACCAATGGTCAGCTGCTGCTCTCAAGAAATGGCAAGGAGGTCCAGCTGGAGAAGGCTGGTCATTTTAGCTGGAAAGATGTGAATGAGAAGAAAGTGCGCTTTGTGCACAGCAAGGAGAAGCTCAGGTGAGCCAGCCCTGTTGTCCCCTTCCGTTCTTTCTCAGCCTGTCCACCCCCAACCTCTTTCTTAATAGCCAGCCCTTCCCATCGGGGAAGATCGATACTCCACAAATGCTTCTGGCTGCCTGTCATCGTTCCCTGTAATTGCTTTGAGAATATGATTCTGTTTGAGACATTTTCATTTTATCACATAATTATGGGTAATTCTCTGATGTGACAGGAAAATTCTGCATGTAATTACCCAGGTTTTGGGTCTCACAGAACAACGTATGTAGAGCCAGATGCTTCCTCCACGTGAGGGCAGTGATAGGGAGCAATGGGCAGGTAAAGGAGGGGAGACTGGCTTTTTGAGGTGTCCTTTGGCCCCTAGAATTTGGGAAGAAATCTTAGAGTCACACTTAGCTTTTATTATCCACTTTATGAGATTAATTGTGGCTAATTTTTAAGCCTGATCCAGTTTCCTCTGGTGCTATGCACACTTCTGGCTGTCTTCCCTACCCCAGCTGATATATGCTTCCAGAATGTAATTGAACATTAACAAGATCCCAAGAAAATATAGCATTATAATTAGCAGAGTGAATCTACTCAACAGAAACCACGGAATGGACCACCAAGGACCAGCCCTCTGCATTCTCTGTCACCCTGGCCTACAAAGTTGGCCCGGATAGCTCACCATAGACTATGTGGGGACAAGGGATTGCAGCCAATGAAAGAGTGATAAAAACATATATGAATATTTTCTACTCTCAACACTAAACGTGGGTGTTTCTCTAGCTGCTTTGATTGATTTATTGATATTTAGCCTAAAACATACATAGAAAAATTGATGACAGTTTCTCTAGTTCAGAGCTTATGACTTCAGTAATCTGCACTGATCATATCATAGGAGCGAGAACGACTAACATTTATTGACTGCGCCTGTCGAGCCAAGCATTATGGAAAGCACTCCATATGAGCTGGGTAAATTCTGTTCCCATTCTGCAGCCTTGAGATGAGAATATGAGTCACTAGTACAGAGCTGCTACTGCAGGCCAACACTCTCTGACTCAGGAGACCATACTTTAACTACAATGATTTCTGCCTCCCCAATATTCTAGTAGCAAGCCCATGCCTGTCCTCAAGGGGGGGAAATTTCTGTATAGCAAGGACACTCTGCTGTGGTGTGTTTCATGTCCTCCATCCGCTCCCCAAAATCCTTCTTTACCACATGTGCTTATTTTGGTTGAAATTACAATAAGTATAGTTTTTATGTATCTGCATCTCTTCCCACACACAGACCCTCTTGCACACCTACATATGCACAAAAATATGCACACACACGCATACCTCACAGAGAGTTATACAGGTCCTGAATCTACCTACAGCCATTTACCCTGAATCACTTGTGGAAAAATGCTGAGTTCTATAGATAACCAAAGTTAACCTTCTTGTCTATTTAGTTTTTTCTACATGTCACCCAGTTTCTTGCAGAATTAGCTTTGCACCTTAAGTGGGATAAAACTCAGCAGTTTAGTAATTCTTGTGATATTCTTTCTTGGGGTAAACATCCCGTTTAATACTTTGGGGTTTTTTTTATATAAAAAAATCAAACAAACAAAGTAATAAAAATTGTAAAATGAGATTGGAAGAGGCACATAAAAACATAAAATTATATGTCTCTTAATGAAACAAAAATGAAAAAGTCAATCTGACATACACATGTGTGTCTTTTTATGTTTCATGAAAATACTGACTGCGATTAAGATAAGAATTCTTGAAAATGGAGTTTCTTTGGAACACTCTTGTGTACTAAAAGCCAATCTGTAACAGTAGCCAGAGCAACTGGGATAAAGTGGGAGGCTAAACATTCTTAGTAGGACTTCGCCAGTAACACTATTAGTGGGACTTCAGCCACCAAGATTTTTTTCCTTCTTTGTTCAGGTTGTTGATTCTACTAGTTTCATTCTCTTGAAGTTTAGGGACAGGACCAGGGAGGGTGGGATAAAAATGGGAATGCAAATGAAAGGAAGACCTTGGAAAACAAGCAAGAATGTCTCTAATGCTTGGTTCTCGGAGCTAGAATGAAATTCTATTTTAAAGTCTGTTCCATGAGTGTAAACAAATGTATACAATGTTGTTATTGCAATCATAGTCAAGATACAGAACAGTTCTATCAGCCCTGCTCTGGTCTCATTTTAAAAAAAAGTTACTTCCTTCATTCCAGTCCCTGCAATCTGGATTTTCACGTCCATAGCTTTACCCTTTCTAAAATGTCATGTGACTGGAAACACAATATGTGGTGTTTTGTTTCTGCAATTGCTTTCCAGCCCAGCCCTCATATTTGACATATAAGTAGTTAGTTTCAAGAATACCTTTTAAAGATCCTTTAAGACAATGGGCACCCAAATAGATCAGAATCTATATTTCACCAGTTCACAATGGGCTGTGCTTGACTGGTCATTAAAGAGGACAATCTGCCTTCCCTCCTAACTGTGTCTAAAGTTATTGATGTCTATGGTAGGAAGCAATCCACAGCAATGTGAACCTTCAGTGGGTCTCTTTGGTTACAAGTAGAAATTAGTTTTGACTAAGCAAAATAGTAAGACTACCTTAACTCCGCAGAGGTGGCTCAAAGCTCAGTGTCATTAAAAGCAGTTTCTCCAAAGTAAGTCCAGGAGCTAGAACTAGGAAATGCAAGGAGCATGCATGTCTCCTCTAGGAGCATTCCCCTCTCTCCTACAGATGAGCTTGCTCCACATTCTAAACATACTACTTGACGACTACCCATAGTCAAATGATCAGACTGTGTGTCGGCAGGCCACTCCCAGTTTCTCAGAGGAGCCAGCCATCCCTTCTTTGTTGTATTCACAGTAGATGGGTGGGAGGAGAGAGTAGGGAGTGAGAAATGGCATTACGCAGTCCAGTTCTTCAAAAGTTGTTGGGGTCCACTCACAAGAGTTTGGAAGACATTGGAAGGGATTACTGGTCTAAGGGTGTTACTGAAAGCTGGTGGAGCTATAACATATAGGATTCCTTTCTATTCTTTGTTTGAACCATTATCTATCCTGCCTTGGCCTGACACGTAAATTTTTTCTGGTGTGTGTGTGTTTGTGTGTGTGTGTGTGTTTGTGTTTGTGTTTGTATGTGTGTGTGTGTTTGTGTATGTGTGCATGTGTGTGTGCATGTGTGTGATCTTAGAACACAAAGTGCTTTTAAATGTTTATTCTCTCTCTCTCTCTCTCTCTCTCTCTCTTTCTCTCTCTCTCTCTCTCTCTCTCCTTCTCCCTCTCCCTCTCCGTGTGTGTGTGTGTGTGTGTGTGAAAAAGACAGGGGAGTATGTGTGTGCATGATTTCAGGCACATGTATGTGTATTATGACTTTTGAGGTCAATTCTCTCCTTCTACCATGAGATTCAATGAACTAAGGTCATCAGGCTTAGATAGCAAATGCTTTTACCCAGTGAGCCACCCACCCAGCCCCGTGAACAGTATTTTTAACTAGTTTCATCTTTGGTACTTTCTATTTACAATGAACATATTGTAATACTGTAATAATTTGATCTAAAAATTTACAAGAATACAGCTTTAATATTTAATATTTTTAGTCCTTTTCTTTTTAAAAATAACATAGTGATCATGTTTTCTTTTCTCCCTTGGGGACTTCCTTAGGAAAGGCTACTTTTCCTTGAAAATTAGTGACCAGCAATTCTTCTCTGAGCCACAGCTGATCAACATACAGGCTTTTTCAACACAGGTAATTAAAATGCCCAACAGTGCACACGTTTATGTGTCCTTTGGTCCTCACGAACCGATCCAGAGTCCCTCAAACTTGAACAGAAGTGATTGAGCTGAGTTGATCTTCTTGTAGTTTTACTATGAAATGCTCTTTGATTAAGTTTGGGTTCTTTGGATAATAGCGTTGACAATAATAATTTCTTATGCATCTCTGCCCTGTCTGTATGTGACATAATGATCAGTTGAATTGCCAATCCTGTGAAATAGTGTCCCCAGTTTATAGTTGAGGGAACTAAGGGAATAGAGATTAGATAGTTTTTCTGGAGTAATCTAGCTGTTAAAGGTCCAGAGAGCTGACTTCACAGTCTGTGTTCTAGGCCCTTACCTGTTGCCACCTTGCTGAACTAAGCTTGATAGCAGACCTGCAGAATAACTGAAAACTGCTCTGGTTGCTAATGTTTTCCTTAGTATTAGGTAATTCATTTTCTCTCCACAGTCCCTTCTCAGAGGCATAGTAGTTCCAGTACTTAGAGGGTTCTCTTAGGAATGTACTTAAATTAAGTGTCATTGTGCTCATGAGCCAAACATAGACCAAAGGAAATCAATACAGAAGCAAAGAAATTCACGAACACAGCCCTTCTTTGGGTCTCTCCCCTGAGAAGTTGCAGGTACAGATCCAGAATTCATACAGAGGTAGAAGCTCTGAGCATTGGACTGGAGGAACTGAACAGATGAAGTGTGCAAAAAGAATAAGAACACATACATACATACATACACAATACAAGCACCCCCACATGTGTATGCACATACATACACAAGCACACCACACACATGAGCCAATGCACACACATAAGCACAGGCACACATATGTGCCCATGTACACACACACACAAGCAAACACACACATGCACACATGTACCTGCACATGCATGTACACACATGTGGGCATACCCCCACAACCATACACACATGCATGCATACACACACACACACAACTGTAGAATTCTCACTAGGCAAGCCTGTGTGACTAATCTAAGTTCACACTAATTTTACATATTTTTTCTCCATGCACTGAACAGCAAGAGGGCGAGCTATCATCTTCAGAAAAAAGATGCCCCAAACCCCAAACCTCATCTCTTTGGTCCCAAAGTAAAACTGATCACAGACATGGAGTAACTACATAAGCATAAAGCAGTAGCACTGACTGCCACATGACAGGACACCTGCCTCAGCTCTTTTTAATACTGTCACATCAGAGGTAACTTATCGCTGAGAAGAGATTAGAAACTGATCCTAAGTTAAGTGTGTAAATCTTGCTTTAATTAAAGCTAACACCTGTGGCTGGAAACACGGGCCAGCCCTGAGACCTTGTAGCTTAGGTGTTCTTCAGGACTCAAACTCAAAAGCTTTGTTTTGATCTTCTTGTCTGGGACAATACAGTTTGATCAGTGAAAGACCTGGGGTAGAAATTGGCAAAACCTTGTACTCTGAGCTGGTGTATCCCCACAGTCCCCTGGATTCTGGTTGTTCCTCCACAGTCAAGTGAACAAAAAATCATTGCATGCTTTGGTTTTATTCATTATATGATATGCCTTGATCAACTGAACTTTATGAAGATGGAATTCTGGAAAGAAGTTTAATTTAATTTTAGTTATATTAAGGATGTGTAATATTCTACTGTTCTGTTGACTTGGGGTTTTCTTATGTAAGTAGATTTGCTGTTTTTTGTCTATAGATTTGGTATCACCCTTGATCCTCCATGTTTCAGAATGTGAGGGTCTTCATTTCTCTGTATGAACTCACACACAGTGTTGGAGTTCTCACCGGGGATTTTGAGTAGCTGCAACATTTTAGTGACAGACCAGTTACATATCACATTTTGGACAATTGTGACTGCCAGGAAGCTAGGAGTAGGGTGTCCTGTGGTTTTAAAAGCCATTTGGGCTATAGAAGGCACTGTGTTATGAAGAATCCTGGACAGTTGAACTTCAAACATAAAATCTAAGATAATATTTTCCTTGGCTTCTGCCAGCTTGTTGATTCTTCTCTCTCTCTCTCTCTCTCTCTCTCTCTCTCTCTCTCTCGTGCTCTCTCTCTCTCGTGCTCTCTCTCTCTCTCTCTCTCTCTCTCTCTCTCATGCTCTCTCTCTCTCTCTCTCTCTCGTGCTCTCTCTCTCTCTCTCTGTCTCTCTCTCTCTCTTTCCCTCCCTCCCTCCCTCCCTTCCTCTCCTCTCCCCCTTCCTCCCCCTCCCCCTCTTCTCTTTCCCAGTCTCTCCCTTTCTTCCTCTCTTCCCTCCCCATGTGTTTGTGCATGTGCGTGTGTTTTCTGCTGTGGTTCATTAACTTTTATTTCTGTGAAAGAACATTTTGCTCACTAAGGTAATAAGAACAAACTGAGAAGTCTTAAGAAAACATATTAACTTGTGCTGTGTTAGCAGTGTCATAAGAGTTAGCCAGGTGGTTGTCTTACCATGCCAGGATCTTGGATCTTGTCTGGCTCTATAAACTGATTTGGGGTGGGGCTCTGTCGAAATAGAGATGAACTAGCTGGAAGAATATTACCAAGAAGACTGGTAATAACATGGACCCAGACAGTGGGATTATGTCACTGAGTCAGCTGCAGTGTGATCTAGAGTCAAGTGTTTATCTCTCAAAGTACATACCTCCTATTAGTCTTTCTTAGATTCAGACATCTGATTGGGTTTCCTGACACTAAGCTGTGTTCTCCTGCAAATGCAGGCGAGTGTGGTGCAATCCAAGATGGCTGACAAATTAGAACCTTAGAAGCAAATAGCATTTACAGATTGTGTTTACTCAAGACTGGTCCTGAAGTGGCTTGAGGAACCTCTAGAATCCAGAGGCATGGCATAACCTCAGTCACTGTGGCTCACCATACCTCTGACAAATAATTTGACCCATGGAATATGTTGGCAGTTTCATAATTTTCTTAAAGGAGTTTCATCGGGTTAGACACACTGCTGTCTTGTCCGCTGCATTGACCTATTAAATGGCTCTTCTTTCCACTTTTCTTCAACTCCACAGGCCCCATATGTGCTGAGAAATGAGGTTCTCCACATCAGCAAAGGAGGGCGGGCAGCCATCACCACCCGGGTGCTCGACATCCGGGATGATGACAACCCGCAGGATGTGGTCGTGAATGTGCTTGATCCTCCCCTTCATGGCCAATTGCTCCAAAGGCCTCCAGCCCCCGAGGCCTCTATTTATCAGTTCCATCTGGATGAGCTCTCCAGGGGCCTCCTCCTCTATGCTCATGATGGCTCAGACAGCACATCTGATATTATAGTCTTTCAGGCCAATGATGGACACTCCTTCCAAAGTATACTGTTTCATGTGAAGACTGTGCCCAAGGTAGGTGTCATCCCTAGGGTTGCAGTTTCCTTGTGTCTACCTGTGAAGGTTTACTCATGGAACTATTTTGGCAATGCTCATAAACGTGGGTGTGATGAAGGACTCATCTATTTGTCTCAGCAAAGTATCTCATACAGAAGGTCAGTATAGTTTGATAGGTCCACTGTTGATCTGAAAGTTTCTCCATTGGCCTGATGCCATGAAACTGCATTCCGTCCATTCTTCCTATTGTCTCCTGCCTGACCATGATCATGGGGACCGAGGCATCTCTTTCTCTGTGTCCTTTGACCACAGCTCATGAGATGAGATCCTCACTGTATAGTTATCTGAATTGATAAAAAGGAGTAAGTCCAAACCTTCTGTTAGCCAAGCTGGAAGAATGTAAAGAAACAGTGGATAGCCACAGAAACCGTCCTGATAGACAGGGATATGCTTCCTACTCTAAGTCACTGGCACACCACCTCCATAAGTTATGCCATGCCCATAAGCACCTGTGGTATCCGTTGCTTAGCATTTATTTGATGTTTTACCCTAACAATAATACTTGTAAAATCATAGGCTTTGTGTAGAATCATACCCTCGCTGAAGTTTTTAAATGAATATAGAGACATTCTGTATAGTTTTGTCTATGTCCAATAAAAGATGTTCTTGGACACTGCAGGCGAGACGTTTGTCGTATCGGAAGGGATGCTGTTCAGGTGCAAACACTCCTGCCAGCATTTCTCACAGCTTGTTGCTGTTCACTTGGAGGCCCATTCCTCCAAGTAGCTTCTCCTCATGGTAGTAAAGTTGGAAACAATATGATTTTAGCTTTTCATTCTAAGTATCACTACCCACAGAGATGTTACCCTCAGAGGGTGCTTAGCTAAAGAGATTTTTCTGAGGATACTTTAAAATCACTTGCTGTTTTCCCACCAACAGTCGTTCGAGGTAAGATGGCACCCTTCCCTGAACCTCATGTGTTCTACCTTGTTCCTGCTGCAAGCAGTGGTGGAGGCAGGAGACAGTTGAGGTGTGTGAAGGCTACTTGTGCGGCAGAGTTGGCAGATGGCCACCATGTGGTTATCCTAATAGTCACCCTCTCATGGTCACCTGTGGACATGAGGTTCAGTTCTGGACAGATGGAGTTTGGACAGATGGAGAAAGTTTTCTTTCTTGGTTTCCTACCGGAGTCTGCAGTAGGCTTCGGCACAGCCCTCACCAGAGACTTTCGTATCAATGCGAGGTTTCAATCTGTGAGTGGAGCTCGCCTCGGCGTATTGTACAATTTTGTGTAGAATGGTATAGGATGGAAAGGCACTTCTAGGATTTGCCCTGCTTTGACCACCAAAATAAGACTAAACAGAAACAAATGGAAGAAAAATAAAGAGGAAAAGACACAGATTTCAGATTCTTGCAGGCCTTATACCTGTGCGTTGTGTAGGAAGTTCCTGGGTCTGTTGCTCATTCCTGAAGCGTTCTGGTGGTGCCTTTTCTTCCTCCACCTTCTCATCCACCATCCTCTATAGGATCACCCTGGTTCCCTGCCCAGGCAGTGACTTGTAACCATGTTTCCAAACAGTAACACTGGTGGCCTGAGCCTCGCACTGTCAGAATGTGCTGATAATAAATTTCTTTGTATCCACTATAGGTATGCAAATATCTACTACTTTTTATTTTAGGAATTAAAATACATGTTTCCATATACTCTTTCTCTGGGTCTTTTTATCCTGCCCTGATGGAAAGTCCAAGTATTGGTTGTATGGCCTCGCTTATTCCAAAGGAAATTATAGCATAAGTAGAAAGGCTTTTGTTTGCTTTGTTTTTAACATTTACTGGACACTAAAACTTGATGTGAATTGTTCTTTTTATTCTTCCCACTCATTCTGTGGTGTTCGTATGATTATCTCTTACTTATGGAAGGAGGAAACTAAAACAAGTGGAGATTTAGAAATATTCATTGTCATAAAGGTTTTCAGCATCTGAGCTAAGATTTCATTTCAAATATGCCTGCCTCCCACACACAGCCAGGAGGCTCTTTCATTCTGGCCCGAGGTTTCCAATATTTTAGACATAGATAGTCTCATTCCCTTGATGGATTAAATGAAGACAAAAATGTATTCATTTTCTCTATCCAAGCAAGAAGGCCCCAAGCCTTCTAGAATCTTCCCTCTGGATTCACCACAGCTTATTATAAGAGAGGCTATTTATACTTGTAGGTCTACTGGGTCCAGGAAATAAAACTGGCTTCGTGTGTTACAGTGACTGGTGGATGTGTAGTTGGATAGAATTGCTCTCATTCTAAGAGCCTTTTTTGAAGACGGACATGAGAACTCTTTCCCTGAGGCTACCTGTGTGTTAAATCTGGAGACTTGCTGATATCTAGTTGGTGGCTTTAATGGAATGGACAAGGATGTCATATGAATGGATACACAAGTGACTCCCTATCTTGTTCAGTGGAAACGTTAGCCTATTTTTCTGTTCTTTCTCTGATGAAAGAATAGAAGGAAGCTTTGTAAGAGGAAGCTTTAATTCAGTTTTACTCTCTGAGCAGGGCACATTTATGTTATTGTTGGACGAGTGTAATGCCTTGAGCAAGACAAGTGTTTCTCAGGTGGTTCTTGCCAAGTGCAAAATTCTCAGGGCACGCTGCTGATGCTGGTGTGGTTCTTTGAGGCTAAGTGAAGGAATTGTGAGTTCAGTCCTGTTTTTCATGGTCTATACTACTTCACCCAGACTTGGCCCAACTGCCACTCCAGGAGGATGCTGAGTTACTGTGGGAGGATAGAATCAGGAATGATGTCGAAACATGTTTTACTGGGGCAGGAGACAGAAGAGGGAAAGAAAAGATTAAAGAGTAATAAAGAAAGCTCTGCTGAACAGGTTTTCATTAATTGGGTTAATTAAGTAGCTCGACAGACCCAAGCTATAGATATATGCTTCTGACAAAGTTCCTCATCCTGCAAGGGCTACAGTGTGGGCGGGTAGGAGTCAGCTCTGGTAGATGGCTCTTTTGTTGGATTTCCAAGGAAGTGCCCCCTTCTCCTTTAACTATGATGCCTTGGAAACCATGCCTTCTTTCCACCTTGGCAACCAGTCTGACAATCTTCCCAATCTCCGTTGTTGTTTGAACCGTTCTTTTCTGCTCCTGCATTAATGTTTAAGATCCCCCAATGCCATAGTAAGATCTGGCTGAAAAACTCTTCTCTCCAAGAGCCCTTTCTACTGTGGGATTGCCTGTGTGTAGCTTAAAATACCCTGTTGTATCGTATCCCATTTCGCTCATGCCTCTCACTGGGGCTTTTATGGGGACACAGTTAGATACAATTATTTGTGTGAACTTCAAATGTCAGTGGTGTAAAAATGTTTGGTAGATGAGTAAACACAACTAAATCCTTTCCAAATATCAGTTTTCCTTCTTAGGGTGGGGGAGCTATTTAGTTTGTTCTATCCATTGTCTCATGAGACATACACTGAGGAAATGTTTATTGACTTAAATATTGGAATCTACCCCAAGCAAAGGCTGCATGCCCCTGACCTGAAATAGCAAGCCTCTAAGCTCTTGTTGCCAAGCATAGAGCCGTCTGGTCGTCTTCCCTGTTCTCCTGCTGCTGGTTCGTTTCCCCTCGTGCCTTCTACAGCACGTGTTCCTCCCCTCAAGTCTGCAATGTCCTGTACCACCAGAATGTTCATGTGTGGTATAAATGAGCTCTTGAGAATGACAGTATACTGTTACAGAATAAGTGTGGCGTGGGGGTGCTGGGGAAGACTAGCCAACTAGCCATTTGCTAAATCGTAGAGTTTTGAAAACTTTGGTCTGGAATATTTGGACCCAGAATTGGGCTATGGTATCATTTGAGCTAAAGTTTCATTATTTATGACTCCATTTTCATTTGGTGAGGGGATTTTATTTTGTTTCAAGGGATGGAAGGTTGTGCTTTTACTGTTATTCACAATGTTAATATTTTTACTTGTAATACAATACGTAATGGCTAAATTTTATTACCAGCATTTTTGTATGCCTATTGTTCTATGAAATGAATTAGAAGAACTATTTAATTTAAAGCACTGCTTTAATCATGTCCTCAATTTTACTCATTGGGATTTCATTGCCTGCTAATGTACTCTGAGGGATACATAAAACATCAGAGGGCAGGATTGTTCAACTAGTAAAATAACTAATTTATTGAGCTGATGGGGATATGCAATGGAGAAAAGCTATAAGCAGAAAACACAATTCCAAAATGTCAACAATTATGGGGAGATTACTTTAAAAGTTGGCTTTTGTACACATTAGCTATATCCCCAGTCCTCTTCCCAAGAGAAAATATTAAAAACAACCATGATCAAGATGAATATGAAGGTTACTATTTCTTTTTCAAACAATGAGTAAAGCTTAAAAGCCCTATATATTTAATAGTTAAAACACAATAAAGTTGAGACTACAGTCATTGCCAGGAAGCCATCAATGCTTCAGACTCATAGACACCATCACTTCCCAAGATTTCCTGTGCATCTCTTACCATTACTGCTTATCTTCCTGGTCAGGATACTGAACCCTAGATCTGTTCTCTTAGCAAATAAAGCATCTCTAGCTAAGGGCAGCATGGTATAGATTTTCAAGGCTTACTCACTTTGTAGAACTGGAACTTCATACCATTTGACTGTTAACTTCTGCTTTCTATGTCTCTGTCCACTGTTTATCCCTAGTCTGCTTTCAGTATAAATCTCATTTAGAGTCCACATAGTAAGTGACATCACGCAGCTTTTGTCTTCTTCCTGTGTCTAGCTACTTTAGCTGAGTGTACTCTAAATCCATCTACATTGTCATAATTACAGGATTCCCTCCTGTTTATAATGAATGAAAGATTCATACTGTGTGTATGCAAGGGTTGTGGAGGCAGGGTCCATAGATTCTTATCTTTTTCTCTTTCTATGTCTACTGCAGATTTACCTACATGAAGCCTACCTACATAAGTCTTGAGGTTACAGTAGTCCATTTTAAACGGATACATTATTTTCAATCACACATTCCTTTCTACTTATATGAGTCCTTGACCCCTGGGATATGCTGTTCGTGTTGCAAGTTATGTTTTTCCATGTCAACAGACCCACTAACAAATTTCCATGATTATTGATTGACCTTTGTACTTTTGCCTTTTAAAGATTTATTCCAGTCATTCTTAGCAGTAAAGATGCTATACAAATATGTACATGCATGCATGCACATACTCACATGTAGAGTATTGTGTAGGGAGTAATGGGAAGGAAGATACAAGCTGAGCCTGTTGAGAGAGAGACGAGTTTTTGTTGAATGTTTCTAGCCTGCTGTTGGTTCAGGCCATGGATCTAAAGCCTGTAGGAATAGCCAACTCTGCTTGCATAGCCAACTCTCCTTGCATTCTGTGTATGAGTTCTACTTTCATGTTTTCACATTGCTAATTAACATCCTTTCCTTTCAACTTGCTGAGCTCAGCATTTCTTGTCAGATGGGCCAACATGTAGTCAACTATACTAGCTTTGATTTGTTCAGAAAGACTCTTTCATTCATGAATGGCAGCCTTGCCAGTGAATTACTGTTGGTTTGCAATTTTATCTTTCATTGCTTTAACTGAATCATACCACTCTCCGGGCACAGAGTCCATGCTGTGTAATGTAGTGAGGGTCAGTGGGATGCAGTTCCTGTGTGATGCAGAATTCTCTCTGTGTTAACGTTTGAAAACTTGACCATCTCGTGTAGATTTCTTCAGGTTCAATTTGCTTGGCATTCTGAGTGTCAGTAATTTGGATGAGCATCTCCCGCCTCAGATTTGGAAGGTTTTCTGACATTATTTCTGTACCCAAGAGTTTGTTCTTTATGCCTCTTCTCCTTTTTCTTTGTGTTCCCAGTCTGGGTGGTTTCGAATGGTTTGTTTGAGGCTTGCTGGTTATTTTTTTTCTCTTTCAATAGGAACTTCTGTGGAAGCTTTCTTGAGTTTTTAATTCATATTTTTTATTATTTAGCTCAAGATTTCTGCTAGTTATTTTATTTTTAATGGTTGTTGGCCTCTGGTGGAGTTTTTATTGTGTGCTACTTTTCTAATTTGTGTTTAGTTCGCTCTCTGGGTCCACCTGTTGCTCATGTGTCTTTGATTTTATTGTTGTGCATTCTCTACCATGCAGTCCATCACCCTCTCTATATATACACAGGCCCCATAGATTTATTTCCTCTCTGTAGTGCCATCATCTTTCTTTGTTCATCTTCTCTGTGTTCCTTGAAATTGTGCATTTGAACAATCAGTTTGGCTTCCTGAGAAAAAGACTTCCAATACTCAGTTCCCGCTAAAGACTTTGGAGTTCTTATAGTCTCTGCACACACCCATTCTTTTTCTTTTGACCTCTCCTTTGGAGAACGTTGAGGATTTTAGGCCTTCTCTTGGAGCCTAGCTTTGTGAAAGTTTCCATCCTCCCTATGACAGTGCACTAATGTGTTCAAGGCTACCTATTGGGTGTATACTGTCTAAAGAGTCTTATGTGCACTGTCATTGGAGCATAGAAATTTGACTGTGACAGGCTGTATGGAGTACTGCTAGTGCTTCTTGGCAATTTAGGGAATGTCTTAGTTACTTTTCTGTTGCTGTGATAGGCACTATGACCAAGGCAAGTTATAGAAGAAAGAGTTTCAAAGGGGTAAGTCCATACCATTGTGGTAGTTTGAATAAGAATGGCCCTCATAGGATCACATATTGTAATGCTTAGTCACCAGGGAGTGGCACTGTTTGAAATGATTAAAAGAGTTGAGAGGTATGGCCTTGTTGAAGGAAGTGTGTCACTGGGGGGTAGGCTTTGAAGTTTTAAAGCCCACACCAGGTTTAGTTCCCCCCTCCACAAACACACACACAAACACATCCCACCATCAACAACCACCACCACCACTACCACTGACTTGTGGATCGACCAGATTTCCATGCTCCAGTCACAGTACTTCCAGGGTATAGGTCTCAGCTACTTCAACAACACACCTACTCCTGCCATGGTGACTAAATTTCTGAAATTGTAAGCAAGCCCTCAGTTAAATGCTTTCTTTTATAAACATTACATTGGCCATGTTATCTCTTCACAACAATAGGACAGTGACTAAGGCAGCCATTTTGGTGGGAGCATGGCAGCAGACCAGCAGGCCTAGCGCTGGATCAGCAGCCAAGAGTTTCCATCCTTATCTACAAGCACAATGCAGAAAAAGTTTATTGGGAATGACATGGGCTTTTGAAACCTCAAATTCAGCCATCTAAATGGGGAATCTACAATTAGAATATGGTTTACAGACAGGGCTCTTGGTGGATTTCATGAACTGATTACTGTAACTTTTTGCTATTTGTTGAGCTTTACAAGGTTGTTACTAAAAATTTTACTCCCTTTCCTCTGTTCCTAGAGGTCCTAGAACATTTAGATGGCTCAGAATTTGAGCCTTAGATGCGTATCCTAAAGCAAAAGATTCTCATGTCTCCCCTATGGGAACAGTTAGACAGAAAGGCTCTCTTCAAGCATTAAGCTCTGTCGTCTTGGAAATGGAACTTTCCTCATTTTCTCCAATACATCTATTCTTGGATTTTTTTTTTCTCCATCACAATGCTAGAACCTCTCAGTTAGGATTCCTGTGAAAGCATTGTCTTTTGTGGGTAGTTGTTAAAATTAAAATTTCAGAGGGAACTCAGTGACTGGAACCTTCTATTCTGCAACTTTATTGATGTCAAGAATTATATGTCTTATTCCTAGTAATTGTTTGTTTCTTATTAACTCCTATTAAGAAATAATTCAAAAATGGCAGCATTATAGTTTCAGAAGAGACATCCAGAACATTGCAGTCTATCCTGGACTGTACTTCTCATGAATTGGCACACCTGCATATCTTCTAGGCTATTTAAAAAGTGAATATTTTGATTTAGGAGATCTTATTCAGCAGTTCTGGTGTAGGACCTGAGATATATTTTAAATCCTAATGGGCTTCCAGCTGCTATTAGAACACACTGTTCTGAACACTGACTTGCAAGATGCACTGTGTCCTAAATGCTTGCAGTCTTCCCAGGAGCCATAGACAATTATGCTGATAAAGGATGGTGGAGATAAAGACATAGCGGAGAGCTGTCCAGGGATTGTATGTTGAAGTCACAGTACTTACTGGCTTGGAATATGAAAGCTACATTGCCTGATTAGTCCAATAATGCGGTTATTGGTGCATAATTGATCTCTACAATCAAAGTCAAAGTTGACTAAACTGCTTCTATTAGAAAGATTTCTAGCAATTAGAAACCCCAGGCCCTAGTGTATTGTGTTATCTAAAAACTGTCTCAGTGACAGCCTTTGCTCTCAGAACTTTGGTACATTATATGCAATGCTTTAGACATGCCTTTCTTGTTTCCATAAATAATATTCTATAAACATTTTGGAAGGAGGAAGCTCTCTGGAATTTTCAATAGAACAATTAAACCAAGGTAGGAAGGACCCTTTTCCTGTTCTCCTTAGACACCCTTTGACTCCATTTTGGGGTGTGTGGGTGTGATGAAATAGCCATAACTACCTTCTGGAGGTGAACTATTCATGCCAAGTAACTGCTGAACATGGGTACCACCCTTCTGAAAAGTGCCCACCTGAGAGAGGGTGTTTGCTTGGGGTTTAGTGATATATTTGAAAGAAACAGATTTTGGAAAACCTCCCTTCTAAAATACCCAATTTAAAAATGTTGGGTCTCCTGGTTTGTGAAGTTTGAAAACAAAGTGAGACTTAGAGCACAGGCAGCCTCATTAATATTATTCTTGGAAGATATCAGTTGTGGGGATTAGAAAGAGGGTGCATAAATCAGGATTGACAGTGCTTTGCAATGGTATGGTCCTCAAAATTACAAGAGTTGTCTTCCTGGAATGCTGAGCAGCGCTTCCAGCAGGATGCTCCCAGCTATTGCTGCCTCTCTTTCCATCAGTCCTGAGGCCTGTTGACCCTGCCTCATTAATTTTACTCTTCCTTCCCCCTACAGCTATCCCCTTGCAGGCCTTCATCTTCTTTCCCCGTGTCATTTCATGGATATGTAGAATGTTGTCAATGACACCCCCTTCATCCTGCATTAGTCACTGCAGTTCTTGGCCTTGGACTCCACCTTTCTGAAACAGGCTGATCATCTCTTCATTCTGTTCGTCCCACTGTCTTCCCTAAACATTCTCACATCCTTCCCTATGTCTGTAAGTTAAATTGAGACTTCAGCATGCTGGGGGCAGAGGTGGCTTCTTCTTCTTCTTCTTTCTTCTTCTTCTTCTTCTTCTTCTTCTTCTCTTCTTCTTCTTCTCTTCTCCTTCCTCTCCTTCTCCTTCTCCTCTCCCTTCTCCTCTCCTTCTCCCTTCTCCTTCTCCTTCTCCTCTCTCCTTCTCCTCCTCCTCCTCCTCCTCCTCCTCCCTCTCCTCCTCCTCTCCTTCTCCTTCTCCTCCTTCTTCTTTCTCCTCCTCTACCTCCTCTTGCTCCTCCTCCTCCTCCTTCATGCCTTCCTTAGGATGCTGTCACTTTTGATCCCACCTTTTTTAGCTGCCTAAGTTCTACTGGTACCAAGCATTTGGACATTTGATTCTATCTTTGCTCACACATCTGCCTAGAATCTGTTGCATTACTTTTCTTCTTAAAAAGCAATTGTTATGTCACTCAGAAATGAAATATTTCCTTTGGAAAATCCTTCCTAAACCTGCATTCTTTATTCCGGAGAGCTCCCTCCTCAAAGTCCTTGCAGAGTGCCATTGTGAAGCATCTGTTTCTTCCTGTGTCTCCCACTATGCTGCATGCTCTGCGGTTGGGATGTTCCTAGATTCTCTAGAGAAGGAGCTGACGTATTGTACGTACTTAAGGAATCACTCAAATAATATACGGTGGGTGAGGACCAAAAGATAGTTAGAAAGACAAAAGAAAGAGATGGAAAGGCTTAGTTTCCTGAATAGCAAAAGTCACTTATTGAAGATAAATGAAAAGATAGAATATGAATACATTTAAGTATATACAGACATATGCACATATCTGTACACAAAGTTCACACATGACCTGCAGTGTGAACTGCTCTTCCCTGTGAGATGAACTTCAGCAACAATAAGCCCCTGTGACTTGCATTTTTGAGGAGTCATTTTTCTGAGTATGTATGGACTCAGTGCTTTCCTTTTATTTCATTCCAGAATGACAGCGCTCTGCGGCTTGTGACTAACTCTATGGTGTGGGTTCCGGAAGGGGGGATGCTGAAGATCACCAACCGAATCTTGCAGGCTCAAGCTCCAGGTGTCAGAGCCGATGACATCATCTACAAGATCACACACGGCCACCCCCAGTTTGGTAACGTGTTTCACTGGTGTGATTTCATCGTGTTCAGAGGGTAGGAGTTGGCTTTGAACCATGCCATGAAGCAAGGCTATGATTCAGATTATCTGAGCTTTTTAATACTTTATACACCTCATTTTAGGACAGTGTGATTACGATGGAGAGCATCACACTGTAAACCCTTATGAGCACCTTAGCAGCACATTGTTAGAATATCTAAGACAAGACCTTTTTTTTAAGTAATTTTATTTTGCACATGAGATAAGGGCACAGCAGCTTTCTGGTAGTCCCCAAGCTAACACATATTTGGATTTCAAAGGCCAGGTTCTCCTTAATCTCTCAGACCCACCTACAAACTCCCTATTTTTTATTTTAAAATTTTTATTGCATTTATTTATTGTGTTCATGGAAGAGTATGAATGTGCCCACAAGAACACATATGTGCCCATGTATGTCATGTATGTCTACCATATGTCGGAGGACAACTAATGGGAGTTAGTTCTCTCTTTCTGCCGTGTGAGTCCCAGGGTCAAACTCAAGTTGTCAGACTGTCATTCTCAGTAGCAGGCTCCTTCACCCACTGAGTCATGTTACTAGCCCTCACTCTTAATAAGAATTTAAAGTGACACAGCGTTATCTTTGATATTCACCATTGTTATTTTTCCAAGAAACACAGTACTTGTAATATCCCAAGATATTTCCTGTTGACATCAGTTGGAAATGCAGTTTCACAAGAGATATATTGAGGTAATTATTCATAAGTGACTGCACCAAAATAAAGTTACTAGGTTCCAGTAACAGAAGCAGTCTTTGCACTTGGGCAGAAGCAAGGTGGAGTCATTGTGTGTCTATCCCTATCACCACTCTTCTTGAACCTGGCACTCACAATTTTTGGCTAGGCTAACAGCCATCGAGCCTCATAGATCTTCCTGTCTCCACCCCTCCAGCACTGGGGTTACAGATACGTACAAGACCATGCCAAACTTGTTAACATGAGTGCTGGGATTTGAACTTACACTTATCCAGCCCTTTACTAATACTTTTGAAGAGAACTGTTCAGATATTTTGTGGACTCTTCCTTGCTTTGGGGGCATATGGTGATTCCTCATTTTGGGGCTAAGGGCTTGTTCTTTCTACTTTTGATGTATTGTACTGGGGATACATGATATCACTGTTTCATTATGGTTACATTAACTTCAATCACTTGATTAAGTTATGGCTGTAAATTTTCTCCAATACAATTTTTTCCTCCTCTCCTGTAATTAATAAGTGTCCTGTTTTCAGGGTACTTGCACTGCTGAGTTTGAGCAAGGTGACTTCTAAGTCCTTTCATCTATAAAGCTCCGACTCTTGTGATGTATTAAATTCCCCAATTTTACCTCAAATATTAAAGGCAGAAATTAAGCTCCCACATTTCATAGAAACAGCCCAGTACTTCATTAACTATTAAACAGAACAACGCTGAATTAAATGGTTTTTAAGCAGATGAAAGTTTGCCATTTCAGCTTAATAAACGCTTTATTTGGGACCCTTCTCTATCATAACTCTCTTAATTAACTTCTTCTTACAAACCTAATCTCTGTATGTCCATTTTTCCCTACTAATAACCATCAAATCATGTTACCCTAGAGAACCACTCCAGAGGGAAAAAGGTGGTGGAAGCTAGACACCCGTAGAACACAAACCTACTTACATCCCTCTGTCCCAGTGAGACACAGCTATGGCCCTCACCTCATAGCTTCCGGTTGCAATGAGTTCCCCTCATTACTTTAGAACAGAGGTTCTCAATCTATGGGTTACAACTCCTGAAGCAAACCTCTGTCTCCAAAACCATTTACGTTATGATCCATAACAGTAGCAAAATTTTAGTTATGAGGTAGCAACAAAAATAACTGTACGGTTGAAGGTCACCACAACATGAGGGACCATAAATGGTCATAGCATTAGGAAGGTTGAGAACCACCACTCCAGAAACTTTGATGAGGCTTTAAGTTTTTTGTGAAGAAATGACATTGGAATGGACTGAGCACAAATTGATTTCACAGTATAAGTAGAAAGGGCCTAAATTCAGTCAAGCATGATGGTTATACCTCATTTCCAGCACTTGGGAAGCCAAAGCAGGACAATTGCCACTACTTAAGATTGAGGCTAACTTGGACTACAGAAAGACAGAAACTCAAAAAAAAAAAAAAAAACAATCCTAAATCCAAACACTTCCAGATGCACCATTATTTTCAAATAGGTCTCAACCAGTTGATTGACCTTGTATCTTTAGTGCCTATGTAGAGTCAGAAGTAGTTTATCGAGGTACCTTGGGCATCATTTGAGAGAGAATCTCACTTCTTCTAAATCATTTGTGATTCTAAATCATTATCAGACCATAAGATAGTCTGATGAATGATTTTAGGTGAGGAACTGCTACAAAATAAATAAAAATGGCCTCAATTCCAACACCATTATAAGATTCAAATATGATTTTAAATTCTAATAACATTAATTTTCTTCTTCAAAATTCTTCATTAAACCTAAGGTTAAATACACAGTAAATCCCAGACAGAGACAAAGATGGTTTTTAGGCTCAGAATTTTTCATTAAGAAATGTCCCCTCCATTTTTGGTAGTATCAGGATGAACATGAAATATTAGCTCTCCCTCTTCATGAGGATGGCACCAGATCCTCGTGATTTCTTCTCGTCTGCTTAGGTAATTGTTCCCAAGGCACTCACATTCAATGTATTCAGTGGTGAACTCCCCCCAGTCAATGAACCTTGGCTTGACCGGTACTGTGCCCATCAGTGGCAGCCACACTGCCAGCAAGGTGGTCCTTCCTCCCTCCTTCTTGTCTCCACAGCTGGGCTTGGCAGCTTTCTCTGCAAATAGTGTCTCTGTTCCCTTAGTTCAGGTCTCTATCTCAATGCCAGATTTGGTACAAACCTCATCATTGGTTAAACTGCCTAGATAAATGTTACCTATTGTATTTTTAACAAAATCAACTCTGGCCTCTTAAACAGTATTTTCAAGCCTTACAGACTATCTTATTCCAATCACACAATCCCGTGTTCCAATTTCGTGCACATCACTCACCTGCAGAAGCTTAGGTGGCTCCCAGTTGCTTATAGGGCTGATCTGTAGCATTAGCAATAGAAACTGTGTCTGGATTGCCTGTGGGTCCTCTGTTCCTAAAGGCCTATTGTAGTAGATGGTACCTAATAGGTACCCAAAGACTATGAAGTTAAAATGGTTGGAGTTAGTCATTATCCTACAATGCCTGTGAACCTGTGTACCATGGAGGTGTTTTTTTTTTTTTAGTTGAAAATGTATTTATCTCATTAGGCATTGTTAGGAAAATTGGACTTGTCTTTTCTGTCATGAAGCAAACAGCTGAAAATCAGGATGTCTTCTGGCCCACTCTTTTCATTTTCATTGCGCAATTTCCTTTCAGAGGTTTTTGCAACTGTACTGATACAGGTGAGCAGGAGGCCGTGTCTGTTCAGGGTCTTAAGATGTCAGTTTTCACTAGAGACATTCATGGTACAATTGTTTACTTAGGAGCAGGGAAGAGTAACCCAGGAGAACTAGAACTAGTCTGTCTCCCGATGGTTCTATGAAGAAGGATAGTGACATCCTCCTCCCATTTCAACGTTTCATTAGCCTCCAGTATGACTTGCTCATCTCTAGCTTGAATTTAATGCATATAGATATTAGAATGGTGTTTACTTTGAGGAGAAGGCAGGTTTCTCTGTAATAATCAAAATAATGCTACCAGTTTTGAAAAAATAAATGTGTTATAAGTTATCCAATATTCCTAGTGTATTGAGATTTGGGCATCTGCCTACATGACATTTTAAAAATAGAAAAATACTCTGTCTCTCTGTCCGTCTTCTTGTCTCTCTTTCCATCTTCCCTGAGTTCCCCTCTCACTCTCTCTGCCTCTTAGACACACACACACACACACACACACACACACACACTGCCATTCTTTTTACTATCAAAATGGCAGAGTAGCTTGTTTTGGGTTTATTGTTAGGTACAGAACACAGTCTGCTTTCAGAAATCTGTCTACTTTTCTGAGTGATCTTCCTCAGAATCATATTCTTGTGAAATTTTAATTGTTTCCCTAACACTTCTATATTTGTGATCTCACCTGGAGATGATATGAGCTTCGGAGTGTGGGAAAAGCAGTAAAAACCAGGTGGGTGGTGTTTGGATTTAGATTTCCTTGCTTCAGTTCAAATAAAATGTGTCAAATGGAGGGGCAGAAAATGCTAAGGTATTTACAAGACAAATACTGACACATGTACAGAAAACTGTAACAAAACAGCATTTCATGGCCAAGAATATGAACTTTCAATTGAAATCCACTCTTATCTGCCGTCCTCTGGCAGGTCTTAAGGGGGATGATGACATCATTCCATGGAGAATAAAAGGTGACAGTGGGAGTCACCATCCTTGTCTCGAACTGCCTCTAGAGTTTGTGTCGACAGTCTGAGCATCCCCTTGGCAACATGCTTAAGACCAGAGTTTTTTTAGATATGGATTTTTGATACCGATTTTTTTGTAATTTTGAGTATTTGCAAATAAGTGATGAGTTATCTTAGGATGAGACCCAAATCTAAGCACATTATTATTTATACTTCATTTATATACATATATACTTTATACATATGTGTGTGTATATATATCATATTATATACATATATATATATATATATATATTATTATATATACACACACAAACACACACACACACATATGTGTGTGTGTGTGTGTGTGTGTGTTACACTAGTCCTAAAATTTGACTATGACCTGTTGTGTGAGTTTGCTCCAATATGAAATTTTCTGGTATGATGTTATGTTGGTGCTCCAAATGGTTGGGATCTTGGGTCTGCATGGATTGTGGATGTTTAGATTACAGATGTTCGATCTGTGTTGTTTTTACTTTACACACGAGCAATAGCAATGGACTCTTAGAAGTGTGAGTAAGCTCAGGAATCTGAGAGAGGCAGGGCTGGGTCTGAAATGCCCCCCAGGGACAGATCTTTCTATACATGTTCTATGTCAGCCAATCTTATCTCCACTGGACAGAATCCCTCAGGAATAGCTTCCACTCAGCTCACTCCTGTCTTGTTTAAAACCTGAAACTGTTGTGTAGAATAAATGTTTGTGTGAGACAGAAAGTTCCATATGGAAGTGTATCCATCCAGTGCCCAGGATGGGTCTACTTATAGCTTCCCCTATAGTTTGAGTCTCATTATGGATTTTTAATAGATGCTAGTCAGTAACTCTATGCCTGAGCTGCTCTTCAATGGCTATTGGAGCCTGGGAATTCTGTGTCTAAAGGGGAATTCAATTCTGTTCATTGAGTTCTGTCACTGCCCTTCCTGTCACCTTGGATCAAGGCACACATAGTTCTTCAGCTTGTAAAGAAGGAATGCGGTGTCCAGCATGCTGTCCCCAGAGCTCTAACAGTGTGGCCTGTGCTTCTCTAGGGGAGGTGGTCCTCCTGATGGATCTGCCTGCAGACAGTCCAGCCGGTCCTGCCGAGGAAGGGCAGCACCTGCCTGATGGAAGACTGGCAACCCCCATCAGCGCCTTCACCCAGCAGGACATCGATGATGGCATCGTGTGGTACAGACACTTGGGAGCCCCTGCTCAGAGTGACTCCTTCAGCTTCCAGGTGCCCTCCGAATCCGACCACCTCAATCACAGGACCGAAGGGCCATTTTCTTCAATTGTCTCTCTAGATGAGGGAAGCTTAATTCATAGCATTAAGAGTTTTGTAAATGTGTTTATTCAGGTGGAAAAAAAAGAATAGGTACTACCTAGGGATCTGTTATTATCTTTTATTAAAAATTGATGATAGACCATAAGGAAAACTTCAAGCTAAAGAATGGCAAAAAATAGCAGGTTCAGTCTGGTGATGGTGGATATAAACGTCATAACAGAAAGTACACACGGTTAAACCACATGGTATAGTTTAAATCTTTATGAAGGAAACCAAAGTGGTGAGCTAGTAAGTACTGTTGAGGAGACAATAACTTTTGATGACTTGCATGAAGTATATAAAATTGTATCCAAAAGAAAACTGATGGTACTGCTTATTATTCAGTAGGAAAACACAAAGCTAGGTGGACCAAATGCTTGAATCGGTGGCCTAGCAAAGCATGCAGAAAAGTGACAGAGCCGGGCGGTGGTGGCACACGCCTTTAATCCCAGCACTTGGGAGGCAGAGGCAGGCGGATTTCTGAGTTCGAGGCCAGCCTGGTCTACAGAGTGAGTTCCAGGACAGCCAGGGCTACACAGAGAAACCCTGTCTCGAAAAACCAAAAAAAAAAAGAAAAGAAAAGTGACAGAGAGCAAAAAAAAAAGGAGGAATTGTTTCGTTTGAAAACAGGAGGATGACAAATGAGTGCCAGGCTGATTCTTTGTAAAGAACAGCAGCATTAGACACATTTATAGCAAGAAGGATTTAGAAGGAAAACGTAAATGTAAATGCTAAGAAATAAGAGACCGTGTATGAGAAGCTGTTTAAGCAGAACAGGGAATTCTATAAGATGTCAGGAAATAAATCCGTTCCTGGTGATCAGCCCACATGGCATCCCCTTAAAGGCACAGAGTTTTCTTTCACCTACGAGTGCACCCCACTTCTAATGCCCGGCATGTATGTTTTTGTTGCCTGACTAATTTGTATTGCATGAATTATGTGCTTTTCCAAAGAGCGGGTTGATAGAAATATGGAAACTATTAAAATGAGGTTATTTTCAGCACATCGAATATCTGAAAATGAACAAATGCTCTGTGCCCTTCGCTCCAGTTAACTTCTCAGTTTCAGCTCCCGGGATGGCGTGATTCCTCAGAGATGAGTCAGGACTGAGGCAAAGACCTCAATCAAAGGAAGTCACCTCAGCAAGCTAGACCCCGCAGATCTGCCTTCCCCTCCACAGAGGGCAAGACCGTGTGTCGTCACTAAGGAGTCTCTCCCTGGAAAGGACCTGCTTAAAATGACAACAGATTGCTTTGCAATTTGATTACTGAGTGAAATAAAATATTGAAAAATAAGCCAGAAGGTCCTGATTTAGGAAAAGGGGAAAAAGAGGACTTCTCAAGGCAGAGGTGGAGGCATATGTTTATACTTCCAGCACTTTCTAAGTGCAAACATCAGGAATTCAAGGGCCTCAGCTGCATAACAAGTTCAAGACCAGCCTGAGATTCATGAAACCCAGTCTCAACCCAAACAAACTACTCACGTGCTCACTAGATTTATGACGTATGACTGGACATTATTACTTAGAAAGTGATTCCCAGTAGAGTCTTCACACTTCTTCCATAAAACATGACAGAACTCTTACTTGAAACAGCTTTCACAGTGTTTGCGGTATTCTTTAGAAATATTCTCAAGAGTGACAGATTATCATTTGGGGTATGTGTGTTTACACTATAACAAGTTAACTAAACATCATCCAACCTGTGGTGTGGTAGGTCAAAGGGCAGTATCTGTTCTTGCTCAAGAAGATTAGTTATGAGGTAGTGAGCTTGGCTTTTAAAACAAAATGATTGGGAAACTCCATCTGGAAGCATTCTGAGAGATGGGGTGGGGGGACTTGGGGGATTTTTGAACAGGGACAGCAGCTTTATTCTAAGTGTGAAGTGGCAAACAGGGACAGCAGCTTTATTCTAAGTGTGAAGTGACTCTGAGATGATAGTCTCCTGGACATAAAAGTGTTGCTGTCTGTTTTGAAAGTTTCATTATTTTGTAGGCATACCTCCTATTTTGATTTGAAATGCACAGACACTTTATCCATGTGCTAAACTAAATGGTTAGTAACTTTTCCCATTTATCATCTTAGTGTCCCTGGAAGATTTTAAACCAAAAAATGTTGTCATAATGTTTTTCCCCCCTTTAAGGCAGGAAATGTAATATAATGAGCGGCATAGATTTAATTCTATTTTAATGCTGATTTGCTGTCATGAGCCATCAATGCAGCCCATCTGTTACTTCGCATGTATGATGGGATTTATGTAAGGCGAGTGCATTTTTAAATAGAGATGATCTAGCAAGAAGACATGTGCATCCATACTCATTTTTGATGTAAGAGAATAGCTTGTGTATTCAGATCCTGTTGACACAGTCTCAGAAGATATGGTTTGAAAAACCCCAACAGAATATTTCACTATCAGTGTCTTTACTGGGAAGCTAGTCTGATTCATTTGCTCTGTTAATATCTTCACATTTCACAACCTGACCAATGTTGTTTCTTTGCCTTAACAATAGAAGGAAATATCTCCCCAACTCTTAATTTCTTAAATCTACCAAAGTCATCTTGGCCAATGGCAAGATTATAAACCCAACTGACCCATTTATTATTCTGACTTTGAGACATTCACTCTTTTTCCCCCCAATTTCCTCTGTACAAAGTGAAATAATAATATTGCTTGTGGGGAATCGGAAGATCACCTTTGAAAAGCTAATAAGAGCTGAGTCTATACTAGCTGATCAGTGAAGTATAGCTGTGGTCATTGGTATCACTTACAACAGCGATATAAGACTGGCATCTCCTTGAAGACATCTGGCTAACCTGAAACCTCCCAGCAGGCATCTGACATAATCTAGAGAAAAGCTAAGATGCTTTTCCTGTTGGTTCAGGGTATAGTACCCTGCCCTCTGTCATAAAGAACACTCATATAACCACCTTTAACCACACAAGTCTCCACCATTTCTGTGATGAGCCTGAAGAAACAGCGGAGACAAGAGAGACTTGAGGCACTGAGAAGGAGCTAGAGAAAATGATGGAGAACACCGTAGGTCTGGGGCCAGTTTCTTACAGTCTCTCACTAGTTAGCTTCCTCCATCTCCAGTTCACCATCCTTCCACCTTGGCTTCCCTAGCCCTGGGATTACAGGCATCGCCACTGTCCTCAGCACCACTTTCAACATTCTGAAGCTAAATAAATAAATAATGTGGATTTTTGTGACCACTACCCTAACTGTAAATGTTACTAATGTACAGCCATAAGGATAAGATGTATGATTAATGGTCCATGTGTCCGTATCTATGCTGGGTAAAGATGAAAGGAATGGGATTAAGAAAGCATGCAATAGACACATGGTAAACATGTTCTACAGCCAGAAAAATTATCCACTTTCAAGACTGTTTACTACTATAGCAAGATATCATAGCATTGGGTTAAATAAAAGGAATTTCAAGTACATGTGAAATTAGAGTTATTGTAGAAAAAGATTAACCTGAAATGCATCAGTAGTAAAAGTCTATATTTTCTTTCCTATTTATACTCTCTTGGACTTTACAAACTGCGTGAAATGGTTATGTAGCTTTTTATAATCAGTAAATGATTAGCAGTACAATATAAAGAATAGAATGTGAGTTGTGACTTGGCACATGCAGAATTCAAAGGCAGATGGCTCGGTAGGGAGGTTAAGGGGAAACATGTTCTGCCCAGGAGAAAATGAAAGACTTACCATGATTACTTTGTTTCTCAGGTGTCTAGTGCCACCCATGCCCAGGACCACCTGGAAAGTCACATGTTCAACATTGCAATCTTACCTCAGACGCCCGAGGCACCTAAGCTCTCCCTGGGGACATCTCTCCATATGACTGTGAGTTGAATGAGAGGGCTAATGCTTTCCTCTTGAACAAAGTACTGACTTGTGCAGAAGCAAAGTGATCCAGCGCCCTGGTGTGGGATGTAGTAAATGCTTTGCCCAAAACCCAGACCCCAGAATCACGGAGAACAGCCCTGGAAAAACATTTCTTACTAACTTGGAAAAGGAACTTAGAGTCCCACCCAGAACAAAAGATGTCGGAGAACCCATTGACCACCCATCCATCGCCCCTTGCCTTCATACAGCTATAGTGGCTCTCCCTGAGTACTTAAAAGAAACTAGGGTTGTAATAACACCTCTAGGGTGGGATTATTCTGCCAGTTATAGTACCACCTGACTAAAAAGCTGTTCCTTGTGCATTAAAGCCCTACAAGAAGCTGACTTTCTAGTGTAAGAGCTTCCTGGAGAAGGTAGGATCAGTACTGAGTCTAGAGAAATGAGGAGCAATCAGTTATCTAAGTGAATACTGGGATGAGGAAGGTAGGTGGGGTGGAGGGGGGATAGCCAAGGGCATTCAGAACACATGGAAGACCCTGAGGTGAGAAAGCCAATGGTAGCTGAGAAATAGCCAATAGTTCAAGAAATGTCCTGGAGAATTGAAGAAAGCATATTGAGGGTGTAAAGATCATTACACCCAATCCCAGAAGGCCTTGCATGCTCTGTGGAAATGAGTGCGACTCATGGAAAGATCTAGCACTCATGTCCAGCCACAGCCCATGGGATGCATATAAGACAGCCCAGACACAAAATCATAAGCTAACCTGAAACACTAAGATTTTCCTTGCAGTATTCTAATGGCTCAATTGCATGATTCTTGAGCATAAATATTGCTGATGTCAACATGATATTGCAGTGGCAATAGTTGGATTGTGTGAAGGAAGATACCACCTAGATTGGCCTGAAAAGCTCAGTCAAGACAAGTAGGAAGTACTAAATATACCATAACCCTGTTTCTAGGGTAGGTGGAATACTAGATTGTTCGTTCACACAGAGCCATGAGCATGCAAACCCCTGTAAATTAATTATTACGAGTCCATGTTTTAGTTAACACCCACATAATTACACTTCGAGGTAAGATATCAGCCTTGAGCCACAACAAAGAGAACAGTGATAGTTTCAGAAATTACGGGACTGGGAAATGACAGAGACATAAAGGGGGAAAGTAGAAAGTTTTTAATGAATAGCTAGTATCAGCATTTCCAGCGTAAACTGTAATTTAAAGAAATCATAATTCAGCAGCATTATAAAGTCTATAATTCATCATTCTGACTAGAGGAACTTGGATCAGAATTTTCTCTAAACTGTAAGGAAAAATGTGCATACACATTTCTTGCCAAATGCAAAGCACTGTTATTTTGAGTTTAGAAGGTGGGGGGGAAGAAATGGGCCAGGAGCCATGGAGGTACTGCCATTTGCTTTGCCATGGTCTTCTACAGAGACGTCATCTGCTTTGGCTTTAATCTCTGACTGCACATTTGCAGATTAGGTCTGTCTGTTTGAACCTTGCATTTCTCAAAAAAGTTGGTTTACTGTAAAATGTGCTTTAGCTTACATTACTTAGAACATACAGAGTTGATATTCCTTTTGACGTTAATTAGGGCCCTAACTGTAGGGCATGCTTGTTATATGTGACAAAATGCAGCCTCGGTTCAGTGATTTGAACTCATCTAAACACTAAAGCTTTGCACATATTTGGTAAATTGTGAAGACATGTGGTAAATACAGATGAAATATTTTTATATCGTCCATACAAATATTTCACAGGTGTGTTTGAGAGGAGTCTGCCTTTGTGTATTCATTATTTCCTCTGAGTGCCTGTGATGAGTGCTGAAGAAGACACTAGAGAGTCGGTGACCTTAAAACACAGTTTCTAGTTCAAGGATCTTTGCATCTAGGAGGAGCAAGGCAAATAAATAAGCAGAGGAATCACACTGTGCTGAAGGCACAGCAGGGCAAGCATTCCAGAGCAAGTAGGAGGGAGGGCGTCTTGTGCAGTGAAGCACAGGAGTGTCACAGGGGCTTCCTCTAGGAGAGGAGCTGAGTGGTGAGTATAATTATTTCTAGATCAGGGTTCTTAAGGTCTCAGACTTAAGTATGTTTTGGAGTCACCTGGAGAGTTATTAAAATACATTAGCACTCACTCTGAGTTTTCTAATTCAGTAAGTCTGGTTGTAGAGTCAAGAATCTGCAATTCTAGCAAGTCCCCAGGTGATTCTTCACAGTAGCCGAGGGCTGGGAATAACCTGAGTGTCCATCAGTAGATAAAAACACATCAAGAAACTGCGGTGTGATGTGTGTGTGCACTTGCACAATAGAATAAGATACAGCCATATAAGAAAAAGTAATTCTGTCATAAGGGGCAACCTAGATTAACCTCTAAACATTCAAAGGGAAATAAGCTAAAATCTAAGTAGAGCAAGAAGCTCTGGCTCCCCTTGTACAACAATGTAGATAGTCAGATTCATAGGAAAGAAAGCACAGCGGTGGTTTCCAGGGTTGGGAGGAGAGTAGAGGAAGGGACGGAGAAGAAGCTACTTGGTGTATGTGGAGTCTAGGTTTTTTAAGGTGGCAGAGTTGTACATCTTTTTTTGTAGAGCAACATGCATTATAGTTAACAATATTCTACACTTAGCAACAGTTAAGATGATTAAAAAACTAAAAAAGCAATTAGAGATAGAGATATGTAGAGATACAGTAAATTAGAGTATACAAAGACTCCTGTTCTAAAGATACAGCTGTGCCTTTGATTGAGGTCAGGAACATAGTAGGCATGACTCACGGCCTCCGTTTGGGATGGGTTTACAAAAGGCATCTGAATATACAATATCACTGTGAGAACCTGACTTCTCTACTGCGTGCCGTGTAAAGTCATGGCAGGTAAGGAACAAGACCTGATAGCCTCCTGGTACCATGGCTGAAAACAGCCAGTAGACAAAGTGAGAGCCATGTGAAACCATTGTGAGTGCCAGGGAGAGGCTGGCTCTGAGCAGAGCAGCAATATCAGGGGGAGAAGGATGTAGAATCTAGATGTAGTCAGAAGTGAGAGAGTATGATGAAAACTATAATCTTTGGCCAGATGTTATAAAAAATATCTTCTATAATTATTTCCATGAAGCTTAATCTCCCACTTCTTGGTGTCTTTAATTGATGAATACTGAATATTCCAAATAATTAAAATTGATTAATTTGATGTATCACAGCCTCAATATTGCTTTAGAAAATTAAGTCTTCCAATTTTCTACATAATATTTATTTCAATCAGTAAAGGCATGGAATCTTTAAGTCCAAAATAGAATGTCTTGGCTAGAACCCGTTTCCCTTTCCAGTGTTCTATGTTTATAATAATTATCTTATTATTATTTTATTGTTTAGAAGCATATAATTTTCAGACGTTTTCTATGGCATTTTGAGAATATTTGATGATAGTGGTTTTGACACTGATGCTAAACCATGCTGAACATGGTGCTGAAGCTGTGCTTTTTGTCTGGTTATCGGTACCTGCGTGGATGGTCTGGAAACATCTTTTATGGGGCATATATTTTTAATTTGTTGTCCTTACTTGCTTTATGTTAGCAAAGGAGGGTGGGGGAGGCCAGCTGCTGTTGGAAATTCTAATTTTCTTGCTCATTACATTCCAGACCTGTGCAAGGGCCTGAAATGTGATTCTTTGCTGTAGGGGATTGTCCTAACCTGCAGATGCTGCCTCACCCTGGGACAGCTATGCCTTTGGGACAATTAGAGAGCAACTGGAGCTCTTGGCTTTTTATGGTTAAAAATAAGAATACCACACCCTCCTATGAGTAGGAGTGGGCCCCGTTTGATCCTCTTCTAAATGGGGAAATTCCTTCGGAACAGAGCGGGGCGTTAAAGGCATGAGAGCAGGTCTACCTTTCCTTCAGGGTCAGTCCCGAGGAGTCTGCAGTGGGCAGGCTGCTTTGTTCTTTTTTGACACAGCATCTGTGACTGAAGCCCAGCCCCAGGTTCACACTAGTGTTCCGTCTACTTGTTGACACACTGGTGTTGCGGCAGCTGCCCTCAACTCACTGCCATGCAGGAGATGAGAGTCTGACCCTTTGGGCTTCTGAGTGTTGTCACCGTTCTGAGGTGTGAATGTGGGCAGAGGAAACACCATCTGGGTGGAAACTTCAGGCACACTTGAAGTTAACATTTCTCCGCTTGTTCACTGCAAGGCAGAAGAGAATGGTGGAATTTAGTTCCTCTGAATAGTACAGTAGAAGTGAAGATAACAGAGGGGAGTTTTGTGTACTCTAATAAGCAGCTGTTTTGAATGTAAATGGCTAGCCACTTTTGGTGTCCAGAGCTGGGCTCATCTTTAGCCCTTTGAAGCCAGAATGCTAAACAATTTCCATTAGTAAGGCTTGGGGCACTGTTGTTCTCTGAGGAACCTCATGGTGATAAGACTTCAACCTATCATCCTGACCCTCTCAACGGATGCCAGATTCACCCTTAGCCTGTGAAGATAGTGTAGCAGAGATACAGTGAGCCTGCTGTGAATGACCAGCCGTGGTGCCTTATTTCTCAAAGTGTTTCTACTGCAGGTTCCCTCTGGGGAAGCCACAATCATATTGGAACACCACAACATGCTCTGACATAAATTTGATGACTGAGAGGGAGGAAGGTATCAGAGTAAGGACACCTGCTCAGGCCTGGATCACCTGAAATGTTTCTGGGCTGGCCACACTCATAGTGTGAGAGACCAGATCCTTCGTTTAAATTTTGGAGATGATCTCGTAAAATGAGACTAATTCCGAAGTCCAGGGAAAACTTGGTCTTGTTTTCTTTATAAGATATGGTTTTGTCTCTGGCTCTTGTTAACATCATGCTTCTGATTTTTGTTCTTGCTTTCTCCATTCCGTCCAGGCTCGTGAAGATGGCCTCAGTGTCATTCAGCCGCAGTCCTTATCCTTTGTGAAGGCAGAGAGTCCCAGTGGAAAGATTATATACAACATCACCGTACCTCTGCATCCAAATCAAGGTAAGGTATCAGAGTGATGCTCTTACAGGGAAGGTGTTCCTGAGTGATGCTCATGCCTTGTGGTTCTCGGCCAGTCCTAAAATCTCTGGGCTTTTGCCTGCTTCTTTACACAGAGATGCTTATGGGGGTGTAAAGGGAAACTGATATTCATGTTCCATGTTTGTCCCCTCTGATTTAAAAAGAAGAGGAAATGGGATGTACATTTTCTTGGGCTCAGACAGAGCTATACCAGAGTCATAATGTCCCCTCCAGCCCACTTATAGAACTACACTCACACAGGCATTGTCTGAAGAGGTTTGGCCAGGCAAGCAGATCAAAATGAACAAGTGCTTTTGACTAGAGCTCCTGTCAAAGTCTAAAGGGCGATGAGCCTCACGGACTTAGTGCCTTCTCCACTTGGATAAGTGACTCTTCCCACAGGGACAGTGGAAACATGTAACCACAGTTGGAGGCCAGGTGGCACCTGTCATCAGCCTCCAGCCTCTAGTTCTCTTAATGCTGGGCTTAACTACTAAGCCTGCGCCCGGGAGAGGTCATAGGAAGGCCGGCTTCCATAGCGCCAGCTCTGCTCTTTCCTGTGAGACTGCCTCTCTCACGAGCAGGAGGTCTTCTCATTACCACATCCCCAGAAGAAAAAGGGAATAATAATGAAACTCTACCGCCCTTTGATAAAAGCTAAGGAAATGAAAAGACATTAAGTTGCATTTAGAGGTTCCCCCCATGGTGTGAGTTTTCAGGCTGGTCTAGTTTGCTTCCTGCAGAGTGACTGCCCATCTCAGAAAATGAGTTAGTTCAACACCAAAATTGTCACCTGCCTCCTTCTAAATATTGAGTAAGACAAGAGAGATGAGCACAGGATAGTTCCGTGCCTGAAAAGCTTGTGAACCGCAGACCAACCTTCAGCCATGGATGCTTTGATCATAAACTGAGTGATAAGTATAAGCCCAGGTCTGATGTAGAACAGTCGAGACCCATGTCTTTGTTGCTAGGATCATCACAGAAATGGAGGACGGTCTGAAGTTAAAAGGAAGTCTAGGAAAGCATATTTTTAGCACATCATCAGAAGATAATTTTGCCCCATGTCTTAGGGACCTCTTGACCTTTTATGTATTGAAACTCAGTTGGAAGTTTCATAGTGATAGCAGTCTATAGTTTACTTACAGAAAATCACATGCACTGAACTGTATTAGTGGCAGTGATTTACACCTTACAACATGCATAGTTTATGTTTCCTGAACCACAATGAAGACTGTTTGTGTCTCTGTCTCTCTGTATCTTTCTCATTCTTTTTTGCTCTTGCTCTTTATATCTATATCTATACCTATACCTATACCTATACCTATACCTATACCTATATCTATATCTCCAGCTATCTATCATATATCCATCATCTATCTCTTTAATCCATCTATCTATCCACCTATCTATCTATATATCCATCATCTATCTATCCACCATCTATCTATCCACCTATCTATCTATATATCCATCATCTATCTATCCATCATCTATCTATCTATCTATCTATCTATCATCTATCTATCTATCTATCTATCTATCTATCTATCTATCTTATCTATCCATGGTCTATCTATCCATTATCTATCCATCATCTATCTACCTATCCATCATCTATCTATCCATCATCTATCTATTCATCTGTCATCTAGATGTGTGTGCATATTTATGTGCATGTGGTACAGTATGTGCAGATGTGTGCAAGTGTGCAGCACATGTGATTGTGAAGACTAGAGGTAGACATCAGGTGTTTCTTGCTGTCCACCTTATTAGTGGAACAGTTTTTCCTATGAACCTGGACATTACCTAGGCTGGCTGGCCAACAAGCCTGAGGGCTTCTTTCCATTTCTGTCTCCCGACACTGGGATTATAGCATAGGTGTGTGTTATTCTGCGCAGCCATGGGTTCTGGGTATTCAAAGTCGGGTCCTCATGCTTATATAGCAAGCACTTTACTTGCTGAGCCATCTCCTGGCCGCAGATTTGTCCATTTCTTGAGTAACTTCACAGCAGTAGTGTAGGACTAGCTCAGGAGCCAGTGCTCAGGAATGATAAAGATTCTCATTCACTCACCAGCAAGGAAACTTTGATGGCCTGCTCTCCTGTCTCCAAGAGTTGCTGTCTATACTTATGTCCATCTCTTCCTTCCCAGGTATCATTGAGCACAGAGACCGGCCTCACTCTCCTGTCCAGTATTTCACTCAGGAAGATATAAACCAAGGCCAGATCATGTATCGCCCTCCAGCAGCACCTCCCCACCTCCAGGAGATCATGGCCTTCTCGTTTGCTGGTAATGCTTCTGTCTCTGCCTTAAGGCACTGAGTGTCTCCCAATCTTCATGGCTAGTTCTCCATCTCTTCCCAAAAACTTGTGTATAGAAAGCTTGTCACACTCTTATCCCTAGTCAACATAACTTGGGGCCTATCAACCTGTATAGGCTTGGGGCCTGGATCCCTCCCTCCCCCTTCTCTGTCATGAATTCACATACATAAGCATACTTTCAGCCAAATTTTATTGGCTCTGGTGTGTCAGTCTCTGGATGAGGGGTCAGAGATACAGTGGAAAGCAGAAAGAGCCACTGCCCCTGTTCTTAGACTGATTATGGGGCTAAGTGTAGAGACGATGAGGTAAATATTCACAGTACTAAATATCAAGTTGTAGACTGAGATAAGAGCTCTGGAAAAAGGAGGAAGGTTCAGCGGCACCATTAAGCATAATGGCTGACATGGACTGAGGACTCAAGAGGTGTCTGCACATGCAGCTATTGACAAAGTGGAATGGGCAGAGGTTAACACAGCTAAAGGTACATATGGGAATTCAGGGAGGACATTCCTGGAAGAAAAGAAGGTGTAACATCCTAGCGATTTCAAAGGAGGCCGTGGTACTGCTGTGATGTACAGCGTCCAGCAGAGCAGGCAGGGATGGGTCTGACAGGAGAGATAGGCCAGACTTTATACTCTAGAGAAGGTGTAAAGATCTGGGTTTATAACATAAAGGTTTATAACATATTAAGAACATGAAGAACTCTGTGGGCATTTGAAGCTACAGGAAATAGTTTTCATGAGGACTCTTTCACCACAGTGACATGAATGAACTTGACAAGGAGGTCAGAGTAGGAGGCCAAGTCCTCTGTGGACTGCAGTCTCTCAGGGTAGAGTCCATGGAGGATGCAGGTAATCTTCACCTATGAGCTTCAGGACTTGGCAGGTGACAACTTTCAAAGTTTTCTTTTGAATGGTTGATTAGAAATTCCCAAATAACTAATAAAAATATTACATTGGGGGTGGGGGAGGGACAAAAGAAGTCAAGACTAAACCTGAAAACAAAGATTGAGTAGGAAACAAACTGATGAAATTATATTATTTCCTGAAGCTGGTACACATCCATCCACTGTAGCAGAATACTGAATTCTGTCTACCTTCTCTTCTCTTCTCTTCTCTTCTCTTCTCTTCTCTTCTCTTCTCTTCTCTTCTCTTCTCTTTCTTCTCTTCTCTTCTCTTCTCCTCTCTCTCCTCTCCTCTCCTCTCCCCTCCCTCCCCTCCCTCTCCCTCTCCTCCTCCCCTCCCCTCCCCTCCCTCCCCTTCTCTTTTCTTCTCCTTCGGCCCAGTAGTCAGCACAGCCCCCACGTTCTGCCTGGGATTGATTCTAAAAGCCTTTGTATCCAGTTCCTATGAAGTTTAAGGAGTATGTGTTGTCTACCTTTATAAATAGTGGGATTACTTTTATATTGTAAATGTATTCAAACAAAGCAGGTGGTGTTTTTCTTAGTAAATTGACTATAGGTTATATAATTGTAGAGTTTCTTTTTTCTTATGGTAAACATAAACTAGTCTTTGAGATTAAGTAGTATAATGTTCAATTGTCCAGAAAATGATTAACATCTCAATGAGATTGAAAATCCCTAAGGGCAGGAAGAGGCCCTTCTCAGAGGAGGACCCGTGGTATTTAGTAACTGGTTAACTAATAGCCCATGGAAGTATTCACGGTTCTCAGCCACTACTTTACAAGACCTACTTTACAGGAAACTTGGCTATCCTGGGATTAGAGGGAAAGAAAACATGTCAGTAGTGGTTAAAGTAATTTCCAAGTCTGCTGCACTTGTCTTCGTTCTATGAGTCTCTTTGGAGAGAATAGAAGAGCTATGTCCTGTCTAATCTATGAGACGAATACCACAAAATAAATCTCTCATGGTTCCAGTGTGCAAATCAATGTCTCAGACATCACTCAGTTTTAGGATGGAATTGACCAACCTTCCCCACCCCTGCCCCACTGAATACTGTCAGTATTAAACATTACCCAAATTCACCATTTTGTAGGATTTTATGTACTGATAAAATAGAATCGGAATGAATGTATTACAAATCACCCTAACTGCTGTGATATCAAATTATTCCAGTATGAATATGCTTTTTATATTTAAAATTAATATGGGCATCATTAAATCCAACATTTCATGAGCAGAGGACCTGCTGATCACTCCTAAAGCCACACAGTTTAGATTTAAACATCTTTTACTTCCCTAATCACTGTTGTATGATTCGTAACTTCCCCTTCTCTTTCTGATTCCAAAATGTTTAGAACACTGACTTTATTCTCTTGCTCTTTCAGGTCTCCCAGAATCAGTGAAATTTTACTTCACAGGTAAAGACTTCAATCTCAGCTTCATTAGAGACCAGAGTGTGTCCTCCTGTTACAATCTTCGTTTTGATTCCTAAAAAATTTATGTGGCTTCTCTCCTAAAACATGTCTCTTCTGACAGAATCATGTGGTTAATCAAATAGCAATGGCTTAATTTTGTATTCATAGAAAAAATCCTACCAGAATGCCAAATGTTAATGTTATTTAAGCCCTAGTGGAACTTGTCTAATATTTACTGTAAAGAAACAATAAAAGTTATGATCTTAAAAGTTGGGGGTCCATAACCTGGAGTCCAGCCTGCTCTTGGAACAGTACCTAAAACCTTTGAACCTAAATACTTCATCCATAATGGAGATTAGCATGTGTTATATGTTCAGTCTCTGGTAAAATGGTTGGTATGTAAACATCCATGTGTTACACACCTAGCTGATGTATACTGGTTATATGAGGTCCTGAATGGTGTCAATTATTAAATGCCTCTGGAGAGGAAAGTCTGTGGATCCAGAGCATGAGCTGAAAATGCTTCTAGAAATCTCTGCATCCTAATTTTGCCTCATACTGCAATGGACTCGGAGGTAGCACAAGGAAAGGCTCTTCTTGCTCAGGTTAGAATGAAGATGGCTAACTTTTAAGACAGCTGTTTAACTGGGATTAACCATTCTATTGGAATCACCCATCCTTGGATCCTGTGATATTTCATGTGGGATTAAATCTTGGTGGGACAGAAAAAAACTTTTCTACTCAGACTCCCCTGTGTTTCTTTTCTCTTTGATGGGAAGCATCATGCAGTAAGCATCAGTGTTGCACCAAGGTTGCATGAACTCACTGTCAGTTCCTATCTAGTGATTGACCTGCAGGTGACTCATGCCATCAGTATCCACAAGTGGCTGTTGTTTCCTTTGTTAAAATCAATTTGCAATAAGCATTATCGAGGGAATCACCTAGGACTGTTCTAAAGATGGGTGCTGTTCTTAGCATTTGCAAGCTAAGGATCCTGCATGCCCTATCTACCATTGAAAGGGGCAGACAGTGTTTAATGTGAGCTCCTGACCTGAAGTATGGGGTCACTATGTGATCCGAGGTATAAGAGGTGTCACAAAAAAGCAAGGGAATCAGCATGCTGCATCCTTTAAGCCAGAAGCCTTGAGGAAGTGGAAGGCCAACAATTAACTTTCCAAGGACCTGAAATTAAATGATCCTTGAGCTTTCATAAAGCTAAAAGAATGGGTCTTAGGCTGATCTTAAACTATCTTGTTTTCAGTCCAATATGTGTGTGTGTGTGTGTGTGTGTGTGTGTAATGTTTTGGGCAGAATGCTTTTGGAATCTAGTAGAAAGGCAGCCACCTCTTTGAAAGGAGTTTGTGATAGAGAATTTTGAACAATTCTAGGCAAAGAACACGTCAGGCGAATAGGGTCTGCAGGAAACATTTAACCTAAATAAGCAGTGTGACTGTTTCCCGAAGAAAGCAGAGATATGCAGTATCTTAACAGGAAGAAGATATGCACTTCTTAATATTGTTAATTGTCAATTTTTGCATTTGCCTCCTTCAAAACACTGCAACCATGTGACATGTTTTCTAACTACACAATATTCACTGGTAGATAGCTTTCTGGCTCGTAAGAGGCAAGGGCATGTTTGGTCACAGTGATCAACTGTGATTGGGCCAAAACTCTTGCAGTGTTAGGCTTTGCTGACCTCCATGTTGAAGTCTCCCTGAGCTTTTTCTACTTAAAGTAAAACCAGTGGAAACAATAGTAAATATAACTGTGGTTTCACAATTATTTCTTTTTCTAAACACAGAGATTTCTATTGTGGAGCCTAGGAACCTCAAGAGAGTCCTGAGTTGACTAAAATTAACAAAAGAGTGCATGTTTGTCCACAAGCCTTCAATGTTAAAGGTCACCCAGTCTCGATCTTTGATCATCCAAAGAGAAGGAGATTAAATGTACACAGAGGAACAGTGGCAATTATTTTGATACTTTATTAAAATGACCAGACCACAAAACCTTCATTTTCATGTGGATTTTGTCCTCTGTCATACCAAGGGGCTGTTTGGCCCTTCTCTGTGACCAGACATGAATCCTGTCTTGTAAAGTCTCAATCATTTAGATCTGTCTCAAAGACAGACCTAAAACAACCCTAGTGAAATCATTGTCCCTGAGCCATGCTTTCTGCGGCGTAAGACGTCAGATTCCTGCTGACTTGCTGCCAAGTCCAGAAGAAAGTAAAAGAAACCTGTTTCTGGAAACCAAACCATCTGCAAGTGAAAAGTCATTTCAAACCATCATGAGTGCCGTTTTCTCTGCAGCCATGGTAGAGTGCACACTGATAGACCAGCATCCACTGAATCTGGGTTCAATATAGCTGCTTTAGGAAGGGCGGAGGAAAAAAAAAATAAGAGTCAAGGGTTGGACAATTCTGCCTTCATTTTTTGTAGAAGATGGGGCTCCATTTGGATAGAGATAAGCCAGGGAAATGCACTGTTCTGCTGCAATTTCTTCTGTTTGTGGTTTACTATGTCTTCTATTTGTGGTCATGTATATAAGGACAGGGTAAAAATGCATCTGCTTACTTGCACACAAATGTTGCAAAACACTTGAACAGAAAAGGTTGTTTGCCCTTACAAAAACTAATATGAAATAGAGTCACTCCTAAAAGAAGTTCTAAAAGAGTATTATTTCTAGAATAGTGGAGGGAAGAATTGATTCAAGGAACCTTTTCATAAATAAAAGTCTGCTGGTACTACTTGAGAACACATTTTTTAGATACACCTATGTATTTATATATATGAGTGCTCTGTCTTAATGCAATCCAGAAGAGGGTCTCATAACCCATAACAGATGGCACCAAGGCTGCAGAAGGCTATCTAGTCAAGGGTAGATTCAACTTCAATTAGCAGCCATCATGTGGTTGCTGGAAATTGAACCCAGGACCTCTAGAAGATTATCCAGTGCTCTTAACCACTGAGCCATCTCTCCAGCCCCTCAGAATACATATTTTTAACTGTAGCCATTGGGGAGTTGAGGCAGGAACAGAGCGATAAAGATTTCAAAGTTATACTCACTGGCTATACAGTGAGTTGGAGGCCAGGCTGAACTATATGAGATCATGCAAGGAGCTTTTTTGTTTATTTTTCAAATGCTTATTTTACATTACTTTCCATTAACAGACCTCAAAATCATCTCTGTCCTTAAGAACTTTCATGTCTTATCCATAAAAAAGTTTTGGTAGAATTGCTCTTAATTTTTACTTTTTTTTCCTATTTTTAAAACATCTTTTCAAAGAGTTAAATCTTTGTGGAAATAGGTTAAAGATGACCAGACTACAAGTTGATTTTATATTTGCGTGTATGTGCTCAATCTCGTGTGTGTGTGTGTGTGTGTGTGTGTGTGTGTGTGTGTATGTGTGTGTGTGTGTGTATGTGTGTGTGTGTGTATGTGTGTGTGTATGTGTGTGAGTGTATGTGTCTGTGTGTGTGTGTATGTGTGTGTGTGTGTGTGTGTGTGTGTGTTGTGTGTGTGTGTGTGTGTGTTTCTTGCAGCCCTCGGATCATTCATCAATATTGGTCCACAAGTGCAAAGGCATCAGATGCCGAACAGGACTGGGAGTGTTTGTACATATGGTGAATGATGTCAGCAGGATCAACTGCAGTGAGGCAGATCAACTTTACTTGGGGTGACTGAAGGCTTATATATTTGGGGGTCTTGGGTGGAAACATCCAGGATGGGCAAAGGTCATTCATTGGCTGAGGGTACTAAAATGCCTCATTAGTATGGGGAAGCATTTCAGGAATCTCAGGTGCTAGCTGAACTGTTCCTATCAGTAGAAAGGAAATTGAACCGTAATACAACTAAGCCTAAGTGACATTCCCCAGGTAGAGGATTTTTGAACTCCCCAGACAAGGTCAGAGAAGGAGAAGCCCTGCCATTAAAGGGAGTCTTCTATATTGCACCAAGGCCACAGAAGGTTATCTAGTCAAGGGTAGACTTCAACTTTAATTAGCAGAGTTTCCTCACATGTGTGTTTGTGTCTTTGTCTTTACTCTTGCCAGTTTCTGATGGGCAGCACACGAGTCCAGAGATGGCCCTCACCATTCACTTGCTGCACTCCGATGGGCAGCCACCAGCGTTTCAGCTCAAGGCTCCCCTGCTGGAAGTTCTCCCTGGAGGCCGTACCTACTTAGGTGAGAACTGGGGGCCAGAAAAAAAGCGTGCCTTGGACATTGGACTGTCCAGCTGCAGCATTCCTGTGGAAACTTTTTGATGGTTGCCCAAAAGGCAGTGACCTCCTCTTCCAGAAGTGTGTAGCTCCCACCTACATCCGTCCCATTCTTATGCAAATTAAAAGCAGTTCTGAGAGCCTGCTAGGGGAAAATAGATCCTTCACGGGCCAGCTTTGTGATGGAATGCTAAGCAGAATTTATTTCCCAGCCTCCAGGAATTTGATTTGTTATCCTTGCTCCAATGTAAAGTAACAGAGCTGAGGAGAGAATGGAAGGAACAGGTTTCAGTGACTGCTTTTGGTTTCTATTTAGAAAGTGAATGGGAACAGAAATGACAGATCACAGCAACCTTCAGAAGCTGTGAGGAGCTATGGCCGCCCATCTTGTGCATGATTTCATTTCTAATTATGTTTGTTCTTCATAGATATAAGTTTTTTTTTTTTTTTTAAATCAAGGACACTTTATTGGTGAAAGGCACACGCTGTGATATTTTGTTAGATGTACTCTCTAGATCCATATGTATTTTCTACATGGGGATTTGAACCTGAAGATAATTGTGTTATTTCTATAATTCAACCAAAAATTATTTGTAAGCAGTATTATAAACAAGCATATAGACAACATAAAAAAAAAAAAAAAACAATGTTTTTATGCTATGCATTGCTTCCTTGATGGCCAGAGCAGCCATCATGAAACCTAGCTCTCTCAGTAGATTTAGGAAAATAAAGGGCGGAAGATGGAAAGCAAGACCAGTTTCTGAATATTTCTGAAAGAGACTAGTCAAGACAGGCCTGCCGGTGGCCATGAGTGCTTGCCCTCATTTGGATGGGAGGAGAAGATACTCTGAACCTGAGCTACCTAGTTGTAAGGGAACTTTTGAAAGAACCCATTCATAACTGCTGGGTGGGCTGTTCTCATCCTCACTATGATTCTGGGTTACTCCCTCCGGGACGGGGACGCACAGCTGGCCTGTGGTGTTGATCTGTGGTGAGCCTCTCTTTCTCCTTCCTGCAGGCCTGACGTTGGTAGTGAGAGACAGTCAGGTGGTTCCAGAAGAGCTCTTCTTCCAGCTTCAGAAACCTCCTCTGCATGGCATGCTCCTGAAGTACACAGCAGAGTCCTCGGTGACCATGGCTGCAGGTAGCTGCTATCTCTGTACCTGGCCCATTTAGGGGATTTTTTTTTTTTTTTACCTTTAGTTATTATTAGTTTTTATGTGACTCAGAAAAAAGGTGAAATGTATTTGGGTGATTAAATAGGAGAAGAGACATTTTCAGCCTAGACTTTAGACGACTTCTACTATATGCCTCCATCCCCCTCCTGCTCCAGCCATGATCTAAAATCAAGGGAGCTGCAGGGAAGATGGAGCCATGAGCCACTAGTTCACTTAGGGAGTAGACGGTAAAGATGGAGAAGAAGCTTCTCATGGAGGTTCATATGTTCTCTTAATTTCATATGTGAATTTTTACAAACTTTGTCTGAGACTCGGGTAATTTTAGCTCTATGTTTCTTCATCCATTAAAAAGGAGCCATACGTTAAATGCTATATAAATATGTAACAGTGTGGCTGTGTAGCCAGTTTTTAAAAATAGCATCTAGTGAGCTTGCCTGGGTTATAAGTATTGGGGCTACATGGTTGGCTCAGCAGTTAAGACCGCTTGTTTCTCCTTCAGAGAACCCGGTTTAGTTCCCAGCACACACAGGTGGCTCACAACCCTCAATAACTCCAGGTCCAGAAGATCCAGTGTCCATTTCTGACATTCACCAAAACACACACATGGTACACATCTATTTGTGCAAGCAAAACATTCATATACATAAAATAAATCTAAAAATAATTTTAAATATATATTGACTGCTTAGGGAGTATAGAAAAGCACCCAGAAAACAGTATAAATCTAGATATTTATTTAAATAGTGAGCCCTTATATAACAGAACAAATATTCTTTATTCTAAAGTCGTCACCCAGGAATGCCGTATCTCACTTCCGTAATCTGTGCTTTCTCAAATCCCTGAAATGGCTCCTGCTTAGATTTGTGGTAATACATTCTTCTGAATTTCCCCGGTGGGGTAAATCTTTGCCCTTAAATGCAGATTAAAAATTTAAAGAACCACTAATAGGCTCTTGGGAGCCACAAAGGCAACTTTTTTAGGGTAATGAAAAAGGAATCATCATCAGGACCGCTTTACAACATCCCAAGAGGAGCGTAAAGCCTCCCTTGTCCTGTTCCCTCAGTGTTGCATTTAACCTGTGCATCATAGTCTTGTTTCCCCTAGTGATGCTTTTAACCTGCACTTATAAATGGTACCTGGCATCTGAAGGTGTTGGTAAAGACTTAAGAGCTATTTTTAGGGGCAGTGCTTATCAGCATTAGTGACACTTAGGCTGTCACTTAGGGAGTAGATGGTGAGATGGAGAAGCAAGAAAGTCCTCAGCCTCAGCACAGATGAATAATCATTATAGCAAGGAATCTGCAGAAGATGGAACTGCAAAGAACACTCCAGAAGAACATTCCCAAGTCTGTTTCCACAGCTGTGTTCTGTGGAGTCTTGATGGCCCATAACTGGAGGCACACTTCATTTGAAACAACAACAAACAAACAAACAAACAAACAAACAAACAGAAGTTCCATGGCCCAAAAACTTTGAGCAACTTTAGTATTTGTGAATTACATTTTCTAAATTTCTAATCAAACTTATACTTTAAAGTGTCAATTTGAATTGCTTTTAACTTTGTTTTCCACAACCTCTGTGATCCTAAGACTTCCACACTACCTGTTTTGGCTGTTATGGTGATGGTTATAAATTAGTACTCTGAGCTATGCAATTTGTGCTTTTAACATCAAGAAACAACCTCCCTCACAGTGTTAGTGTTCAAAAGAAGGGCCTTGCATATGCTAAACAAACACTGAGCCCAAGCTCTGAGCCCTCCAACATATGATCACATTTTCAATTAAAAAAAAAAAATCCCGTAAACACTCAAATTAAAATAGTGCACCTAATAAATCAGAGAGTGCCATCTCTTAAGTCTTTAAGAAATGTTCAGTACCTTGATTAGATCAGAGGAATGGTCAAGAAGAAATAAGTGTGTTCTTTGTTTTTCTAGAACTAAGAGTGATAAATATTCACCCAGAACCCAATATTAGCTCAATATGATTTAGAACCTTAAAAAACAAAATGCACAAGGCTATCACCCAGAGAAATTAGCTACCTTGTAAAGCAGCCTCTCACGTTGAGAATGGGGAAGGAGGGGCTAAGCCACTTTTTCTCCTTGGTGATGTAGAGGGAATCCTAAATTGGATGGGCGCTTGGATTCACTAGCATCTGAGACCCAGAGTCTATGATTCTAGCCTCACTTTGAAATCTGGAGAACAAAGGTGCTGTATGAATGGGAAACGTTATTCCCAGAAGTCACTGGCTTTATAGTTTGGCTTTGTTTTTATCCTTGGAAGGTGACACTTTCACATATGATGAAGTTGAGAGAAACGTTCTGCAGTACATTCATGATGGGTCTTCTTCCTGGGAGGACAACATGGAGATCTCAGTCACAGATGGCCTGACAGTGACAACATCAGAAGTCAAAGTGGAGGTGTCCTCATCAGAGAACCGAGGGCCCAGGCTGGCCCCTGGCTCTTCCCTGAGCATGACTGTTGCTAGTCAACACACGGCCATAATCACCAGGTCACACCTTGCCTATGTGGTAAGTGCTGGCATCGATTCTCTTGTTCTTGGCACTTGAGTGGGCTGCCTAGGGAGCTGCACCATGGCTGGGTTTTTGGGCAGCAGGTACAGATGGTGGAAAAGGCTCTTTTCTCAGCTGCTTTCCTTGGACTCAGACTGTATATTTTGGCCTTGCCCAGTGTCCTAGCAGTGGACAAGTGAAAGCCTGTCTCTGGTGGGGGCTGAGGACATGGTTCCGTGGATAAAGCACATGTTACAAGAGTATGAAGCCTAGATCTTCAGACCCATGTAATAGCCATGTTGGCACAGCCCCTTGAGCCATCGGGCTGCCTAGATTAGCCAAGTTGGCAAGCTTGTTCCAGCAACAGACCTTGCCTCTGGTGTCAAAACATCGTATCTGGCCTCTACATGTTTATGTACACACATGTGAATTTACATGCACATACACCTATACTACAGACTCACACACACACACACAAAGAAGAAGAAAAATTATGGTGAGAACATTGGGAACCCCAAGGTCATGTGATGGTCAAAAGGCAAAAGTTCCCTTGTTATAACAGCTTCTGGTCCATTTTTTTTTTTTTTTTTTTTTTTTTTTTTTTTTGAGTATGGGTTCAAGCGCTCTACTGGGATTTTAGAGAAGGCACAGTTGAGAAGAGTTTGCCTGGTCAGTGATGATGGGGTAATGGCCGATCCTGGCTTCCTGAAAGAAAGCTGACTTTCACTGGCTTTGTTCTTGTCCAGTCTAGACAGAATACGAGGCTCTGCTTGGTGGTGCCTCTCTGTAGACTTCCTAGGCCAGACAATTGCCTGCCGGTCATCTTTTACCCTAAGATGAGGGTAGTGAAGGAAATGGGAGAAACTAAGATAGTGGGGATTTCCCCATGTTTGGCTCAGACTTGATTAAATGATCTTGGTAATTAAACTCGGCTCCCTTCTTTGATTCTGCATCTAGGGCAAAGATAATGAGCTTAATTAATTTTATTTTGCAGTTATATGTGTTGTAAAAAGATAAGTGCTGTCTATATAAAATAATAATGATTAGTTGTTATGCTTTGAAAGGAAGGATAATTTTTTGAATGGTAATCAGTCTTACTATTGAATTTTTCCCTCACTGGCCTCAAAATTACAGTGAACAGCCTGTCTCTACCCCTCATCTTTAAATACTGTATGGTCAAAGTTCCCCTGTTCTGAGCTGAAGACTCTTCACTGTAAAGTCCCACATAATGAGAATTAGATATAGCACTGGCTTCTCAACGTTTGCTCTGTACAGATTATTTTCCCCTTTAGGTTGTCTTAAATGATAAGAGACTGAATACCAGTTGATTTCTCTTGTGAGTGTGCTACAGTTTCAGCAAAAGTTCCAACGATTTTTTAATTGGCAGATTATTTTTTATCATAGGTTTTGGTCTTTTGATCCTGTGAAAGTTATAAATTTGTAAAAATGTATGAATTCAGACTTAATCAATAAATCACTGGCTTGAAAGATGTCTGACAGCCCGAAATAGCAGCCCAGGAACAGTGCCCACCCATAACCACATATTATAAGCTGCACATCAGAGCGCGAGCTCATTGGCAATTGAACGTATATTTTCAAAAATTGATTGAATGTGAATTTACCCAGCAGAGCAGAAAGATTTCAGGGAATGCTTCTAGCCTGCTGAAAGCACAGTGTGGCATACATTCTTAAAGGATACACACAGCCTGTCTGTCAGCTGTACTGTATGGAAATGTTTTCCCTGAAATACTGAAGAATTCAATCATGGAAAAGCCATCCGAAGTGACATTCACAAACGAACAGAGTACAAAGAGATGGGAAGAGCTGAGTCTCTTCATAATTAGAGCGTGGGCACCAGGAAGAAGCTGAGAGGAGAGAGAGGATGGTGGGATATACCAAAGCCAACGTGGATTCTGCGTGGTTTGTTCTCGAATTCTATTGCGTTTTCCAGCTTTAGATAGGGCCTCAAACTATAGCCAAGTTAAGCTCCAACATCTGGTCACTTCCTGCTTCTGTTTCCCACGTGCTTGGACCGTCGGTGTTCACTGCCACACAGAGTTGTATGCAGTGCTAGGGATCAGTGCTGGGCAAGCACTCTGCAAAATAAACCATCCCCTGCACAGCTTCCTTAGAGTACGGGGCCCTGGGCTTTGGGTTGATAGGTTTTAATTCAATCTTGCCTCTCTGGAGTGAATTGGCCATTGGCAAGTCATTTGAACACTCTCACCTCGCTTTTCTTGCTTGTAATACGCGAAGTGCAAGATTAATATTAAACCGTGAACAGCATTTATTTCCGTATAACATCCAAACCTGAAATAATTCAAAATGCAACACATTAACGTTATTATACATTGTGTATCTGAGAATCACCTTTAACAAAATATAGAAAGTTCCAGGGAAAACCTATGCTATAACCAACTGCATAGAAAACCCAAATGAGTCTCCTGATAAAGAAATGAAAAAAGGGAATGAGGAGGAAGAGGGAGCCAACCACGCTGAACTCCACCTCTAACCTCGGCACTTAGAGTTCTCAGTAGGAAAATAGGGGGCCCTCATACTTCAGGTCAGCCTGGGCTACGTTAAAAAAAATCTCCAAAATATAAAAAGGGGAAAAGGAAAAGAAACACCCAAAGATTAGAGTCTAACTCACTGTTATTTTTTTCAACATCAAAAATATATCTTCTAGTGATATATCAAGCCATATTTAAAGATTCAAACCTGGAGGGGTGTTGTACACCTTTAATTCCAGCACTCGGAAGGTAGAGGCACGTAGATCTCGAGTTCAAGACCATCCTAGACTACAGACCTAGTTCCAGGACAGCCAGGGCCACATAGTGCAACCCTGTCTTGAAAAACAAAATAAATAATAATAAAGGAAAGGAGAAACAAAATCAAGAATGCTAAAAAGGGTTCCGGGGCAGAATAAAAGACGTGCACACAAGTTAATTATGTGTTAAGTATGTGTTCCAGTATGATTTTGTGCATGTATCTGTGAGTATGCGGAGACCAGAAGACAATGTTGTGTACGAGCTTCTTGTTTGAGACAGTGTCTCTCACTCACCCAGGACTCTCCATATCTGCGAGGCTGACAGACTTGTCAGAGGTCTGCCTGTCTACCTACTGGTGCTGGGATTATAAGCCTATGTCATCAAATCTGACTTTCTTTAATATAGTTTCTAAGGATCAAACTTATGGTTGCAAATCAAGCACTTTCCTGACTAAGGTATCTTCCCAGACCTTAAATTAATTATTATCTAATTCTCACGTTGAATGGTAGATATATGCTAAATAATTATGTATATTTACTATAGCTACATATTACATGTTAATTTATTTGGAATGAATAAGAAGAATAAAATGAAAATAAGAATTCATCCAAAATGAATATGAAGGGCTTTGAACAAGGACATTACATGAAAACAGGAGCCGCTTTCTTACGCATGTTAATGAACTCACCATCTCTTAGCTGGTCTTGAATTTAGTGATTTTTTTTTTTTAAATTATGACAAGATATTTTGAAAAGAAGAATACAATAGCTGATTTCTCACATTTTAATCCCAGAACTTTTTCAAGATTGAAGTATAATAAGATGATGCCTGGCACAAAATA